>CM070874.1:236623429-237223429 GCA_036365515.1 Torymus aiolomorphi | reverse complement strand
TGAAATACATGTACCCATTCCCATTCTCTAATCCCCAAAACATACGTTACTTGTTATAAAAGTGAGTTTCTAGTAATATTATTGATTAAATGGCAATCAACAAATATCACAACAGTGTTACGTCCGGAGACGTATTCTCATTTTAAAGAAAAAGCATAATTAGTATCAGATATTTCCTGACACATAAAAACGAGAATGCAACTTAATACTACGCAGCGTTCTGGTTATGCGACCTTGTAACGTATAGAGTCACCCACTCAGGAAGACAACGCATGCAGTTTTTAACATACGCTCGAGCTAGAATCCAAGCCACCGAACTCGCGGCAGTCGAAAGGCCACACTTTGCAATGCTCAGCATTTCGCAAGTACGACGACCCAGAAAACTTGTAATACATAAGTAGTCAAAAGATGAATTCGATACGTCACCGGGCTCATCTTTAACCTAATTCACTTATGCATTAAAAAGCCTCCGCATGGGCCGCTCGAGTCAGTCACAACGTACAAGAAACCTGGAGAGCTCCGTCAAACTCAGACGACATTCGAGTCAAGTTGAAATCGTAAGCCTTACTCATCTAGCAAGCAGATCTTATAAATTATTGAAATTGTAATCGTAAGCCTTACTCATCTAGCAAGCAGATTTTATAAGTTATTTATAGTAAATTTATAGAAGCAAGTGTAAATTCTAAACGTAAAGAACAATTATAGAAAAAGAATTGTAAGTAAAATTACAACGCATCGATCTACCAGAAGCCAGCAGATTGTATTGGTAAATAAATTATTGTATTTTATATAATAAACATACATAAAACCAATTACTATTATCTCCACTTATTTCCGGACTTCACATTGGTTCCGGTATGAATCGAACATTAGTTCACTAGACTGTTTAAAATAAAAGAATAAAAATAATTATTTCCGGACTTCACATTGGTTCCGGTACGAATCGAACATTAGTTCACTAGACTGTTTAAAATAAAAGAATAAAAATAACTATTTTTCGGAACGTCACATTGGTTCCGGTACGAATCGAACATTAGCTCACTAGACTGTTTAAAATAAAAGAATAAAAATAACTATTTTTCGGAACGTCACATTGGTACCGGTACAAATCGAACGTAAGTTCACTAGATTTGTACGAAAAATAAGACCGGAGTAAGAGGAAACGAATAGTATTTGAAAATTACTAAAAATATCACTACTAACTTCTTCCGAGCTTCTCGTTTTGCAGTAAGAAGTTGAGAGGATCATTGTAGCATGATCGTTTAAACTTCTGAAGATGAACGTGTACGGCTCGTCCAGAGAATACTAACATATTAACAGATAAATAAAAGAAGAAAATAGACGATGTTATAGAAATAGGATAACCCAAATACAAATAATCAAACGTAAACGAATATAAAAAAAGATTTCACATAAAGTTATCGAGTTATTAATAACAAATTTCATAACAAACTATGAGTGAAATAGAAGGTGTCAAAATAAAAGTACATATTGAAATCAAAAGATATTATATGGAAAAAATAGCAGTCAAAGAAAATAAGACAAGTGAGAAAAAAAAATCAATAATAAAATATTTAAAAGGAAAAATAATAAAACAAAAGAGAAACATTACAATATATAAACAAAAATATTAAAAGAACAAACAAAGATTATAGGAAAAAGATTCAGAATAATTGCCAAATAAGTTGGAAATATATACGGGAAAAAGAAAGAATAGAATAAAGGGTTAAACGAAAGAAAGGAAATTGAATAATAATTTAAAACAAAAATTATTAATTAAATAATCCGTGTATATATAAATAGTGTATTTTAAATAATAAGATATAAAAGCACTAAGAAAAATAAAGTGGACGGAAAATAGAAGAGATGGAGATACAAAAGCAGCAAATAAACAAATTATAAAATCATATAAAACAATTACAAAAATATAAGTATACACAAAAAATAGTAGAACTAATAATAAAACCATATTTAAAAAGAAACATTATAGATATCATAAACAAAAAAGTAATATGTCATGTCAACTAAGGAAGGTACTGAAAATAAGGGAAACAAAGGGATTATAACCAGACAAAAGACCCAAAGCGATCCAAAATTAAAAAAAAAAAACTAGTAAACGATAATAATAAGCGAACGCTTTCAAAAGAAACTAAGAGTTTTAAGGCTAGATTACTAACCATACTGATACATAAATAAAAAGAATAAAGAATAAAACATAAGAAACGAATGAAGAGAAATAAATAAAAGGAAATAAATAATAGAGAATTTACACGATACAAAATAGAAAACATATGAGAGATATAATCAGTGTATAAAATAATCGAGTCATTTTTAATCAAAATAAGGAAATCAAAATAATAATAAAAAATAACTAAACAAACGAAAAGTATTACAATAAAAGTAAGAATATTATAATGAAGAATCATACAAAAACAGAATTATAATAAAATATTACATTGCAAAAGGGAATATAATAAAATAAGAAAATGAACAACACTCAAACGAGAAAATAAAAGAAAGACAATAATAAACAAAATAAAAGATAAATTCAAAAATAAACTACAATAATAATTACGAACATTTAATAAAATGTAAAGCGATGATGAATAATCAAGCTAATATATTTTATAATTTTGAACAACAAAACCATTATTATACTAAAGTATTTCATTGTCAAATTTGCCGAGATCAATATCACGAAGCATTGTTTTGCTCTAATGCAGTTTGTGTTTTTTGTAAATGTAAAGATCATATATCATATTTTTGCAAGAATGCTAAAAATAAAATAGAACTTTTCTGTAAACGCTGTAATCATAGAGGATATTCTGTAGATAAGTGTACATTTAACCAAACAAATGAAGTTTATTGCCAGTACTGTCAAATCATAGGACATACAGCTACTCAATGCCCTGTTGTAAAGAAATATGAACTTGATTGTGATTATTGCGGAAGCACGGGTCACTCAACTAAAGACTGCTTGTCAGCAGTATGCACGAAATGCAGTAAACTCGGGCATTGGATGATATACTGCCCTATAAACGAAAAAATAATGTGGTGCGCGGTATGTAAGGAAGAAGACCGCGATGCATCAGATTGCAAGCGTGCGATTTTAAGAAATAGAATAACTTGTCAAATTTGCAAGGCAATCACACATACTGCAGCATATTGCCCAGATCGAAATACAAGTTTAAAAATGAATACCAATTACACGAATATTAGCCCAAATTATAGAAGTTTAGAAAACAAATACACGTACCACACACAAAGCAATTCAAGGAATACAAACAGATTCAATAACATCAAACAACAAAATTACAAACCAAGAAATATGATTTTTAATAATCAACAACCCAATACAGTAAATAGAAAAAGAATTCAATGTGAATATTGCAAAAGAATCGGGCATGACGTCAACAACTGCAGAAAACTTAAAAATCTTATAATGCAATATAATGCAATGGGAAATCATTGTGATCTTTGTAAAAATCCAGATCATACTACTGAAGAATGTGAGGAAATCAAACAATATCCAAGTATTAATACTGATGAATCATACCATAATGTTACAAAACAAACAATTAACGAATCAAAAATTCAGAAAAACAATGTTAATGCAACGAATATTGAAAGGTATAATAGTAATGAACTAATTACAGAAAATAAAGTAAATAAAAATAAACAGGAAACTAATATCATAGAGGAATCTACAATAATTTATGATCATAAAGAAATCAATTCAATTATCGTACCTTTTATAAAAATACATGAAATCACTGATGAACCAAAAGATAATGATATGATTATAAAAAATCATGTAAATACTAATGAAATTAATTTTATAGACTTTAACGAAATTTTCAAAAATAATCATGAAATTGAAGAAATTATGGAAACAAATTTAATTGATTCTATTGAATCTACTGTAAAAAATTATGAGACTAGTGAAGAAATGAATTTCAACGAATCTAATATAAAAACTCATGAGGATTGTGATGAAATTAATGTAATTGATTTTAATGAATCTGATATAAATAACCAAAAAAATGAAAATTCGAATGAACATAACAAAGAAGATAATAATTCGTTGGAAACAGTAACTTCTTATGATGATCTTAAAGTCATTTTAGACATAACTTTTGCTTTAGCTAACCCATTTGAATCCGAAGATGATCAAATGGAAACTAAATTCCAATAAAACTCGCTTGAAAATTTGTTAAAAGAGAATATAGCATCAATACATTCAGAAGAGTCTTTTTTAAATGATATAAAAAATCTAAAGAACTTATTAAATAATAGTAAAGTAGTTTTCAAAAATGAAAATCAACCAAAAGATATGTTTGATAATCAAAAACTTAAAAAACATTTAGAGAATAAAAATCATCTAATAATCAAGAACACCAAGAACAGCTTGAGAATAAAAATCAACTACAAGAAACTTTAGGTAATCAAAATCATAACGTAATAATCAATCTAAATACAAATCCTAATAAAGTACACCAATTGCAATTAGTTTTAACCAAAATAACATTTAATAAAAACGTCAAAAAACTAAAATGGACATCTAATAATCAAAAACATTTTAAAGAATTTGTAAAAAATACAAGATTAAAATTAAAATCTAAAGGTTACTACAATAAATTTATTATCAGAAGAAAGTTTAAAAAGGGAGACAAAACATGGCCTATTAAAGAACCAAATATGAATAAATTTCAAAAGGATCAGCATAATAAGAATTTTCAACACTATTAAAATGAACAAAATAATATCTTAACTAATTATGAAAAATAAGCAAAGACAATATTATAACAAATAATAACATAACATTTTTGTTTTAGGATATGGACAACATACTCAATATTAACATCTATCATAATCTCTTCTTATTTTTCCAAATTTAATACAGCAATAGAGAATTATAATTGCAGCTCAACTTTTCCATTTGAAGCAAAACCATCCTACTTCTTGGTCAACTAGAATATAACCCTAAGGTGATCCAGATTTTACCAAATATACAATTTAAAATTATAACCATTTATTCGTTTGTCTACAATTGTTCGTATCAACTTGTCAGAATTTTGTGAAAAGCAACTATATTTCCTAAGAAAGTTAATAATTTTATAAAAATGCGATCGGAATAATATAAATTTGAATAATGAAATTCTAAGAAATTTTTACGAAGACAGCAAAAAGATTCACACATGAAAGATTTTAAAAGTAATGCTACGACTAACAATAACATCGTTGACAATTAAAAGAAAATGTATATAAATTGTTCTTTTCTCTTTTAACAACAACAAACCAAAAATATTGCGATTACATATCAAAATACCTCAGTTTTTGTTTGCTAATGAAACAAGCAAAAGTTTTTTTTTTTAAATTATGTGTTATTAAATAATAGAAATATTTAATTAATTATTTAGTCACAAGGTAGAAAACATTTCAGGGATTAATTTAATAACTTATTATTCTGTCTATTTTTGAATAAGAAAATATAGAACTAATCCAAAAGAAAACGAAACAAAACCATTTCTAAACCTTTTAACCGTAACAAACATAGATAAAAAAAATTTGACTGTAATTTTATGCAAAATCAGATTGTATTTGCCTACAAAAATTGTTCGCATTCATAAAAGAAATTTTATGAATAGTTCAAGAACAAAAGAAAGAATTTAGGTAGCTGTACTCACATTGCTAAGATTAAATCGAATATAATGTATTGGAAGTGATCAGTTTCATAATATACTAACATGATCATCCTACAAGATACACTATTCGGCACTGTATTGAGTAAAGCAATTTTTTACTCTATAACACACTGCATACTCTCTAATGCAAATATGTGAATGCTACTCATGCCAGACAAAAATCTTGAGTTTTAAAATGAACTTTTAAAACGGCTGAGATTTTCAATGAAAGGTAATACAATGATGCATAAGAGCAATAACAAGTCAAAATTAACAAAAATCACTCCGTCGTATTAACCTTCCTTTTTTATCAAAAATACTTACCAATATAATTAAATTTTTCTTTTGAAAATAATTATAATTTTTCTCAGTATACGGTTGAAAAATATTTTTTTTATAATGATAATATCAAAAACCCTTTAATGTTATTCTACTTAAACAAAGAGGAAAAAATAATATATCTTTTGCCAAATATCTCAGCAGGGAGGGCAGTGAATGATCACTTGAATCATTCCCTATATATTTCTCCTCACACATTTTATTTACTACAAAATTATTTAATACACACATTATTTCTAAACTCAGTTAATCAATGACTTTAATTTATGTAAAACCAGCAAAACAAAATTTATTATACATTAGCGTAATAAAATAATTTAATTGTCGAAATGCGATGTTCAAATAAGATATTATATATCTCTATACAAATTCTAATGCATAACGTATGCTATATTTATTACGTAACGTTTTATTAACCAATTGTTATATAAAATTAAAACCGTAGGTTAAGTGTAGTCTAGTGTTAGGAACAAAAATAAATGATTTACTTTATAGAAATTTATAGACGATACGACATTTTGTTTAAATTTATTGAATTTTTATTATTGTTTTTGTTATTGTTTATATATATAAATTTTTAGTATGGATTTAATGATATGAATTTTTATTATTGTTTTTATTATTTCAATTGTTAGTATTATTGAACCTTTTGTAACAAGAAATTACTGATGGTTCAACTATTCCTATAATTGTTGAATCTCTACGATATTCAACAGTCTAAGGGGAGAGGTGTTACGTCCGTGACGTATCCCTAAATTACATTTGATATTCATATTCTCATCAGTAATTTCTTGATCCACAAAATTATGTGATTGCAAATTTATTGACACCGACGTATCAACTAGCTAGAGAAAAAAAATCTCAACACGGGGAAATTGTAAACATTCTTGTACGAAATGAACCACAATTTTAAATGAACCATATTGAAATTATTTAAAAATTTCTCAAAACATTTTATGAAAGACGTTGTTGTATTTATAGTTAACCTTCCATCTTATAATTGTAATTTGAAATTATTGTAACAGAAAATTACTGATAGCTAACTATTATTATACTTGTTGAGTCTCTACGGTATTCAACATTCTAAGGGGGGAAAGTGTTACGTTTGTGACGTATCTCTAAAATCAAATTAACAATGTATATTTATCGCCAGTAATTTTCTGACATACAAATGTCGTATATGTGAATTTCGACAACTATGTACTTTTAAGTGTATGGCCTCGCGACACTCCAAGTCAATGAACTCTTCAAAATACAAATACAGCAATTTTTATGTTCCGGCAAGAATAATATACGCTAAATACAACTGTCAATTTAAACAATGCGCACCAAAGTAATTCACAATTTAGAAAACTTAAACTTAATAACCATGAATGTAAAATAACCATTGGTCATGATTTTGTAAATCAAAGTATTAATTGTTTAAACCATAATTTATGAGAAATTCATGTCGATCCAAGACTGACGAGTATTATTATTATTATTATAATTATTATTACTAATATTACTATTACTATTAAAAATCGTATTATTATTTTTATCATTAAATCAAATTCTGTTATAGAAAATCTCTTATACATTTGTTGCATCTCTATGGCATTCAACAGTCTAAGGGGGAGGTGTTACGTCCGGAGACGTATTCTCATTTTAAAGAAAAAGCATAATTAGTATCAGATATTTCCTGACACATAAAAGCGAGAATGCAACTTAATACTACGCAGCGTTCTGCTTATGCGACCTTGTGACGTATACAGTCACCCACTCAGGAAGACAACGCATGCAGTTTTTAACATACGGTCAAGCTAGACTTTCTATACTTTTTATAGAATTTTCAGTAAAAATTACCGAATTGTTCAGTAACTTTTAAGAGAAGGTTTGGAAGTTTTCGTTGGCGTAACGCGCGGTGGTGCTGTTGACTGTTGTGCGCATGCGCGTTCTTGAATTTCAGCGAGAATTACCGTGCACAACCGGTAGATGGCGAATATTGAAACTCGCAAGTGACCACGACTTTCCTCAGTTAGTATATAAGTCCGCTGAGTTTCTAAAGTTCATATGTAAGCGTTTGCGTATTGCGAAATGTAAGGCATTACTTAGGTTATGTGTAGTATAGTAGTTAGATATGTTTAGGACTTTAGATATAAAAATTTCCTATGTAAAAGCGGCGTGCATATTTACATCTTATCTTACACCACAAGGAAAGCAACACTGGATTCCCAACTATTAAAATAGCGATAAGTGCGATTAATATAAATTATTCCCATAAATAGATAAATTTTTTTTAATTACCATATTCGCCATATTCTATAAAATTTATAACTCAAAAAAGAGTAAAAATTACGGAACGGTTCAGTAAAAAGTAAGTGCTTAGAAAAATTACCGAACTGTTCTGTAAAATTAACAAAAATGTCAGTCTGTTACCATAGTACCGTGAAGTTCGGTAAAAATTATCGAACTTTTTGTAATTTTTACTGAAAATTTTCTCTCCGTGTACAAGAAACCTGGAGAGCTCCGTCAAACTCAGACGACATTCGAGTCAAGTTGAAATCGTAAGCCTTACTCATCTAGCAAGCCGATTTTATAAGTTATTTATAGTAAATTTATAGAAGCAAGTGTAAATTCTAAACGTAAAGAACAATTATAGAAAAAGAATTGTAAGTAAAATTACAACGCATCGATCTACCAGAAGCCAGCAGATTGTATTGGTAAATAAATTATTGTATTTTATATAATAAACATACATAACACCAATTACTATTTATTTCCACTTATTTCCGGACTTTACAGTATTTTCATATAGAACAGTAAGAGCAGAATTTCCGAATATCTTACGTTGCAATACAATTTAAAAAACATCTTTAATCAAAGAGTAATTAGAATATCGCTTAACTGCGCATACCCGCAAGCACGATTTACTACGTGAAACTACGATTCGGCGATGCACAAAAAACGCGCTTGTGCTTTAATTGTTTTATTTGAGACTCAAAATAACTAAAATGAAAATCCCAAGTCAAAATCCAAACGGGCTAGGATGATGAGCCTAAACTATTTTACACTTTATATTGGTGGTGTAATCAAAACACCATATTCCTTCCTGATATAATGAATTATAGTCTACAACATAAAAAAATGTTATTATATTATATACATTTATTACTCTAGTGGAGTTGAAGTTTTAATAATTTCAAAAATCATATTTTAGTCGATAACAACTCTTCTGTAAAATATATAATTATATACATGTTGTTACAGCGACTTAATCATTTAACTCGCTTTTCCATGCTCTAATTTTTATTCTATTTTTAAATATAAGAAATCGCCAAGACTTCTGACTTTTGTAACAATTTTTATAAGTACGTAAATATTAAACATTTTATGAACTACTTTTTATTAAATGGCGCTAATCATATAAGAGAAGGCAAGCCTTCTAACATTCTTTTGGAAAATCTCTCTTATATTTACATTTTCGTACTTATAAAAATTATTGGAAACAATTTTAAAAGTCCGGATAATTTCTTAAATAAGACACTGCTAAAATTCAGTACTTTTTAAAACTGAGTTTGTCATTTTAAAATCGATATTCTAGTAGAGAGTAAATCAATCCAGCTTCATCGAAAGCTGTACTCGATCGACTATCGGGATAAAAACCAAATCGACGTAATAACATTTTTCTTTTCCACCTCCGATGTCATACATCCATTAATGATTTTCTTACGAGGTTTCATTTTAATATATTTATAGTTAACGTGTAGTAATAAACGTTAGCCCATTAACGGTTAATCACATATATAATACGAAAATATATACCTGTTTTACAGTATTTGGCTATCTTTGTTTAGCCGTTTCGTCATTTGTTATACACTTAAAATATAATTTATAATTTTGAAACCGTATCTCATCAAACTTCTTTTTTCTTCACTAACAGGTCTTCTTCACGTTTTTTTTTATGATTTAAATGTCACCATTATTTAACTAGAAAAACGAATAAATAACATGACCGGGGATCGTACTCTTTTTTTTTTTATTTGAGAGGAATAGAGGAAAATTATAACAAAAAAAGAGAAAGATTATCATGAAAAAGGGGAAACTGAAACAGTAATACAGACGAAGACGGGGGATATGAGGTCCACGCATTAAAGGGAGTCATGTAGACATGAAAAAATCAGCCAAACAATTATTTAAATCATTTTTAAACCCAAATAGGCGAGGGGAAAAACGAAAATTTTACTTGTGTTTTGGAAAAAAAAATATCTCAATTACCAGTAAAATTTCAATACTATTAGAGAACAAAAATTGAAGTAAAAAAATGTGTTTGGTATAATAATATAATGTAAGAAATTTTTCATGTATTATAGAGAAAAAAAATAGTTGCGTGCCGAGATCGAACTCTATTCCAAAAGATTAGAGCAAAGCCTTAGCCGCCGCGGCTAGCGCTACAATATCAATGTGTTGCAGTAAAGTCGTTCATGTTTATCGTCCCCCCTTCGGGTTTGTGTTATGGCTTAGAATTTGGGTTTTGTAGCTTTCAGCTTTCAATTTCGTTCATCTGACCGAGCGGTGATTGTCAGGCCGCTAGGCCATTGCCGGGCCTGTTGGAGGAAGTAAACAGAGCCGGATATCGCGCGGAGCGCCGGGTCGCTCGAGCATACACACGTTCTTCTTCTTCTTCCTTTTGGCATTGAGCTAAGCTCGTGATGCCATCACTCGGTGGTTTCATACACACGCTCAGTGCACGTGCACCGAGCCGCCGCGCCGTCTTCTTCCGCTTCCCCCGCTCCGCTCCGTACACATGTTCCAACAGCCAATCAGAAGAAATGTGTACGGTTCGAGGATTGGCCGCGAGAGGCAGCAGTGTGTCGTGCTCGCAAACTTGCCTCGCTTTTTTCCGGGGCGCTAGCAATCTCTCAATTCATCTCTGATCGCACTACGAAGTTGACCATAGACTATGAGAATAGAGCCTAGATATAAGCTATTCCGTCCAGATCAAGAGAACCGATTATGTTGCATGTCAGCTGTTACATGTCAAAAAGTAACCATAATATGAAAGTTCACTGTACTCTACTACTGCAATTCTGAGATAAGTTACTTTTATTATATATATGAATAATTTTTAATTTCCAAAGTATGTGGCACTTTGTGAAATCTTTTTTATTCATTCTAGGTTACAAAATGCTGAAGGTTTTCGTGGTACCAGAGATTGAGAGCTTATTACAAATTTAGAAGTTAGAACGAATATTAACGACACTCGCACGTAAATAACAATTCTGATTTTTTACTAACTACAGGAGTTTATATTAGATCAGGTGAGTGATTTATTATCTGAAATAATAGATTTAGTGGCTGAACCTTACTTTTTGGCTATACATAAATGTTTAGTAATCCTTGTCAAATTATGGAATTAACTAATAAAAGCTGTATTGACACCTATCAAAAATATTGTCATTTATGTTATATTGTGTTTTATGCCAACAATCTTCGTACAATTTTAATAAAATCAATTGTCGCGGGAGCCACGTTTATTGTTTTACTTGGCTTTGTTTGCAATCCAATTGAAGAATATTCAATAGATACCTTTACTTATTGGCCCTTATAACAATAAGCTTTACTTCCAAGACAATAGACGGTTAGACTTTTAATTAAACAAAGATCATTGGCAAGAGTTACTATTTACGTGTCCATATGTGACAATGTAACATAACTGAGAATATTTTATTAGAAATTTAATGATTCTTACTACATATATACATAAAAGTATGATTCGAGATGAGAAATTATTAGCTTTTTATAAAGTCATCTTTTTTTAACTTGCAATACTGGAGGCCTTAGGTTATGGAAGAACCTATTATATTAAACTTCTGACAGCCGGCATTTTTCCTACTGAAAAAGTGTAACTTTCTCGAAATTTTCCATATAAATGTTTCTTAAGTAATAGTATATGTGGGCCGATCATGGAATGACGCCATATGGCGTCATGCCGGCTGTCAGAAGGTTAATTATATTAGCAATAAACTATTATACTAGAAAGTTAGTGTTGCGGTGACGAAAACCAAAAACCGAGTGTATTTATTAAGTCTTATTATAAATAGATATATATGAAAAAATTAGCCAAGAAGTACCGGTAACCCATTTAATGCAGACATAAAGATTTTACAATATTTAGGCTGCATTGTAACTGGTATATAGAATGACTTGATGAATTTTTATACGGAATAGCACAAATTATATATATTTTAGGAGTAAATCACTTTGTGTAAGTAAGTATCCAGACGTAATATTAAGTAAATATTATAAAATATCTTGAAATTATATGATTTTAAGTTTTAGTGAAACTATGGAAAAAACTGCTGCATATTTCATAATGTAACAGTCCAGCTCGCGCATCTAACACGTGAGGGGATATCACACGAGCATGCGCACAGCTATCGTCTAGGCTTCTGGAAGACGCACTGGGATCAACACCTGAGCCAGAGTGGAATTGATGTTGACAACAGAGAAAAAGTGGTCTGCGGTCAGCAGTTTTGCCAAAACCGTTATGAAGAGAATCCGAGTGGAGGAGCAGGAGCGCAAAAAGACAAGGAGACCAACAACAACGGTACCCCGTAACAAGCAAAGGAAAATCTGAAAATGTGGAAGAGCTGAACAGCTGAGGCCGCCCCCGCGAAGTAATGCTTAGCGGCGGTTCCGCGGGGGCAACAACAGGTCAGTGACGATGAGGTTAGGGTTTTAGTGGGTAGGGCAGACTAGCAGAGTCCGACATATGAGTAAAACACCCACTGTGCATCAAGCATTTTCCCCTTCTTAAAAAAATGCATACACACACACACAGCCACGCACGCACGCACGCACGCACGCAAGCACGCGTGCATACACATACATACACAAACACATACGCGCGCGCGAGCGCGCAAACACTCAGCTCGTGGAGATGAGAGTGCGTTCGGTGATCTATAGTATCACCGAGAGAGAGGTAGAGGAAGAGCGACTAGCACTGCTACTACTACGCATGAGTGCGTGAGGAGGGGGGCGGCGCGCGGCTTCTCTGCACGTTCCGCACGCATAGCCTATTCAGCTAGCGCTCCCTTCTTCTCGACTCTCTTTCTTCTCCTTCGCAAGTGAGCGACCGATTGTACAGTGAGAGCTTGAAGAGGCACTCTCATTCTGGCAGTCCCCCGAGCCACACGTCTTAACCCGCCGGTGCGCAACGCAAGGCGTGCGCTGAACGGTGGAGACATTTCCTTTCCTATTCCTTACTGCTGAATTCGAGGCCGATAGGGAGTTGATGAGCCCCGCCGTTACACAACGCAAAGCGTGTCGCGAACGGGCAGATCACTCCAAATAACATAATATTCCTCCAACTTCCAACCCACGTGGCCGAGTCCGCGGCGTACCCGTGCAAGGCGCACGCACGCACAAGGACGAAGCTAGTGGGACTATCCTAGCCACAAGTGAATCTAACCTCAGGTCCGAAAATTACCCGACTCATCACCTACTATCTAAGTAACAGGTTACAACATAATATTTAATAAAATTTTTGATGTTTAATTATTTAATAACTCAGCAGCATTATGTTTAATATATAGGAAAAATTAATATTTTATGTTGCGCATACATCAATTAAGTATATTTAATATTGTGGATATCAGAATCAAATTTAAAAAATAAGTCTGAAAAAATATCAATAATAATTGTATGGCTGATCGATATACTGGATGACATTAAAAATTATATTCATGTTTTAGTAATTATTAGTAATGTTTATTACCAGTTTGCCAATATTAAGCAAGAATAATATTAAAAGTGTTCCTGGAAGGAAAAAGCGATAGATAAACATAAAGGTATATGCATAAGAATCACATTTTTCCGAAAATTGATGACGTTTTAATTTTTTTAGGAAAAAACTAGCTTTTCCCACTCCAGGACAAGCGGGATAATATTTCTGCATATTCTAGCTATACTCCTGATTTTTCGTGGAGCTGAGTCGATGAGCGCTCCTTATGAAAACTCAATTTTTAACATTTAAATGATCCCATCACAATGATAAACTACCGCTGGACCTATGTCAACTGAATTTACACAAAATATAGATTTTTTATGGCAAAAATTCCTGTGATGATTTTATTTGTAGAATGCAACTATTATGAGTAAAATGATATTGAAAATTGCTAAAAATCATGAAAATTCATGAAATTTGCTACTTTGGTGATTTGTAGCTCCGGAAATAATTGCAAAAAAAATCGGAAAAAATTCAGGATAGTTCAAAATATAGTGCACAACGTGTAAAAAGATTTAAGAAAAAAAAATTTCATCTATGATATGACAGACAACAGGTAATATTATATATATATATATATATATATATATAAATTTGTATAACGTTAGTTCCCAGGACCCCATGTTACTGTATACCTATACGTGACTAAAGAAATAATGTCTCTTATGGGGGCCGATGTCCTCAAAACTGACGTTAAACATATGTAGATTCAGGGACTGTCCCCAAAACTAACAAATGTCCCCGAAACCAACGTTAAACATCTGGAATGTCCTGGAAACTAACATAAAACATAAATATAGATATATATATATATATATATATATATATATATATATATATATATATTGCGGAAATGGGTACTTTTGAGGATCTACAGTTTTTTTCTCCAGAGTTCGTATATGCCTGACTAAAGAAATAACTCCCTCTCTGCGTTGAAGGTATTAATATAAATCCTCAAAAGTACCGTTTCATACCGAAGGAATTGTGAGGATGTCCTCAAAGGTCCAAAAAATCCTCCAAGTATCGAATCCGTGCTGACATAGATCCTCAAAAGCTGCATTTGATGTATATATATATATATATACATCAAATGCAGCTTTTGAGGATTTATGTCAGCACGGATTCGATTCTTTGAGGATTTTTCGAACATTTGAGGACATCCTCAAAATTCCTTCGGTATGAAACGGTACTTTTGAGGATTTATATTAATACCTTCAACGCAAAGAGGGAGTTATTTCTTTAGTCAAGCATATACAAAATCTGGAGAAAAAAACTATAGATACTCAAAAGTACCGGTTTCCTCAATATACATATATATATATATATATATATATATATATATATATATATATATATATATATATATATTTGTTTTAACAGATTTATGGAGCCCTTTTATACACATGAGCATATTTATGGAGCCCGTTTTCTTTTATGGAGTCCGGGTCCCATAAAATATTTTTCTCGGGCGTTTATGGAGCGCGATCTAGAGTCTATAACCCCATGGTCCATTATTTCTTTAGTCACTTGTCATAGGGATCTCTGGGCTGTAGGTACTAATATACAGGGATGGGCTCCATAAACGGATGGGGGGATAATTATATATATATATATATAATATGTTTCACCTAACTCCTCTATGGAACCAATCCCTGATATTAGTACCTACGCCCAGAGTTCCCGTATACAAGTAACTAAAGAAATAATCCCTGCCTGGGTATAGAAACTCTAGATCGGGCTCCATAAACCGGGATGTATTGAATGTTTATGGAGCCTGGGCTCCATAAAAGGATTCGGGCACCATAAAGCTATCTGTCTTTAAAAAAGGGCTCCATAAACATAGTTAACGGTGTGTTATATATATATATAAACTTTATGATATCATTAAGAATGAATTTATTCTTGCATAATGTTCAAATGAAACGGAAACAAATAAAAAGGAATATATAAATATATTATTTTCCTTAATTTTCCAAATGAACACAATAACAGACAAGAAAATGATTTAATGATTTCCATAAAGGCTTATTAAAATGAAAACTAATTAATTTAATTCCTAGTATCATTCCTAGTAGATATTAAACATGAATATCTATCTATATATACATACATATATATATATATATATATATATATATATATATATATATATATATATATATATATATATATATTAAATAATTAAAAAAAATATTAATAGTAATCATTTTTTTTAGGTAATCAATATAATTAATCTGTAAAAAGTTCATAATAACAGAAAGAAAGGATAATGAAATAGTGGTTATGTAGGGCTCCAGGCGAAGGATACCACTTTAAACCAAATCCAACGCGCCTATTCACAGTACCTCTCGGGTGGCGTGGAAAACTGTTAATAGTATATAAGTTATATATTATATGTTTATATACTGATAATGATTAATAGAATTATTTCTAACTATACATTTATATCTTTCTAAAAAACAATTCCAAAAGAATTGCTTCTAAAAATTTTTCTAACAGGAAAATTTATATAAAGCTATTGTTAAAGAACAAAAATCCAACAGTACCTTCAAGGTGACATAGTATTTCATTTCAATTAAAATTTTTTTCTTCCCAATATTAAATTTTACATAAATTTGTTTCCTACTTTATGACATTGTTTAAGAGACATTGAGGGGGGGGGGGCGCTGAGGTGGGAGTGAGGTGGCGCTGAGGAGGGGGTGAGGGGGGGATTCTAACAGAAAAATAAGTCACGAAATAACGTAAAAAATGACGGAATTTTACGTTATTTTGAGGAGGGAGCAGAGGTGGGGGTGAGGAGGGGGCGAAGGGGGAGCTGAGGTTGGAGTGAGGTGGCGCTGAGGTGGGGGTGAGGTGGGGCTACGTGGTAACATTCATCTATATAATATAGGAAGATATATATATATATATATATATATATATATATATATATATATATATATATATATATATATATATATATATATATACACGGTGACCCATTTTAATCACCGCACCCGGATTTCTCGGAACCTAAGCCTGATAGAGAAAAATGGTTCAGACAAAAGTTATAGGGGACAAAGGGGGCCACATAATGGCGCTAATGTCTTTGACCTTGAACTTGACCTTTGAGGTTATTTCAAGGTCAAAATGGTTTTTTCATATGGAAACACCTAGTTTTGACCCAGGATTCGGAAAGAGCGGGAAATTTTACTTTCAAAATCATATTGAGAAATTTTTTCCAAGGTCATTTCAAGGTCAAATCTAGGTCAAACTCAGAAAAGTCCGCTTAAAAACGTTTTTTTCCATGAACCACAGGCTAAGCTGGTTCAAATTGATCGTAGGCTTAATAGAGGAACCCACACACCCAAAACTTACACAACCTAGTAAACAAAACTCAAACTCGCACATCCTAACCCCATACACTTCATGCCCTCACATGCTGAACTGCTACACCCCGGCCCCACAACGATACCCCACACCCCCCAGTCCCACACATCCCTACCCCACGCATGCTAATTCCATACACCCCAAACCCACACATCCTGAACCCTGAAAAATTTTTCTCAAGGGCAAAATGATTTTTGAACGGAAACTTTAAAATCGTTGAAGCTTCTGTTATAAATGTTTTAATCTTACTTTTTGCGCTACCCAGAAACAACGACGTGGACGTAGTAAGGATTGTTTCCTTTGGGGTGCTTAATTAAAGTGAGTCCCCTTGCCTCTCACTGGTCGGGGTGCTTGATTATAGTGAGTCCCCTTGCCTCTCACTGTTCGGGGTGCTTGATTATAGTGAGTCCCCTCGCCGCCCACTAATGTAAATAAATTTTTATTTAACCTCGAAGCAAGTGTTCGAAATAACCACCATTTGCTTCAAGGCACATAGTCAAACGCATTTGAAAATGGCGAACTGTGTTCTGCAAAGGTTGTCTCGGAATGGCAGCGCATGCTCGACGAATCATATCCTGCATATCTGCTCTTGTAGTGGGTTGTTGCTCAAAAACAGCATTTTCTAAATACCACCTTTAATAGAAATCTGGTGATGTAAGATCGGGTGAGCAAGCAGGCCAGTTAACCGGACCTCCTCGATCAATCCATCTGTTACCATAGTGCTCATTCAAAAAAGCCCTTACAATTCGAGCGAAATGTGGTGCTGCGCCGTCCTGCTGGAGCCACGTTCTTCGTCGCGTTTCTAAATCAACATATTCCATCAATCCAGGTAGTTCATCTCTTATTAGCGTCAAATAGGTATGTTGATTTACATTTGCTTCAAAAAATAAGGGCCAATCAAATATCCATTGACAATACCGCACCATACCATAATACTCCAACGTCTTTGATGGTTTACAGTTCTGACCCAATGAGGATTCACATCAGACCAATAATGGCAATTATGCCTATTCAGTTCCCCATCACTTTGAAATTGTGCTTCATCAGAAAAAAGAACAAAGTTAAAGAAATCTGGATCATTTTCTATCATTTGTAAAGCCCATTGGCAAAACACAATACGCTGTTGGAAATGCAGAAACTGTAGCTCTTGAACCAAAAGAATATGATACGCGTGATATTGAAGCACCTTCATAATTCTTAAAAAAGTATTTCTTGGAATACCAATTTCCCTTTCGACTCGACGAGCGCTAATGTGTGGGTCGAGATGAATTATTGCAAGGATAGTTACAACTCGATTATCATTTTCATCATACTCATGGCGCCTACGTTGGCGAACCATGTGTCCATCACGAGCTCTTTGAGTAAAATGTCTGATAGCTCTATCGTCAGGATGTCGTCTGTCAGGATAGCGTTCACCATAAAGTCTTGCCGCACCACGATTATTATTTTGGCTTGCTCCTAAAACCAAAATCATATCAACGATCTCGTTGGGCGGATAGTCAGCCATTTCAGAGCCAGCTATTAATTACTATTAAATTTAAATAGTAAAATGGTATCAAAAATATTAATAATTATGAGGCTCGCCCGTATACGATCGCGCCTAAAAAGGAAAAACGTTGGAAAATTACGGTAACTTTAATTAGCTAACTGCAATTGCCATAAATACTTCGTTTATCACACTTTCTTAATTTTAAATTTTAAAACAAAATAATCGTTAAAACATTAAAGGTATTCAATTCAATAAAGCATTATTTCTTATTTTAATTGCAAATAAAAATAAAACTTCCTTTTATTTTTTTGTTTTATGTAACTAATGTGAATTAGTAGCGTTCGAATTTCAGAAATACTAATTTTGATAATGTAATCATTAAAAACACATCTACGAAGAAAATAGGTTCCGTCAATGGTTCTTTTAAATTTATTTTTCAGGTTCTAGCAAGATAGTGGAGCACCACATTTCACGCTCACAATAACAGCATTTTTTAATAAGCACTTTAGTATTAAATGGATTGGTTGAGGAGGTCCGGTGAAATGGCTTGCTTCTTCATCCCATACTTCACCATCAGACTTTTGTTTATGGGGGTATTTGAAAAATGCTATTTTTGAGCAACAACCCACTACAAGAGCAGATATGCAGGATAGGATTCGTCGAGCATGCGCTGCCATTCCGAGACAAACTTGGCAGAACACAGTTCGCCATTTTCAAAGGCGTTTGACTATGTGCCTTGAAGCAAATGGTCGTAATTTCGAACACTTGCTTCGAGGTTAAATAAAAATTTATTTACATTAATTAGAGGCGAGGGGACTCACTATAATCAAGCACCCCGAACAGTAAGAGGCAAGGAGACTCGCTATAATCAAGCACCCCGAACAGTGAGAGGCAAGGGGACTCACTTTAATTAAGCACCCCAAAGGAAACAATCCTTACTACGTCCACGTCGTTGTTTCTGGGTAGCGCAAAAAGTAAGATTAAAACATTTATAACAGAAGCTTCAACGATTTTAAAGTTTCCGTTCAAAAATCATTTTGCCCTTGAGAAAAATTTTTCAGGGTTCAGGATGTGTGGGTTTGGGGTGTATGGAATTAGCATCCGTGGGGTAGGGATGTGTGGGACTGGGGGGTGTGGGGTATCGTTGTGGGGCCAGGGTGTAGCAGTTCAGCATGTGAGGGCATGAAGTGTATGGGGTTAGGATGTGCGAGTTTGAGTTTTGTTTACTAGGATGAGTAAGTTTTGGGTGTGTGGGTTTGGGGTGTGTGTGTTCCTCTATTAAGCCTACGATCAATTTGAACCAGCTTAGCCTGTGGTTCATGGAAAAAAAACGATTTTAAACGGACTTCTCTGAGTTTGACCTAGATTTGACCTTGAAATGACCTTGGAAATAATTTCTCAATATGATTTTGAACGTAAAATATCCCGCTCTTTCCGAATCCGGCGTCAAAACTAGGTGTTTCCATATGAAAAAACCACTTTGACCTTGAAATAACCTCAAAGGTCAAGTTCAAGGTCAAAGGCGTTAGCGCCATTATGCGGCCCCCTTTGTCTCCTATAACTTATGTCTGAACCATTTTTCTCTATCGGGCTTAGGTTCCGAGAAATCCGGGTGCGGCAATTAAAATGCGTAACCGTGTATATATATGGGTCGTTCCTGTACTTTTTTTAAAAAGTGTGCGCGGGGGGGTCGTCGATTTTGTCGACGATTTTTTTTATGAAAGTACATATAAAAAAAAATAGGTTGTGCAAAATTTCAGCCCCTTATCTCATTCCTAATTCCCGCTGGAATTTTTTTAAACCCTGATTTTGACCTGTTTTTAGCCAGTTTCCAAAAAATTCTAAAAGGCTGAAATTTTAACAAAATGAGGTCGGTGAGGTCTCATTTTTTTTTGTCTTTCTTCAAATTTTAAGAAAAAAAATACACTGATATGAAATGATGATTCAGGTTTTATTGGCGATCTGTGATATGGCCATTGCATTTCATCATTTTTAGATCATATTTAAACCTCTATATCTCGTAACGGTTCCACATTTTTGAGCTCACTAGGTCTCATTTTTTTGGTCTCAATGAGACCTTTAATTTCTTTTTTTGAGGACCTAAATTGATTGAATAGACTTCAAGATACAGCCTCTTGAAGTTGACGTTTTTATCAAAAATCGCGAAAATCAACCGTGTTCATGGTCACAGTGTCAACCGAATTTTAATTAAAAATCATTAACAAAAGTATTTTTCATTAGAATATGATGTTATCTAACTATACTACTTTCCTATCATAGGAAACAGTCAAAAAATAATTTTTTGTCGAGCATTATAATATCTAATTTTTCGATACCTAAAATAATCAAAAATGGCTCTCTACTGACATGAATTCTACCATCTTATAATTATTTTTGATACGTATACGTAACATAGATACAAAGGTGGTTCCTAGACCTTTAAAATCCGTAGTCGCTGATTTTTCTAGGACCACTAGAGCCAAAGTTATAGCCGTTTTTATAAAAAAATATTTTTCAAGTGGTAAAATTAGAGCTTGTGAAATATAGGAAAAGTTTTATTTACAAGATCAACCATAAGTTTGGCATAATTGTCCTAAAAAAAGTGCTGAGGCTGCATATTTTGATCTTAGGCCGTGTCTACACTATGCGAGAAGCACGTGCGATCAGCCCAAGCGATGCGAGCAAGCAATACGGGTTGGACAAAATATTTAAAATACTTAAAATGATAAATAATATCATTTCACTACGATACTATTGACGATATTATTTATCGCTAAATATAGATCTACTAACTGATCTACTACGATTGTTCGGGATTGAAGTATCCAAAGTGCCCGCTAAATGGCAAGCGTCCGATGCGCTCCCACTATGAAAAACATCACCCAGCGGGCTTAAATAGAGTCCTACGGCGCCTAGTCGCTACGTGCTTTATGCACATTCCTTTTACCTTACCACTTTCCGTTTTACCTATACAATGCCTTATTGCCTGTTTACTCGTACGCATAAGCGTTCATACCGTTTTCTGCAATCAACTTTCACGTTCGAGTAGATTTGGTTGCATAGACTCTTGAAGTCTAATTTTCCCATTTATTTCTTCTCGCTGACAAACCCTAATAATATAAACTCACGTTTACGTTCAATCGTATACAACGATGTTATTTATCATTTTAAGTATTTCAAGTACTTTGTGCAAAACGTATGGCTTGTCGCATGCGCGTACCGGTTGCGCTTCTCGCATACCTAGTATAGACATGGTCTTAAATGCAGGTTTTCTATAGTTTTTCGTGCGTTATACGTATAAGCTCAGGTTATACGAAACATACATAGATAGTTTCATTTAACCTGTGTTGACGTAAGTTAATAGATGACAGACATCCATTTTTCTGTGCGAGACACCCGTGAACCCGTCATCCGCTACACGACACACGGCACGGAATGTCCTTAAACAATGAGTACAAGTTAAAATAAAAAATGAAATGAATATTTCTAAGTAGAATTGTGAAGGTAGTTGAGCAGAACTATTACCAAGTATATCAGTATTGGTTTGGTTGAGTTTTATAAATTGTACAATTGTGTTTTGTAAGTGTTATCTTCTCAGGAATTGAAAAAAAATGATGTGCTATATTGGTGAATTGCATGAGGATGATAAATGTCATTTAGAGCATTACACAAGAAATAAATCTCTTAATCTAATTAGTAATCTTAGTAATGAATTAAAGCTGTATTTATCATTTAGGATTAAAAATTTTGATATTAATGTAGAAAATAAATTTATTTGCGACCATCATCTTCATAAATATGATACTCGATATACAAGTAGACAAAGGAAGTGTTGCAATTGTTTTAATAATCATTCAAAATCCAGTGAGAATAATTTAGTAATGATTAGTGCTGATAAATGTGATAAATTTCGTAACATTTGTAATATAAATTTAGATCCAGGTAATAAGTACTGTAAAAACTGTGAGTTCAAAATGACATCAATAATAACAAAAAATGCAGAAAAAGATGAAAACACTGGGAATGATGGTTTAAACGTAAATAATAATGAGCAGCTTTCTTCAAGTAGTCAAGTTTCTTCAAGTAGCCAAATGTGTACATCAGAAAGTTCAGAAGATATATTATTGAGCCAAGGATTTCAACGTTTAAATAAAATGCTCGATGGATTTGATGAATCTCCTCTTAAACGAGAGAAACTTAGTGATTATCGCTTGGAAAATAAAACATAGAGTGTTTTAGAATCAATGAATACGAAATTTTGTACAACAGTTAATAAAACATTGAATCTTAATTTGCCAACTCGATGCAATCTTAAACAGCTACAAGAGGATAGTATGTCATTTCACGGAATGATTGGAAACATAATTAAGTGTTATAATGAAGAAACTAATTTTGGTAAAAAAATATCGTTATTGACATTACTTCCAAATCATTGGAAATTTGAACAAGCGAAACATTATTTCCAATGTTCACGTTATATGTTTAATAAAGCAAAATAACTTAAAATTACTGTAGGTAAGTTAAAAAATGGGTTGTAATAAATTCTTAATATCTTGATTATAGACATAGTGTAAACATATAGAATCGATAATCCTTTATACATTAGGTTACATATATTATATTACACTTGAAAATTAATAATTGAAAATTTTAGTTTAATTTATTAAAATCTATGTAATTTTTGTTCAAGCAACTATAATGATAAAGGGTACCCCTATAAAATATTTAATTTAAAATCCTCATAATTATTTATTTATATTACTCATGTATTATTACTTAAGTATTATTATTTATGTATTACTTACGTATTGCTTACGTATTGCTTAAGTATTGTTTACGGATTAAGTAAAATAATACATGAATTGTAATTTAAACATTTAAATGAAATCCTATTTAATTAGAAAGAATCTATATTTGAGAAATCTCAATGTTCTCTCTGTTTACAAGCTGTAATCTCATATTTTTTTTTTTAATTTTTTAACATTGAGGAATGGGAGAAAAAAATTATTTCCAAAAAATGCGATTTTTAGGCCTTACTGGTATAAGGAGGGGATAGGTCCCCGGAAAAATCGTAGAAAATTCTTTTTTTAGTATACTTCTATGAAATCACTGTCATTTTTCGCTTTCATTAATAGTGGCCTTTTTCCTATCTTAACATGGGGTACCCTTCGTTATTCATTATTAGATAAAAAATAATAAAGTAATTATTGGATTTTAAAAGAACTATTAAAATTAATATAAAAAAAAAATAAAAAAAATTAATTAATTCTAAACTATTTCTTTTCTTCCAATATAACAAGTCATAGTAATTAAAATAGAATAAACATTAAGCTAAATTTTATCGTCTTGATAATCGTTAAATTAAAAAAAATAATATTGTTATTATGATTTTATTTTGTGATTAAGTATACACTATTTGAAATTAATTTCAAAATATATTGTTCCAGGTGTCTTAGGAACTATTAAGCGTAAAGTGTACAGCATTAATTCTAATGAAGTTAGAGAATCTGTAACTCAGTATTATAGAGATGAAAACAATAGTAGAATATGTAGCGGCATTAAAGATTGCATCAGTGTTAAAAATCCTATTACTAATATCACAGAGAAGTTACAAAAAAGACTGTTGATGTATGATTTGAAGGATCTATACAACAATTGGGTGGAAGAAGAATATAAACAGCATTTTAAAGATCAGCGCAAACCAGGTTTCAGTATATTTGCTTCTTTAAGGCCAAAAGAATGTATTAGTGCTGGAGCACCTGGTACACATACAATTTGTGTATGTCCTATACACCAAAATGTCAAATTAAAATTGTCTGCCATCAACAAAAATTTAGCCTACCGAGTAATTTTAAATGATTGTGTTTGTTCAACAGATTGGAGCGATTATATGCTACATCTTTGTGAAAACTGTCCTGGTAAAGCAGAAATTCTGAAAATATTGGAATCAAGCTCATGCGAAGATGTTTCAGAGATTGGATATCATAATTGGATAAATAATGCTGAATCACAATCTAATAATAGTCAGTCTTATTATGGTAAAAGAACCTACAAGAAATTTTATTATAAATTTAGCCAATGACTTATGGGAGTTAACAAAGCATCATTATGTGACTGAAATGCAAAAATGTTATTTAAAACATTTCAAAACAATTATTACTCCAGATACATGTATTATACTTCGAGATTTTGCTGAAAATTTCTTATTTGTTTGTCAAGACTCGATCCAAGCATTTTATTTTAATAATACACAAGCAACTGTACACCCGTTTGTAGTGTATTATAAAGAAGACAATAACGACAAATTACAAACCTTATCTGTATGTGTTATTAGTGATTGTTTAAAACATGATGCTTGTGCAGTTAACACTTTTCAAGGGCAACTCATTGCACATCTAAAACGAGATTTTCCGTTTATTGAGAATGTACATTATATGTCAGATGGAGCACCTACCCAATACAAAAACAAGTAAGAGTACTTTTAGTGTAGTATATTAATACGTATTATATGAACAAAATAGACACCTTTAGATTTTTGTTCATTAAATGACCTGAAAAAATTTAATTTTAATTATTAAGAATATGTCAAAGTAATATTCTGAAAGTATATTTCATTTGTGTGAAAAACTATTTTGAGACCCAGAACATCAAAATCGATAAAGATCCTGGACCTGCAGGTTACACCCGAGTTAAAATTTTACATTATGTAGAAAACAGCTTTAAAGATAAAATTACTAAAACAGTTCTTTATTTTGTCTGTATATCAAATTTTAAAAAAGCAACAACTTCTACGATGCAAGTTCAAATAATTTGTATTATTATGTACACAATATTAAACAGATTTATTTTATTTTTTATAATTTTTACCTTCAAGATAGTATTTATTTACTGTAGGAACAATTTCATTAATATCTGCCATCATGAGGAGGATTTTGGCTTAAAAGTTAAGTCGCACAACTTTTTTTCTACTAGCCATGGGAAAAGTCCGTGTGATGGATGTGGAGCAGTGGTTAAACGAACAGTACGCAGGGCATCCTTACAAAGAACATCAGAAAAACCAATTTTAAATCCAAAAGACATGCATGATTACGTTAGTGAAAATATTGATGGAATAAGGTAAAAATAATATAATTTAGATTTTTTGACTATATTATTTGATTATGTATTTGAATAATAAATCATTATGTGTTATAAAAATATAGAATATTTGGTTTTTAGATCTATTTGGGTGAGTCAAGAAACAATTGAGAAAAGGCGTAAAGTACTAGAATACCGTTTTAAATTGACCCAAACTATACAGAATACAAGAAAATATCACTGCTTTATACCCATTGATGATTCAACATTAAAAGCAAAACTTACTTCGTTTGATAATGATTATAAAATAGTTAAAATAAAATGAATATTACAAAAAAAATTTTCTTACTCGCCCACCCGAAAGTACGTACTTCCGGCCCGCATCTCCGGGCCGAAAGAGAAACTTTCGCATCCTATTTTAGACCAACCGCGCGCTCTGATTGGCTGCCGAAATTTCTTGACCCGCGGCGCTTGAGCGCCTGCGCGCATGTCCGACGAAAGATGTTTGTGCGGTGTGAAGGTTAGACACGTACGAAATAAACAGAGGAAAGTGCACGGGTGATGAGAAAAAAGAGTTAAATGAAACAAAAAGTGGTGTTGTTTGATCGTGGTCATTGTTTTTTCCTCTTGTTTCCTACACGTACTTTCGAGTCGTGTAGAAACAATTAAGTAAACGTACGGACGGGAGCGTCCGAGGAAAATATGTTTGTGTGGTGTGAAGGTTAGACACGTACGAAATAGACAGAGGAAAGTACACGTGTGACGAGAAAAAAGAGTTAGTTGAAATAAAAAGTGCTGTTGTCTTTTTTTAATGAATGAGTTTCTGATGCCCGCCCCGACCAGCAAAACCTCGGCTTCGCCTCGGTCTTGCAAATGTCGGGCGGGCATCAAACCATCTGTGTAACAGCGAAAGTAGCAGACGGCCACAAAACCAGCTCTCTACGTCGGGTCGAAAGAAAAAACGGTCGGTAATATCGACCGAGCTACCCAAAGCGGCCGACAGAGGCAGTACTATCGAGCGGGCCGAAAGAAAAACTAACACTCAAACACAGCTAGCAGAAGACAACGCAATTTTATCAATTATTTAACAATTACAGAACGTACTTTCGGCCGGGGAGTAAGAAAAATAGTATACAATACTTGGACCGGAAATCCAATTTCCGGCCCACGTATCGTAATGTACTATTTACTTAAATTCTTATTTTCAACTTTAATTATCTATAAAGTCTGCATAGGTAATTTCATCAACGTAAAGCCATTACTATCGCTTGCTCGCGTCGCATGCGCGCATGGCTTGCTCGCATCGCTTGGGCTGATCGCACGTGCTTGTCGCATAGTGTAGCACGCCCTAAGATCTTCAAAATATGCAGCCTCAGCACTTTTTTTAGGACAATTATGCCAAACTTATGGTTGATCTTGTAAATAAAACTTTTCCTATATTTCACAAGCTCTAATTTTACCACTTGACAAATATTTTTTTATAAAAACGGCTATAACTTTGGCTCTAGTGATCCTAGAAAAATCAGCGACTACGGATTTTAAAGGTCTAGGAACCACCTTTGTATCTATGTTACGTATACGTGTCAAAAATAATTATAAGATGGTAGAATTCATGTCAGTAGAGAGCCATTTTTGATTATTTTAGGTATCGAAAAATTAGATATTATAATGCTCGACAAAAAATTATTTTTTGACTTTTTCCTATGATAGGAAAGGAGTATAGTTAGATAACATCATATTCTAATGAAAAATACTTTTGTTAATGATTTTTAATTAAAATTTGGTTGACACTGTGACCATGAACACCGTTGATTTTCACGATTTTTGATAAAAACGTCAACTTCAAAAGGCTGTATCTTGAAGTCTATTCAATCAATTTAGGTCCTCAAAAAAAGAAATTAAAGGTCTCGTTGAGACAAAAAAATGAGACCTAGTGAGATAAAAAATGTGGAACCAGTTACGAGATATAGAGGTTTAAATATGATCTAAAAATGATGAAATGCAATGGCCATATCACAGATCGCGAATAAAACCTAAATCATCATTTCATATCAGTGTATTTTTTTTTTAATAAAATTTGAAGAAACACAAAAAAATGAGACCTCACCGACCTCATTTTGTTAAAATTTCAGCCTTTTAGAATTTTTTGAAATCTGGCTAAAAACAGGTCAAAATCAGGGTTTAAAAAAATTCCAGCAGGAATTAGGGATGAGATAAGGGGCTGAAATTTTGCACAAGCTATTTTTTTTATATGTACTTTCATTAAAAAAATTGTCGACAAAATCGGCGACCCCCCCGCGCACTCTTTTTAAAAGAAGTACAGGAACGACCCATATATATATATATATATATATATATATATATATATATATATATATATATATATATATATATATATATATATATATATATATATATATATATATATATATATATATATATATATATATATATATATATATATATATATATATATATATATATATATATATATATATATATATATATATATATATATATATATAAATATATGAAACGCTAGTTATGCAGACACTTTCCGAAATTTAAATAGACTTATGCAGACAGAGACCGACTTATGCAGACGTCAGCATAAGTAGAGGGATTATTTCTTTAGTCACGCTAGACTTGTGCAGACACTCGTATAAACGGTACTACACTTATGCAGACAGGTCACGTGGTCTTATACATTGGTGTCAGCATAAGTCGATGTTCATATGATTATATATATATATATATATATATATATATATATATATACTCGTCAAATCGAGAGGTCAAAAAATGAATCTTCTTAAAGCTCTCAGAAAATGTTCTACAACTTATTTTTGATACCCCTGAATTTTTTCAGATTTTTTAGACTGGTAGATTTGGACATATCAGAGGTCAACAACTGAATTTTCATGATTTTTTGCATTTTTCTTGCAATTTCAATTGATAACACAGGCCCACAAAAAAGAAATCTGTCGGTTCTGGGATGAAGACTATACTTTTTTTTTTGTATTTTTTCCCGCTGAATCCGAATCCGGCGTTAAAAGTAGGAGGTAGGCCGCATATTTTGAACATAACCTCAAAAAACTGTCGAAAAGCCGTGTATCTGTGGAAAATTTTGAGAAGAAAAAAAAAACATTGTTTCCATCACATCAAAAACACTTTCTTTTTATGTATTTTGGCTTGCTGAATCCGAATTTGTTATGGAAAGAGATTTGACCGTCTAATTTCGGAGATAACCTCAAAAAACTAGTCAGTCAATTTGCATAAGAACTAAATTGGCTTACGCTTGCGTATACGCTTATCATCGAACGACCTATGCAAAGGATTTCTACGCCACTTTTTGTTATCTCTTTTTAGCATCCAGCAATAGTCCGCCATCATGTTCACGCCATATTTTCCTTGCCACCTACGTTCAAATTCCTTCATATCCTGATGAAATCTTTCACCATGCTCTTGACTGTAGTCACCTAGGTCTGGTGGAAATTCATCAATGTGCGAAACGAGAAAGTGGAGTTTTAAATCATTAAGCAACCTAATTTTTTGACGTCTTGTACCATAGTTTCTACGATGCTCTTATAGTTCTCATCTATATTGTTACCAAGAAATTTTGTTGCAACATCTTTGAAGCTCAACCAGGCTACCTTCTCGGTATCATTCATACTTTTGACGAATTCTTCGTTCCTGAACATTTTGCGAATTTGAGATCCGTCAAAGATACCTTCCTTCAATTTAACCAGAGTTATATTCGTAAAGATGGTTTCTAAGTATTTGAAGCATCGCCCTTCTTTATCGAGAGCTTTAACAAATTGTTTCATCAGCCCTAATTTGATATGTAAAGGAGCTAAAAGGATTTTGCTAGGATCGACAAGAGGACGATTGATGACATTGATGGAACCTGGAGTAAGTGATGGCCTCGTTGGCCATACTTTTGTATTATAGTGTTTGCTCTATCTCGACTGTCAAACATGCATAAATAGCATGGGTGCTTGGTAAAACCTGATTGTTGACCTAGTATCATGGACAAATTTTCATGTCTCCGCAAATTAACCATTCGTGCTCACTATACTTTATTTTATTTAAAACCTTTTCGATATTACAGTATTCTTCTTTGACTACAGTTGAATGAGCCAATGGTAACGGAGCATACACGTTCTTATTGTGAAGAAGAATTGCCTTCAGGCTTTGGTTGGATGAATCTATGAATAACCTCCATTCTTCTGGCTTGTATATATTTGGTTTGAACTCATTAATAAGTCCCCGTACATCCGTGCAGTACACTAGATCAGATTCGCCAGTGAAGTATGTTCGAAACGCTTCTTCTCGGCTTCGATAAAATGTAACATTTACGTCCTTTTCTAATACATTGTAAGACTTTAATTGTGAAGTCATTAATTCAGCTGCGTCTTTTGCTAATCCAGCATTTCTCAACATGTCATTAAGTTGAGTTTGAGAGATCTTTTTTTGGCTTTTCTCTTTACCAATGGGAACATACTCCTCATCACTGTCCGAAGACAGTTCTTCTTCACTTTCGACGGATTCACTTTCCGCTTCCGTCAGTGATTCATTTTCGTCAGTATCGTCGTCTGTATGGTGTTTAAGATTTTTTAAGTTTTTTCTGTACCAAAAGCAATACTCATCTATCAAACTTTCGACTATTTGCTTCTGTGGATGAACGACACTAGAAACTATCCCATGCAATATTTTATTTGGTCACACCTTATTTACCCCAGTTACATTTGTCATGCAAAAGTAACAGTCACTTGTATCTAATGGTTTTTTTCCAAATAGTCGGTTTCAGAAACTTTATTTTACTTTTACCTCCAATTTTGTCGAATTTATCTAACATTTTGTAACATTTAGCACATATAATATGCGGAATCCACGTCGAGTTTTGTTGGGAAATTTCTACTTCAAAGCATGCTTTGAATAAATCTTTTATTCTTTCAGTTATATGCTTCTTATGTTTTTTCCACACATTCCGCACAAATATAGCAATAACTGTCGAAATCACCTTCACAGTCGTGATCAACTTGTTCGTTAGATCCCGAAGCAATCTCAATGTTATTAAAGTTAGTTTTAGTACCCATAAATTTATTGAAAAACCCGCACGCTAGAATTCCTGTTCCGATCGCAGGTGAGTCAGCCGCCCTAGGGGTGATAACCCTCGTACCTTCCCAGGCCTAAGTACGAGGGCTTTCCGACTTTGACGAGGACAATGTCAACTCGTCGCCGGACACACTACGGCATTATCCTCACGCTCTAGCGTTCCCCTGCAGGACAGCGCGCCTCGCTGGCTTCGTTACCACGGAAGATTGGAAGCGAATCATTCTACACATCCCTTTCGGGCAGTTGTCATCGTTCCAATGTCTTCCGTGGCAGCAGGATCAAAGGGACTACATTAAAAATCCGGTTAGTAAATGTTTAAGTTAGTCAGTAAGGGAAATAATGTACACGAGATAACACTAAAAATACGTGAAATTCGAATACTCCCAGTTTTCTTCTTTTCAAGATATAGCAATCTTCAGATTTGTCTTCAACCTACTGTTGTTTCAAGTTATTTTTATATTCTGTATTTCCAAGAATATATTTTTTGCAAAATATCAGATAAATTCGAAGAAAACTGAAGATTCAGTTTCACAAATAAAATATAAATCATTGACAAAATTAAAAATAAATCATAGATGGAAGGAGAAAGTGAATCCGTCGAAAGTAAAGAAGAACTGTCTTCGAACAGTGATGCAAAACTGGAGGTAAAAGTAAAATAAAGTTTCTGAAACCAGCTATTTGGAAAAAACCATTAGATAAAAGTGACTGTTACTTCTGCATGACAAATGTAACTGGGGTAAATAAGGTGCGACCAGATAAAATATTGTATGCGACAGTTTCTAGTGTCGTTCGTCCACAGAAGCAAATAGTCGAAAGTTTGATAGATGAGGCTTCACGAGACAGCTTTATACAAGAAATGGATGGTATGCAAGTTGCTTGTGGTACAGAAGTAGACGTAGAAAATCATAACCACCATACAGACGACGATACTGACGAAAATGAATCATTCACGGAAGCAGAAAGTGAATCCGTCGAAAGTGAAGAAGAACTGTCTTCGGACAGTGATGAGGAGTATGTTCCAATTGGTAACGAGAAAAGCCAAAAAAAGATCTCTCAAGCTCAACTTAATAACATGTTTAGGAATGCTGGATTAGCAAAAGACGCAGCTGAATTAATGACTTCACAATTAAAGTCTTACAATGTATTAGAAAAGGACGTAAACATCACTTTTTATCGAAACCGAGAAGAAGCGTTTCGAACATACTTCACTGGCGAATCTGATCTAGTGTACTGAACGGACGTACCAGGACTTATTAATGAGTTCAAACCAAATTTATACAAGCCAGAAGAATGGAGGTTATTCATCGATTCATCCAAGCGAAGCCTGAAGTAAGTTCTTCTTCACAATACGAACGTATATGATCCATTACCATTGGCTCATTCAACTGTTCTCAAAGAAGAATACTGTAACATCGAAAAGGTTTTAAATAAAATAAAGTATAGTGAGCACGAATGGTTAATTTGCGGAGACCTGAAAATATTGTCCATGATACTAGGTCAACAATCAGGTTTGACCAAGTACTCATGCTATTTATGCATGTTTGACAGTCGACATAGAGCAAAACGCTATAATACAAAAGTAGGGTCAACGAGGCCATCACTTACTCCAGGTTCCAGCAATTTCATCAATCGTCCTCTTCTCGTCCTAGCAAAATCCTTTTACCTCCTTTATATATCAAATTAGGGCTATAGAAACAATTTGTTAAAGCTCTCGATAAAGAAGGGCGATACTTCAAATACTTAGAAACCATCTTTACGAATATAACTCTGGTAAAATTGAAGGGAAGTATCTTTGACGGATCTCAAATTCGCAAAATGTTCAGGAACGAAGAATTCGTCAAAAGTATGAATGATACCGAGAAGGCAGCCTGTTTGAGATTCAAAGATGTTGCAACCAAATTTCTTGGTAACAATAAAGATGAGAACCATAAGAGCATTGTAGAAACTATGGTACAAAACTTCAAAAAATTAGGTTGCTTAATGAATTTAGAACTCCACTTTCTCGATTCGTACATTGATGAATTTCCACCAGACCTAGGTGACTACAGTCAAGAGCATGGTGAAAGATTTCATCAGGATATGAAGGAATTTGAACGTAGGTGGCAAGGAAAATATAGTATGAACATGATGGGGGACTATTGCTGGATGCTAAAAAGAGATGTACAATCTAATAACAAAAAGTGGCGTAGAAATCCTTTGCATAGGTCGTTCGATGACAAGCGTATACGCAAGCGTAAGCCAATTTAGTTCTTGTGAAAATTGACTGAGTAGTTTTTTGAGTTTATCTCCGAAACTCGGCGGTCAAACCTCTTTTTCCATAACAAATTTGGATTCAGCAAGCTAAAATACATAAAAATAAAGTGTTTTTGGAGTGATGGAAACAATTTTTTTTTTTCTCAAGTTTTTCCACAAAAACACAGCTTTTCGACAGTTTTTTGAGGTTATGTTCAAAATATGCGGCCAACCCCCTACTTTTAACGCCGGATTCGGATTCAGCGGGAAAAAATACAAAAGAAAAGTATAGTCTCCATCCCAGAAACGACAGATTTTTTTTGTGGGCCTGTGTAATTACTATTTGAAGGTTTTATATAAATTAACCAATTTTTTTTAGAAAAGTTAGGAAATTTTCTCACTAAAAAGAAGGTACAATCATTAATATTTTGTATTTCATGCGAGTATCAAAATATTTCTTTTAAAACCTTAAATTGACAAAAAAAACAAGTCCGATCAGGCTTTCGACTGCCAAAAAATTTCTGGAAGTAGGTTATTATATGTTCAAAATGCCCCTGCCTCCCCCTTAATGATTAAGGACCTTGTTTTTTTTGTTTAATTAAAACTGATAGTTTTTTATGAAAACAAAAACATTTTTTGCTATTACGATGCAGCTAGACCTTAAGAGATGACCATAGCCTATTTACCAATTACACGTTGATTGATTTTAAATGAATCTAGCAATTTTTAATATATATTTACATAATTCCAGTTACCTATAGCTCATTTATTTTCAGAAAATAAAAAGTTTGCCCGGTTCTGCACATAATCACATAATGAACTTACGAGGGTCATTTGATAAGTACCTAGCCTACAAATGAAAACACCAAAATTTTACAAAAAATAAAATTTATTTTTCAATGTAGTCTCCTTTTAGTTGAATACACTTGGTCCAGCGGTGTTCCAATTTTTTTAACCCCGTTGAAAAAAATGTTTTCTCTTGGTTTGCAAAATAGGCCTCCGTGGCGGCGATTATTTCGTTATTGGAGTGGAATCTCTTTCCGGCGAGCGAATTTTTTAGGTTCGGAAACAAAAAAAGTCGCACGGAGCCAAATCTGGAGAATACGGTGGATGGGGCAGCAATTCGTAGCGTAATTCGACCAATTTAGCCGTGGCGAGTGCAGAAGTGTGAGCCGGTGCATTATCGTGGTGGAAAAGCACTTTCTTTTTAGACAAATGGGGCCGTTTTTCTTCTAACACGGCGTCAAATCGGCTCAATAGTTCGGCGTAGTACTGTCCTGTGACCGTTTTGCCCTTCTCCAGATAGTCAATAAAAATCACACCTTGAGAATCCCAGAAAACAGTGGCCATCACCTTTCCAGCCGACGGGATCGTCTTCGCCTTCTTCGGAGCAGGTTCACCGGGTAAGGTCCACTGTTTTGACTGCTCCTTGGTCTCTGGAGTGTAGTAGTGAATACATGTTTCGTCGACGGTCACGTAACGATGCAAAAACTCTTTTGGATTGCGATTAAACAGCTCCAAACACTGCTCTGAACTGGTCACACGGATGCGCTTGTTGTCTGCAGTCAGCAAACGCGGCACCCACCTTGCTGACAGCTTCCTCATGCCTAAAATCTCATGTAGGATATGTTCTTCCACACGTTGTTTCCACACGCGTTCTTCTGAGATGCCTACTATCGCAGCTATCTCGTGCACCTTTAATCGGCGGTCTGACAAAACGATATCGTGTATTTTTGTCACGTTCTCCTCCGTAGTGGCTGTTTTCGGAGCACCTGGGCGTGGATCATCAAAAACCGACGTACGACCACGTTGAAACTCGTTATACCAAAATTTAACGGTCGCCATCGAAGGAGAAGCATCCCCATACACTGCATCCAAGCGTTCTTTAATTTCACTGCGCGATTTCCCTTCCAAAAACAAGAATCGAATCACCGACCGATATTGTTCTTTCTCCATTTTTTAAAAAATCAACGGACACATTTGCTTTCACACGCTCTCAAAAATAAACTACAACTCCGATCCGGCTGAAATTTCGTCTGTAACCGTTTACAGGAAGATACTGCACTGTAGTGTATTTCTGGTGCGATAGTGGCACCATCTGGCGGTGAGGCTAGGTACTTGTCAAATGACCCTCGTACAGCCTTTATTAATCTGATTTGCCCAACGACGCAATTGACGTTCAGAAAATACTTTTTTATACTTCTGTTGAACGGTGTTGATGCTTAAATTTTTCTTTTTACCAGATCGCCAGTACTCAGCTGCATTCTTTTTGTACTCGAAACTTAATTTTTCTTCATCTTCAGTACATTTATCAGTATCAGCAGGCTCTTTGTATCATATGTCGTCTTCAACAGGCATCACTTCACAATTTTTAAATTCTTCTTCAAATTCAAGCGTATAATCTTCTAGAGCTTCTACTTCATTATAGTTATCCATAGCATTCATATTTAAAAATATGAAAAATCTATCCTAAAAAAATTCGTAAACACCGAAAATGTAACCTCCATTAGTTTCCGCGCGTACAATTAGAAATGTATTGTTGTATATTGCAGTCATCAGCTAATTGACATAAACATTTTTTCTTCAACTGCGGAGTTTATCTAGGGACAGTTATGAAATACAGTCATTATAAATCTTGAATTTAAATATAAGTTTTTTTTATAGGACAGTAAATATTTTCCAAGCCAAATGAACAAAGTTAACAGACTTTAAAAATGTATACTTTATAGGTAATTTATTATATTTTAAATAATTTAAATAATGTTCTAATGTAATATAATTAATATCTTATACTAGTTATCAATGATAAGTCTCAAAATATATGTTTAAGTAAGTTTATAATAAAAAACTTTATTTAAATTAAAAAATATTTTAATTACGCGTAACCTCCGTTAACTGCTCCTTAAATCGCATTGTCAATACATTCGTGAAGCAAAACAAATTTACTTTGTTTTTTTTTTTATTTACGAAACAATTACTTTTTGTACTCATATAATTTAATTGCCTTCTTAAAACTTCCCTATTGACGAGCAGATTGTGCTCCCGCAAACATATTTGACAAAACTCTTATTTATCCTGAACAGGGACATATAAAATAAAATGTCCGAAACGTCGAACAAATAAAATATTAGTGTTCTATTATTTAATAAAAAACCTAAGACCAAAACACCAATAACAAATGGTAGAAAATTGGCCATTAATTTCAATTATGGAAATATTATAAAAAAGACTACCAGTAGCAGCAAATACACAAAATAGCCTTCTTAAAACAAATAATTTTTCATTTATTTAAATGCAAAACTCCAAATAGTTCTCGACATAATCAAAAAAATTGATTTTCAGGGGTGAATCTGAAGGGTTGTTTTCACCCCTTAAAAAAAAATACGCGTGACTTATTTTTTATAATTTTTACAGTTACTTTAAAAAACAAGAAAATTACAAGCAGAAAAATTTTAAACTATAATATATATAGTAAAACAAATTAGAGTGTAAGCAATCCCTCAAAATCAGTTTAATCGTAAAAAACTTAAAACACCCGAACTTTAGTTTTTTATTTTATTTATAAAAAATTATTTTTAAGTTAATTTGATATAATTTAAAGTTTTCGTATTGAAAAACTGAAAAGATTATATTTTTTTTAAATTAGGGGATGAAACCCCTTCAGATGAAAATTATCGCATATAACTACCTTCGTAAAGAAAATAATTTGGCATTTGTTTCTTTGTAAAATCCCTAATCGTTATCGAGATATTTAAAAAAATTGATTTTTAGGGGTGAATCTGAAGGGTTGTTTTCACCCCTTAAAATCGTTTTCCGCCGATAAAAAAATATGTGTGTCTTATTTTTTATAATTTCTACAGTTACTTTAAAAAACAAGAAAATTACAAACAGAAACATTTTAAACTCTAATATATATAGTGAAACAAATTAGAGGGTAAGCAACCCGTCAAAATCGGTATAATCGTAAAACACTTAAATACCCCAACTTTAGTTTTTTATTTTATTTATAAAAAAATTATTTTTAAATTCATTTGATGTAATTTAAAGTTTTCGTATTGGAAAACTGATAAAGAGAATTACATATGTAAATTTTTTTAAATTATGGATGCAACCCCTTAAGATGAAAATTGTACTCATTTAACTACCTTCTTAAAACAAATAATTTGGCACTTGTTTTTTTGCCAAATTCGCAATAGTTCTCGAGATATTTAAAAAAGTCGATTTTCAGGGGGGAACTTTAAGGGCTGTTTTCACCCCTTAAAACCGTTTTTCCGCAGATAAAAAAAAATACGTGTCTCTTATTTTTTAATGATCTACAACATATTTAAGTTTCAAGAAAATCGGGGCGGACACCTCGTAAGGTTTCCTTGTTAGAGACAGGCGCATAGAGACAGAGACAGAGACGGAGACGTAGAAACAGTCGGAGTGACAGAGACATAGAGACAGAGTCGGAGAGACAGAGGTGGAGACAGAGACGTGAAAATAGAGAGAGCGAGAAAGACAGAAACGTAGAAACAGGAACTTAGGTCTCGTAGAGACAGGAATGTAGAGAAAGAGCCGTAGAGACAGACACGTAGAGACAGACGCGTAGAGACAGAGAAATAGAGACGAAGACGTAGGTCCGAATTCATAGTCGTAAGTAAGACGCGAGTCGGACTCAAGTAAGGTTTGAAGCCATGCTTTAGTATATCTATATATATACCGTACTTGAGACCATCTCAGCATCTATGAATTCGGTCCGTAGAGACAGAGTCGGAGTGACAGAGACATGGACACAGAGACGTGGAGACAGGGATGTAGATACAGAGACGTAGAGACAGAGTAGTGGAGACAGAAACGTGGAAGCAGGGATGTAGAGATAGGCGCGTAGAGACAGATACATAGAGACAGAGACGTAAAGACAGAGTCGGAGAGACAGACATGTGGAGACAAAGACGTAGAGGGAGGGATGTAGATACAGAGATATAGAGACAGTCGCGTGGAGACAGAAACGTGGATACAGAGAAGTGGAGACAGAAACTTAGAACCGAAACATAGAGACAGAAACGTAGAGACAGGGATGACGAGATAGTAACGTAGAGACAGGCGCGTAGAGACAGAGACATAGAGACGGAGACATGAAGATAGAGACGTGGAGACAGAGACATTGAGATAGGAGACAGAGCCGTAGAGATAAAGACGTAGAGACAGAGTCGGGCAAAATCGAAATTAGAAGTTTGGAAAATTTAAAATTTTGAATACATCAAAATTATATGTGAAGAAATGGAATGGATATAAAATGGAAAATGGAAACAATTTTCAGAAAGTTTTGAAACAAGAAGTACTAAATTAAATCAGGTAATTGTAAGATCAATTTATAAAATTTATTTAATATAATTACATTTTTATCTTATTGATGTTTTTCAAAATTTTCGTGACATTGACAGTCGATTAGGGCTACTGGGGATACCACTTACAAAGAAAACGCATCTTTCTATTTACCTCCAAGATGATGAGAAAGAAATAGAACACAATATATCTTCTTCAATATATTTGCAAATGGATTAACTTAAGGCCATGTGAAACCATGAATTTCAATATTTTTTAAATCAATTAAATCAACATTTAAACGTTTATTTGGAAAAAGACGAACGTCAAGCGCTTCATACACGTAAACACTATATCCAGATTTTTTTTTTGGACGATTCTATTGGTATTTTCATGAGATATCCATGTTTGAAAATTATGTCGGTATTTCACATTACCTTAAAAATTAATTGAGCTAATGTTCTGAATTGAAAGCCTCTCTTAAGCGTCAATTTACAAAAAACTTTCACCCTTGCCACTGTGCAGTCCCTCCTTAATTTTGTAGCTCCTCCTTAAAATATAAATCCAATCCAATAAAATTAAAATTAATTCCAATGCACGTGTAAGTATAACACATTGTACTATGCAATCCCTCTTTAATTTAGAGCTCCTTCTTAAAATAAGATTTCCGTTAAGTCTATAACATTACCATTATCGTTAATTAATGTGTAATGGATCGATCTGACGGAGGCAGGTAAAAGAAAAAGAAAAATAAAGTTTTTTCTTTATAATTTCTTTATATTTTTGCAACGTTTCGTTGGCATGGTCCGCCAACCTCTTCAGGCTGTAATTTATTAATAACAAAAATAATTTTTTTAAACATTATGAAAAAACAAACTATCACTTTGGTTACAAAGAAAAAGAATCGAAAATACCTTATTCATATAGAGCACATGGCGTCGATATAAGCGATACAGTGATGTACAGTCGTATTTATAGTCGAAAGATGCGTGTGTTTACAAACAAGGAGAAAATAAGCAGAGTAATGCACAGTTGAATTTAAAAGGCGGAGTAACGGAAAATAAGAGCTATTTAATGATTTTACATCTTCTTTTCTGTTAATATTGTTGTTATCACATTTAACGTGAATCATTTCGAATAGAGTGCGTTTTTTATAATATTATCTTCATTTCTTTTCTTTATATATTATCTTCATTTCTTTTCTAGAAAAAAAATATTTTTGAAAAAAATTGCATTTTTTTTGGGACGCGATAACAGGAGTAAAAATCAACCAATCGTCTTGAAATTTGGCACAGAGATAGCTTTTTTATATCTTCGAACCGAGTTCGTTGCCCAAAAAAATCGGTCAATTACGATTAAAGATATTTGAGGTTAAAAATTTTTCTTTTTAATTTTCGAATTGCGTTTTTTCAGAGGATTGTTGATTTATCGACCTAAAATTTTAACCACTTATAACACTCATTGAAGACTATATTTGGTTAAAATTTAGAATGATTATCTTCATTTTATTCATAGAAAAAATATTTTTGAAAACAAGGGAATTTTCTTTCGGATACGTTAACGGAAGTAAAAGTCAACCAATCGTCTTGAAATTTGGCACAGAGACTGATTTTTTTTTTTTATATCTTCGAACCGAGTTTGTTGCCAAAAAAAATCGATCAATTATGATTCAAGATATTTGAGGCTAAAAATTTTTTTAATTTCCGAATTGCGTTTTTTCAGAGAATTGTTGATTTATCGACCTAAAATTTTAATCACTTATAACCCCCTTATTGAAGACTATATTTTGTTAAAATTTAGAATGATTATCTTCATTTTATTCATAGAAAAAATATTTTTGAATAGAAGTGATTTTTTTTTCTTTCGGACACGATAAAAGGAGTAAAAGTCAAACAATCGTCTTGAAATTTGGCACTCTCTCTTTTTCCTCTCTCCTGTCCTCTCTCCACTCTTTCTCCTCTCTCCTCTCCTCTCTCCACTCTCTTTCTTCTTTTCTCCTCTTCTCTCTCTCTCCTCTCCTCTTTCCTCTCTCTCTCTCTTTGACGGGTAGACGGGGTTAAACCCAAGGGCGTCAATAAGCGATAAATAAATCTCTGGGTATCTTTCTCTTATTCTTATCACTTCTTCAATTAAGTTTGAATGAGAAGGTCAGATATATTATTTACGTACGTGTTCACTAGTCAATGTTATGATCAGAACTAATAAAAACATCAGCTGTTTATCTGTTGTTTATTAAAAATAAGGTATCCTAGCAACTATAGAAGATGAACATATAACGATCATGTCAGATGAAAACATTACGTTCGATTGACGTGTATTTAATTACTCTATCGATATTTAAAAGAAATTAACTTAAAGTTTTATTACATTTTATTTAAATCAATTCTATTATATATAAATGTATTAATATTAGAATAAAATTAGATCAAAATAACTTGAGCTTAATTTATTGTAACTGTAATAACATTATTTTTGCACGTAAAATTTGCGTAAAATAGTATTAATCATAAATGCTGTACACTATATTCAGATAAACTAAGTGCTGGGCAATTGTAAAAAAGTCAATTTGGAAATCATCAATTATTAATAACAAATAGTTTCTTCTTCAATAAGATAAAATTAAAAAATTATATTAATATAATCTTACAAAAATATTCTATTAATATGAAAATGTATTTTTTAAAAGTTATAAATTTGAGATAATTTAATTTAGAAATTTTTTTATTTTTTTTTTGTGAAAAATTTATTATTATAATTTCAATTTAATGAAAGGAATCGATAAATTGTTTTGAGGAAGCTAAGTGCCAAAGAATTGGCAGCGGTTTTTTTTTTGTTGATCGATTCGGCTCTATATAAGACTGGAGCTTACTTATAATTAGACGAGTATCTGGGCCAAAATTCGTTAAGATCTATTGGAAATTCGCTGAGATATTCAATAAACTTGACTACATACGAACGGACATACACACATACACCATAAAAACGCCTAAAATGAACTAATTCTGGGTGAAAAATAGTTTTTGTGCAACAAATTGTTCGTTTTTGAAGTGTTACAATTTTCGCTGTACTGAAAATATAAGGCTCTCCCGAGAAGCGGTCGTGCCTAAAAATCGTTTTTATAAGTTTAGTTCGTCTGGGTCTGATTGTACATGAAAATGTTAAATGGGACAAATATTATCTATAACTTTTGTTTGTATAAAATCAAATCCTGCTACGTTATAAACGAAAATCGGCGATTTTAGGTATATTTAGGCGTTAAAAACCGTTTTTTTAGATTTAACTCGTCAGGAATTGATCGTACAAAAAAATGTCGAATAGGAAAAAGTTTTGTTTCAATATTATCTATAACTTTTGTATTTAACATTTTTGTATAAATTCAAATCCTGTAAAGTAATAGCAAAAAAAACGACTATTTTTGATGATTTTAGCGATTTTTTCGCTATTACATTGTTAAATATTGTTCATAGAAAAAAATGTTCAATGTAAAAATACGTCTTTTAATTAGTTTTAGCAGATGCATTTGTTGTTTTTGACTTAAATTTAATTTTGTACACCGTATGCTCAAAAATCGATTTTTTCAAATTTTTATTTGCCCTGGCGTTTTTTTATTTGTCGATCGATTTGGCTCGGTAGAGAACTGTCAGTTACTTATAATTAGATGAGTATAATCCCCAAAGCCCGTTTGGATCCGTCGAAATTTGGCTGAGATAATCGGGTTACTTGATCACATACATACGTACAGACATACATACATCTCTAAACACGCTTAAAATGTACTTCATTTGGGTGGAAAATAGTTTTTATGTTGTAAATTTCAGAATTTGAAGTGTTACAATTTTCGCCCTGACGAAAATATAAGGCTCTCCCGAGAAGCGGTCGTGCTTAAAAAGGTGCTGATACTGATATCACAGTGCTTATATGAAATGACAGCTGTGCATGTTTACATTGCTTGCGGACTTTTACATAGGTTAAAATCAGCTCTGTTACAATAAAGGAGTGAGCTGTGAGCCTACGGGAGGCTGTCATTGATAAGTCAGGTTGTTAAGGTACTAACTTAACTGCTATATAAGTTTTAAATTCAAATTTTTATTTTTGTCAAAAATACCGTCCATAAATTATATTATTTATTTTTTATCTTTAAATTAATGTTTAAAATATTATTTTTGGATCTTATAAAGTATACATAGATATATAAAGTAAGAATTTTAAATATATTAAGAACAGTGAAATGAAAAAAAAATTAGTAGAAATAATATATGCTTATATAAATATTTATACAAGGGGAAAATGTAATTTGAACAAAAAACAAATGAAAAGCTTTATCAGTGTTCTGTGTATATTATTAAAACAAAAATAGATAATGCTTTAAAACTAATTGGGACATATTCTACAAGTGTTTTTTAGTAAAATATGTAATAAAAAAAAAAGAAAAAAAAAATGATTTTTCGTCATTTTGAAGGTGTCCGACCCCCTTAATGCCCTGCAAAATACGTAAGATTGTGCAAATTCCCATAAGACTCCAGGTTAAATTACTTAAACGAAAACATCAATCTTCCTAGGTAGCTTTTTGTTCGAAAAATTTAAATGAGTTATTTTAAGAGTTATACTAACTAGTCCTTCAAATTTTATTAAAATCTGCTTTCTTATTCAAAATCGATAGAATTCCTTCAAGCTATTTCTTAAACGATTATTTGTAATATATTTTAATAGGAGAAGTGGTTATGTAGGGCTATTGGCGAAGAATACCACATTCAATAAAAATCCGAAGCATCTGTTAATAGTACCTCAAAGGTGACGTTGGGAACTTTTTTCGTTTCAATAAAAAAAATAATTGAAAGCTTCTCTTAAGCGTTACGTTGAATGTTGAGATTCATATAACATATGAAAATATCTATTACAACTCGCCTCGAAACCAAGAATGTTACTTATTTTTTTACAAAGGTGGGGGGTTGACGAGCAGAGCGAGTAGGGGGTACCCCCCTAATATATATAAATATATGGAGTATTTCAGGTTAAAATTTTTGGTTAAAATCCAAGTTTATTCATTTTTTAAGTCAAAATCTTGAAACTTTTTGTATAGAACATTGATTGGCAAACAGTTTGCATTTTTCCTGTAGAATGTGCCAGTATTTATTTCATGACCCTTTTTGAAAGTCTCTGATTGGCTGCTTCTTAGTATACCTTTATCGAAGGATATTGAGGCAAAATATTTTTTATTCGACAAATTTTTTTTGTATTCTTCTTCGAAAACCCTTCAGAATGCTTTTTTGATCAATACTGGCCGAGCAAAGGGACAAAAGCTAAAATTTTTTTAAATATCAAAAAAATTCAAAATTTCAATTTTTAATAAATGATTAATGAAACTGAATATTATTCATACATCTTATGGCATGGACCGTACCACTGAATTTTGTTAGAGCATCAAATAGAACATTATATATATATCTATTTTCAATAATATTAGGCTTACATAATAAGCGATACCTAATTATGAATTAATAATAAATTAAGTTATAGAGGTTAATTACTACAAAACTCTCAAAATGAAATCAGGCTACAGATTCATAATTTCATTCATAATTAGGTATTGCTTATTGTGTAAACCTAATATTATTGAAAATAGATATTTATAATGTTCTATTTGATGCTGTAACAAAATTCAGTGGTACGATCCATGCCATAAGATGTATGAGTAATATTCAGTTTCATTAATCATGTTATCAAAAATTGAAATTACGGATTTTGCCTGGTATCTAAAAAAATTGTAATTAAAAAAAAATAAAATTACAAATTATAAATAAAATTATAAATAAAATTATAAATAAAATTTATAATAGAGCAGTATTTGTGTCTTGTTATTGGAATATGCACTGTATAACTGTCTGTTGCCTGATTTTATTTTGGCAGCTTTATAGTAATTAACCTCTACAGCTTAATTTATTATGAATTCATATTTAGGTATCGCTTATTGTGTAAGCCAATAATACATATAATATACCGAATAATACACCAGTAGAAACCAAAAAACATGGGATTTGCATCTAAACGAAATAACGTTCGCGTATAACTCCACACAGAGCTAAGCAACGAATTATACAGCAGCATACTTAAATTATGGCCGCGAAATGATATCGCTGGGAAGCTTGCATCAAGAAGTAAGAGTAGGTATGGGGAAAACATTAAAAGATAGGATAGTAGAGTTAAAAGACGCGATTGAGCTAGCAAAAACAACCACCGCAAGGAGCTTTAACAGACAACAAAAACATTATAACCTTAGAAGACGCGATTGGCAACCCAGGGTAGGAGATCTAGTTCTAAAAAGACAAATCACACTTTCGAATAAAGCCAAAACGATCAACGCAAAATTACTAGATAAGTTCGCCGAGCCGTATACGGTAAAAAAACGCATAAGTCCAGTAATATTCGATCTACGGAACGAGAGGGGGAAATTAGTACGGAATATTCACGTAAAGGACCTCAAACCCTTCGTCAAACCGGTATAAAAGCGAGCGGAAAATTGTAAGGGCAGCTAGTTCACGATGGTAGCCTAAGCGTTAAACATTGTACACGGAACAGCGAAAGTAGAATTGTAAGAATAAAATTGTACAGGTGATCGACCTTAAAGGTAAACAAAGCGATAGACAAAGCCATGAACCGGTAGTATTCATGCGAAAGGATTGCTCTCTCATGAGGATAGCTAATCGAGCAGGATTCGAATGGAGAGAGCGATTAAAATAAATTTACAAAGCCAGATAAGTAGGAAAAATAACAATTTATTCAACTTAATGCTAATAATTATACAATTACATTAATCATAGCTGACTACGGGTCGCGTTTGACGGAGATCTGTAACATATAAAACAGCGGAGCGCGAACATTAAATACAAGTTTACGAATTACTAGAATACGGTGGTCGCGGGCGCGGTTCTCCACGAGCAGGCGAATGCGCTCCCACTACTTGTGGACAACACCCGGGTAACAAGTGCGCTCGTATACTCAGGGGAATCATCTCAGCGGCGCGTCGGGTGCAGATAACGAGTGCGCTCGTATACACCGATCCGTCAGCGGGCTCCAGGGCTTAGCGAGCACGGTCCTGGGCTGAGAGAATCCTTTTCTACGGCGCGCGAGGCGGCATTTATACTCGCACGCCGTGTGCTGTATAGTCGGCGCGGTGGGGCGCCCTGTAGCTTGCGCGTCCTGTGCGACGCGTGGTCGCGGCGCTCGATGGAGAGGGAAGCCGGCTACTCAGTTGCCTGCTCTCTCTCCTCGCTGTACGAGCTCCGGTACGTGTGTATATCGGTGTATACATGGATGTACACATTCGTACGCCCGCTCTACCATGCCGTTGACAGATCCGTCGGCTTTCTCTCTCTAGCGCACGCGTTATCCGAGAGAGAAAGTGTTTCGCATTCGGTTTCTAGTATCGATACGCCTATTGAACAGGTGCATCTTTCCACCCCCCCCCCCCCCCCGCTAAGAAGAGTAAAGCCTACGGACTTTACTCTAGCCGTACGCGATAAATAAAACAATACCAAAAAAAAAATATGAAAATAGTATTTACACGGCGGGGTTTTCCTAAGTGCCTAACCTTGCCGTTGCTTTTGTCCAAACGCAAATGCCAACTCCAACCGTTGTGGTTCACCCTGTACTGCGCGACCCCGATAGGCACCTCTACCTCGGGGCCGTTTGGCATCTTGATTCGCCGGTGCGGTAGCCATGTCGTGGAGCGGTTGAACGGCGTGTAATTCCTCCTCCACACTGTTTCCTCATTCGGTAGCTGCCATGGTTGCTGCAGTGCTGGCTGCTCCTCTCGTCCGTATAAAAATACGTCCCTCTCCGCCTTGGTGATCGGACGGTGCGCTGTCTCGGATACGTCCGAGAATGAAGCGGCACCGTCCGCTAGCACACCCGAGGAAAAATCTGCCTTCCGGCAGGGGTAGCGGTCGCCTTCGGGTATGCCGTTGGGGAAGTTATAGTTGCGGCGAGCGACGGCGTTAACTCCCCTATCGGAGAGTGTGGTCGCGGCACCTGCCTCCACGGCATGAGTGCTGCTTCTATTAGTCGCTCCTCGAGGATGGGCCGGGGTGTGGGCACGTATTCCCGAGCTGGTTGATCTTGGGTAACCTTGGGAATATATGACTCGTCCTATTCTCGGAGAAGCTCGTTGATAGCCTCTATCTCTCTCATGGTTGCTGCTTGCCGGTTGTATTTGAACTGAGCTCCTTTGGAAAAATGTTCGTTAATGCTTGTCTATCGCTTTGTTTACCTTTAAGGTCGATCACCTGCACAATTTTATTCTTACAATTCTACTTTCGCTGTTTCGTGTACAATGTTTGACGCTTGGGCTACCATCGTGAACTAGCTGCCCTTACAATTCTCCGCTCGCTTTTATACCGGTTTGACGAAGGGTTTCAGGTCCTTTACGTGAATATTCCGTACTAATTTCCCTCTCTCGTCTCGTAGATCGGATATTACTCTTATGCGTTTTTTTACCATATACCACCGGGCGAATTTATCTAACAATTTTGCGTTGATTGCTTTGGCTTTATTCGAAAGTGTGATTTGTCTTTTTAGAACTAGACCTCCTACCCTGGGTTACCAATCGCGTCTTCTAAGGTTATAACGTTTTTGTTGTCTGTTAAAGCTCCTTGCTGTGCTTGTTTTCGCTACATCGATCGCGTCTTTTAACTCTTCTATCCTCTCTTTTAATGTTTTCCCTGAAGCTACTCTTACTTCTTGATGCAAGCTTCCAGGCAATATCATTTCGCAGCCACAATTTAAGTATGCTGGCGTATAATTCGTTGCTTCGCTCTGCGCGGAGTTAAACGCGAATGCTATTTCGTTTAGATGCAAATCCAATGTTTTTTGGTTTCTACTGGTGTATTGCCCTATCATGGTTTTAACGGTACGATTTCCACGTTCGACGGGGTTGCACTGCGGTGTATACGGTGGTTTCTTCCGATGATGGATTCCGGCGTCTTTTAATAGATTTTCCAAGTCCCGACTAATAAATGGTTTGCCGTTGTTGCTTAGAATAGTTCGCGGACAGCCAAAACGGAGAATGATCTGTTCTTTGACTGTTTCAGAGATCGCGGCCCCGGTGGCTTTTCGTAGTGCCTTTAATTCTATCCACTTCGTGAGTCGATCCTGCATTACTAGTAACGTTGAGTGTCCGGAGTTAGAACGAGAAAGTGGTCTTAAACATGATCGAACGTACTTTGGCGCGTCTTTGAACATTCCCGGCCAATAATAGGATCGCGCTAGTCTGCGTACTGTTTTTGCGATACCTAAGTGACCGGCGGTAAGATTGTCGTGATTTTCTTTTAACACGCGTTCCTGCTCTGACTTTGCGATACATATTTTCCATTCGTCGGAAGGATCATTCATTTTCAAATCGAGCGAATGGAGAATGTGACGGTATAGTCGTCCGTCTCTTATGCAGTATTCTGGATATTCATCCGGTTTTGTTTGTACGGCGGTGATTTTTTGTGCGTACCAATCATCTTTTTCCGCATCGATCGCGCCTACGTCTAATGGCTGTCGTGAAAGTATGTCTGCCATGGTATTTTCGCTGCCTTTGCGATAACGAACCTCGAAATCCCACTGACTTAATTCCATTGCCCAGCGAGCTAGTCTACACGATGGATTTTCTATCTTATTAAACCATTTTAGAGATTGGTGGTCTGTTATTACGGTAAACTGATAACCTTCCAAGTAATGGCGTATTTTCCAAATACCCTATTTCACGGCTAAACACTCTAGTTCCGTTACGGAATAATTTTTCTCTGTTTTATTCAGTGATCGGCTCGTGTATGCAATAACATACTCCTTTGTGCCGTCGCTTTGTGCAAGCATGGCCCCTAGTCCTTGCAGACTTGCGTCAGTCTGTAGAATAAATGGTTTGGTCCAGTCCGGACAAGCTAGTACGGGGGCTTCCGTTAGTCTACGTTTTAATTCCCCGAAAGCCTCTTGTTGTGCGTTCTCCCAATACCATTTGATTTTCTTTTTGAGTAATTTATTCAGCGGTGAAGCTATCGTGACACGTTTTTGATGAAACGGCGATACCACGATAAAAGACCCATGCATTTTTTTAATTCTTTCATGTTTGCCGGGGGCGGTAAATCATCAATGGCTGCGATTTTTTCGGGGTCCGTGCGCAAGCCCTCCCGGTCTACTACGTGCCCTAAAAATGTCAATCTGTTCCGGGCAAAATGGCATTTCGCAATATTTGGTTTAAGTCGCGCTTCCCGAAGCCGTTGAAATACTTCAGTTAATTTTTCTATGTGTTTCTCAAATGTATCTGTTACTATGATGATGTCATCTAAGTATGCAAAGGCATTCAGTGCCATTTCGGGTGTAATTACCTGATCTAGCAGACGTTGAAACGTTGCTGGGGCCGCGTGAAGTCCGAAGGACATGACGTTAAACTCGAACAAGCCTTTCCCCAGTACCGTAAACGCGATTATCGCGCGACTTTCTGGCGTTAAGGCTACCTGCCAGTAGCCGCTTTTAAATCGATCGAGAATAGATATTTTGCTCCTCTGAGTTTATTTAGGATTGCGTTGATATGGGGAAGTGGGTAAGCATCTTTCTCCGATATTTGATTTATATTTTTGAAATCGATGCAAAATCTCCGTTTCCCGTTTTTAGGCACGACCGCTACTCGGGAGAGCCTTATAATTTCACCAGAGCGAAAATTGTAAGATTTCAAATACTGAAAATTTAACGTGTAAAAACCAATTTCCACTCAGCTTGAGTGCGTTTTAAGCGTTTTCTGAGATGTATGTATGTCTGTACGTCCGTATGTAATCAAGTTTCCAGATTATCTCAATGAATTTTAGATCGATTTCATCAGGATTCGGGGAAAATACTCCTCTAATTATACCTAAGTGCTGGTTCTCTATTGAGAAAGATTGATGAAAAATTAAAAAAATGCGAGCACAAAGAAATATCTCAAAAAATCGATTTTTAAGCTTAATGACTAGAAAAATTAATTTTATGCTTATATCTACAGGTTTATCTGCTAAAACTAATTAAAATACACCTTTTTTCTGTTGGATACTTTTTTCTACGAGCAATATTTGCGAAGATAACTGCAAAAAACGATAAAAAAGGTCCAAATTTGACGATTTTCGGCTATAACTTAACAGGATTTGATTTTATACAAAAATGTTAAATGTAAAAGTTATAGATAATATTAACACAAAACTTTCTTCTATTAAAAATTTTTTTGTACAATCAATTCCTGACGAGTTAAATCCAAAAAAAACGATTTTTTAATGCCTAAAAATACATAAAATGGACGATTTTCGACTATAACTTGACAGAATTTGATTTTACACAAAAATCTTAAATACATAAGTTGTAGATAATATTTAAACAAAACTTTTTTCCATTTAACATTTTCATCTAAAATCAACTCCTGGTATCTAAACATATAAACACGATTTTTAATGCATCAATGCACCTTACATAGTCAATTTTCGCTTATTATTTAACAGAATTCGATTTGATACAGAAATATTAAATATAATAGTTATCAATAAGATCGGAAAAATCGATATCCAAAGATAATATAATTACAGAAATATAATAATGAAATACAAAAGTACATTTGATTGCAACATTCAATCTGATAAACACATTGATAAAAAATAATTAAAGAAACGAAATATCTATTCCTCTTTTTTCTACAAAAAAATAAGTATTATGCAAACTAAAATATTGTTGACATTATATTATGCTCTTTATAATAGTCTTAAAAATTATGGGATATCTTGTGGTTTTTTATATATGATTAAGGTGGTTCTCCTCGGATTCCCTAGTCAAAGCAGTGCTAAATGTAGAAGTTACCTAAAATTTAAAAAAACTATCGCATTATTTAGAAACGAGAAAAGACATTAACTTGAATTTTATTTTATATCTGTTATTCAGAAGTTTTGGTTTTGAGGCAAAAAAATCTTTTCAAAATTTAACAACGTTTTTACACAAGGAGAAATGTTATATGGAAAGAAAAAAATTTTTAACAAAATGTAGATTTTATCGTGTAGTTCCAAATCACTTAGATAATATAACTACAAATTTTGGAAAAAACCATATGTTCTCTAGGAGATGTAAACTCAAACAAGAAGCATTAACTGATAAAATAAGGTTCCAATTACTTAATATCGAAATTATTGATTTACATACTCGTTTATTTCATATAAAAAGAAATATTAAAAAAATAACCACTTTATTAGAAAATTATGTAGGAAAAAGCATTATGTTACTGTTTTTGATTATTATACGACCAAACTGCAATTTATTATAAGGCCATTGCGAAAAAAATTAGAGAAAAAATTGGATACCGCATTTTTCAAGAAATATAATGAAAGAATTAATAAAGACAGATACATAGACTGAGAACGTGAGAACATAGGTAAGGTCAACCACCCTAATCAAAACATACAGAGTGTTGAACCGAATATCACAGATAATAAATATGAGAAATGGTGCGTGAACGTGTCGGGAATTCAACTCCCGACATATATTATTGACATTTTAAAATTAGGAGAAAAATTCAATTTTAACGACACATTCAACAAAAAATTAACTTTGCAAAATTTAAAGAATTTTGAAGCTCACATAAATTGCTATATTACGGACAACAAGAAATCAAAAATACGAGGTATTTTCTTAAACACCATACAAAAAGTTCATAATACAAAAATATCTAGTACGTCACATATTGATAAAAAATTTAAAATAGACCTTGAAAAAACTAAAACATTTATAAAAAAGAACCCTGGTATTTTGATTACAAGAGCTGACAAGAGCAATGCTACTGTAATTATACAAAAATCAGTGTACTTAGAAAAAACTGAAAATTTATTTAAAGATAAAAAATACTATACAGAAATAAATAAAAATCCGTTACCAAGCTTGGAAAGGAAAACTAATGAATTAATCAAACGACTCAATAAGATCGATTTTACTGGAAACGGAAAAAAGTTACCCGCAATTTTACAGAAATTTAGTATTTCAAAAGCATATGGTCTAATTAAAATTCACAAAACCGGTTTTCCAGTCAGGCCAATCATATCCACAGTAAATTCACCCACATATAACCTTTCAAAGTTGTTCGCAAAATTCCTACAAAATAATTTAAAACCGGCTCTATCACATGTTGAAAATCGTTTAACATTAAGAGAAAAAATTAATGACATTGTTATCCCGTCTGATTTTGATATTATTAGTCTGGACGTAGTTAGTCTCTTTACGAATGTACCCGATACTTTGGTTGTTCAATCGATTGAAAAAAGATGGACGCAGTTGTATAACAAAATCAATATGTCTTGCACGGAATTTATAGAAGTTATAAAGTTTATTTTGAACAATAATTTTTTTCAATTTAATAAAAAATTCTATAAACAAACATTTGGTTCGGCAATGGGTAATCCATTAAGCCCGATTTTATCTGATATAGTTATGCAAGATCTTGAAACTGAGTGTATAAAAAAATTGAATGTTAAACCTATGTTTTATTTCCGTTACGTTGACGATATTTTGTTATGTGTACCTAGCAATTCAATAGACCACACTCTTAATACCTTTAATACATACAACAAAAACTTACAATTTACGGTTGAAATAGCACAGAATGAAAGCATTAGCTTCTTAGATCTTAAAATTATAATAGACAAAAATTGACATATAATTACAAATTGGTACCGCAAACCAACTTTCTCAGGACGCTATTTAAATTATATTTCACACCACCCCCTCAGTAATAAAATAGCTATTATATATTGCTTAGTAGATAGAGCCATAAAATTAACGCATAACAGTTTCCACAACGAAAATATATCATTTATAAAAAAGGTGTTAAGATTGAATGATTATCCGTTAAAAGTTATAGAATTTTACATAAAAAAACGTTTAAGGAAGATAAAATTTACAAAAAATCTTATACAAACAGAACCTGTTAACAATAAAGCCATCATTAGCTTGCCTTATGTTAAGGAACTGGAATTTTTCAATCATGACTTCTTTAAACAATTTAGTACAAAGGTTGTCTATAGCACTACAAATAAGTTAAATAATATTATAAAGTTAGGTAAAGATAAAACAGAAAAAGTGAATCAAGCCAATATAGTATATAAGATCAATTGCCGCGATTGAAACGCTTCGTATCTCGGACAAACGAGTAGACGCCTACAAGTCAGAGCAAAAGAACACGCAAAAAAATATAAAGATGAAGATCAAAATTCCGGATTATTTATGCACACTAATGAAACAAATCACACAATAGATTTCGAGAATATAAAAATATTAGACAATGAAATAAATAATGAAAAAAGGCTTTTTTCAGAGGCGTTTTTTATACACACACAATCAAATTTTATGAATAAACAGTTCGAAATTACAAGGCTACCTAACGAATATAATACGTTTATTAAAAATTTTGATTTCTCATCTCCGAAATAATGTACTTGCCGTTCTATGACTTTGTAAAGGTATTAGGAACACACACATGAAGGAGGTATGACTACACAGCGTGGAAGTTGGCTTAGTCCGTTTGTGAAAACATCGATAGCGCCACCTCCTCCTGTGTGTGTCGCCCTGTTACCTCTCCCCGTCTACTAGCTCTGTCAGCGACGCCTCTCCCACCATTTCTACTTCACGTCTTCATTTATATGTATTAGTTATACTTGTGATAAAGTATATTTTCGAACACACACACATTAGGTTAGTATATAAGCGGGAATTATGTAAAATCTAGTTATTGACGAGCGGATTGTTCTCTGCGTAACTAGATTGACACTGTCTCATTGTAAGTTTTTGTTCATATATTTAATGTGATTTAGTTATTTACGTTTAACATACCTGTAATAATTTATGTAAAAAAATTTTTTTTTAATAAAATCCTGATGAGGGACACAAATAAAAGTGTCCGAAACGTTGAAACACGACAAATGTTGTTTTTTATTTACAAAAACATTACCTGATAGATAAGCCATTAGGATCACTATATAGTAATGATAGAGATAGTCGATGGATTATAAATAAAGTGCATTTAACATGACTAGGATAACTTTTTTCACAAAATGGCGATTTTCTAGAAACTAGATATCGTCATTACAAACACTTGTTGATAAATCACTGGAATCTTTTTTGTTTCTCAACCGATTTTAGTTTTCAAGGTCTCAATTTGCTCCTTAAGAAATTTCGTGGGGACTTGCCGAAGGAAAAATTAAAAATTATTCAAAACTCAAAAAGTTATAGATAATTGTTCATAAATTCATGCACGTCGTTAAAACAAAATATTCTTTTAATTGGCTATAACTTTCTGAGTTTTGAATAACTTTTAATTTTTTCTTCGGCAAGTCCCCATGAAATTTCTTAAGGAGCAAAATGAGACCTTGAAAACTAAAATCGGTTGAGAAACAAAAAAGATTCCAGTGATTTATCAACAATTATTTGTAATGACAATATCTAGTTTCTAGAATATTGCCATTTTGTGAAAAAAGTTATTTTAGTCATATTAAATACACTTTATTTATAATACATTGACTATCTCTATCATTTTAAATAAATAAATCACATTACACTATGGTTTTTTTAAATTTTAGGTAATTTCTACATTTAGTACTGCTTTGACTAGGGAGTCCGAGAGGAACTACCTTAAATAGTCGAAGACCATTAAATAATTTACAAAATAAAATTTTTAAAATTAAATTCAAAAATACTGTTGAGTTTGAAGAATGCCCTTTTAATATTAAATAATTATTTTGTTTTGAGTCCGTTTTCTACCATTATGAGAAACTAAATATCAGAGACAAACAATTAATACAAGAAATAGAAGTGTACAGATACCAATAAAAAAAACTCAAACAATAACTAACAAAAACTGTTACATAGAAGCTGTCAGAACTTATAATTCCTTGTCAAATGATCTAGAAAACTTAGAATGTAGTAGAATTAAAATTAGAAAAATGTATAAAAATTGGGTTGGTAAAAATATATAAGGGTCGTTCCTGTACTTTTTTTAAAAAGTGTGCGCGGGGGGTCGTCGATTTTGTCGACGATTTTTTTATGAAAGTACATATAAAAAAAATAGCTTGTACAAAATTTCAGCCCCTTATCTCATTCCTAATTCCTGCTGGAATTTTTTTAAACCCTGATTTTGACCTGTTTTTAACCAGTTTTCAAAAAATTCTAAAAGGCTGAAATTTTAACAAAATGAGGTCGGTGAGGTCTCCTTTTTTTGTCTTTCTTCAAACTTTAAGAAAAAAAATACACTGACATGAAATGATGATTTAGGTTTTATTGGCAATCTGTGATATGGCCATTGCATTTCATTATTTTTAGATTATCTTTAAACCTCTATATCTCGTAACTGGTTCCACATTTTTGAGCTCACTAGGTCTCATTTTTTTTTTGTCTCAACGAGACCTTCGATTTCTTTTTTTGAGGACCTAAATTGATTGAATAGACTTCAAGATATAGCCTTTTGAAGTTGACGTTTTTATCAAAAACCGCGAAAATCAACCGTGTTCATGGTCACAGTGTCAACCGAATTTTAATTAAAAATCATTAACAAAAGTATTTTTCATTAGAATATGATGTTATCTAACTATACTCTTTTCCTATCATAGGAAAAAGTCAAAAAATAATTTTTTGTCGAGCATTATAGTATCTAATTTTTCGATACCTAAAATAATCAAAAATGGCTCTCTACTGACATGAATTCTACCATCTTATAATTATTTTTGACACGTATACGTAACATAGATACAAAGGTGGTTCCTAGACCTTCAAAATCCGTAGTCGCTGATTTTTCTAGGACCACTAGAGCCAAAGTTATAGCCGTTTTTATAAAAAAATATTTTTCAAGTGGTAAAATTAGAGCTTGTGAAATATAGGAAAAGTTTTATTTACAAGATCAACCATAAGTTTGGCATAATTGTCCTAAAAAAAGTGCTGAGGCTGCATATTTTGAAGATCTTAGGCCGTGTCTACACTAGGCGAGAAGCACGTGCGATCAGCCCAAACGATGCGAGCAAGCCATGCGCGCATGCGACGCGAGCAAGTGATAGTAATGGCTTTAGGTTGATTAAATTACCTATGCAGACTTTATAGATAATTAAAGTTGAAAATAAGAATTTAAGTAAATTTTTTTTTGTAATATTCATTTTATTTTAACTATTTTATAATCATTATCAAACGAAGTAAGTTTTGCTTTTAATGTTGAATCATCAATGGATATAAAGCAGTGATATTTTCTTTATTGAATACTGAGTTACAGATTCTCTAACTTCATTAGAATGAATGCTGTACACTTTACGCTTAATAGTTCCTCAGACACCTGGAAAAATATATTTTGAAATTAATTTCAAATAGTGTATACTTAATCACAAAATAAAGTCATAATAACAATATTATTTTTTTTAATTTAACGATTATCAAGACGATAAAATTTAGCTCAATGTTTATTCTATTTTAATTACTATGACTTGTTATATTGGAAGAAAAGAAATAGTTTAGAATTAATTTATTTTTTTTATTTTTTTTTTTATATTAATTATAATAGTTCTTTTAAAATCCAATAATTACTTTATTATTTTTTATCTAATAATGAAAAACGAAGGGTACCCCATGTTAAGATAGGCAAAATGCCACTATTAGTGAAAGCGAAAAATGACAGCGATTTCATAGAAGTATACTAAAAAAAGAATTTTCTACGATTTTCCCGAGGACCTATCTCCCCTCCTTATACCAGTAAGGCCTAAAAATCGCATTTTTTGGAAATTATTTTTTTCTCCCGTTCCTCAATGTTAAAAAATAAAAAAAAAATATGAGATTATAGCTTGTAAACAGAGAGAACATTGAGATTTCTCAAATATAGATTCTTTCTAATTAAATCGGATTTCATTTAAATGTTTAAATTACAATTCATGTATTATTTTACTTAATCCGTAAACAATACTTAAGCAATACGTAAGCAATACGTAAGTAATACATAAATAATAATACTTAAGTAATAATACATGAGTAATATAAATAAATAATTATGAGGATTTTAAATTAAATATTTTATAGGGGTACCCTTTATCATTATAGTTGCTTGAACAAAAATTACATAGATTTTAATAAATTAAACTAAAATTCTCTATTAATAATTCTCAAGTGTAATATAATATATGTAACCTAATGTATAAAGGATTATCGATTCTATATGTTTACACTATGTCTATAATCAAGATATTAAGAATTTATTACAACCCATTTTTTAACTTACCTACAGTAATTTTAAGTTATTTTGCTTTATTAAACATATAACGTGAACATTGGAAATAATGTTTTGCTTGTTCAAATTTCCAATGATTTGGAAGTAATGTCAATAACGATATTTTTTTACCAAAATTAGTTTCTTCATTATAACACTTAATTATGTTTCCAATCATTCCGTGAAATGACATACTATCCTCTTGTAGCTGTTTAAGATTGCATTGAGTTGGCAAATTAAGATTCAATGTTTTATTAACTGTTGTATAAAATTTCGTATTCATTGATTCTAAAACACTGTATGTTTTATTTTCCAAGCGATAATCACTAAGTTTCTCTCGTTTAAGAGGAGGTTCATCAAATCCATCGAGCATTTTATTTAAACGTTGAAATCCTTGGCTCAATAATATATCTTCTGAACTTTCTGATGTACACACTTGGCTACTTGAAGAAACTTGACTACTTGAAGAAAGCTGCTCATTATTATTTACGTTTAAACCATCATACCCAGTGTTTTCATCTTTTTCTGCATTTTTTGTTATTATTGATGTAATTTTGAACTTACAGTTTTTACAGTACGTATTACCTGGATCTAAATTTATATTACAAATGTTACGAAATTTATCACATTTATCAGCACTAATCATTACTAAATTATTCTCAATGGATTTTGAATGATCATTAAAACAATTGCAACGCTTCCTTTGTCTACTTGTATATCGAGTATCATACTTATGAAGATGATGGTCGCAAATAAATTTATTTTCTACATTAATATCAAAATTTTTAATCCTAAATGATAAATACAGCTTTAATTCATTACTAAGATTACTAATTAGATTAAGAGATTTATTTCTTGTGTAATGCTCTAAATGACATTTATCATCCTCAAGCAATTCACCAATATAGCACATCATTTTCTTTCAATTCCTGAGAAGATAACACTTATAAAACACAATTGTACAATTTATAAAACTCAACCGAACCAATACTGATATACTTGGTAATAGTTCTGCTCAACTACCTTCACAATTCTACTTAGAAATATTCATTTCATTTTTTATTGTAACTTGTACAAATTGTTTAAGGACATTCCGTGCCGTGTGTCGTGTAACGGATGACGGGTGTCTCGCACAGAAAAATGGATGTCTGTCATCTATTAACTTACGTCAACACAGGTTAAATGAAACTATCTATGTATGTTTCATTTAACCTGAGCTTATACGTATAACGCACGTAAAACTATAGAAAACATGCATTTAAGACCATGTCTATACTAGGTATGCGAGAAGCGCAACCGGTGCGCGCATGCGACAAGCCATACGTTTTGTACAAAGTACTTGAAATACTTAAAATGATAAATAATATCGTTGTATACGATTGAACGTAAACGTGAGTTTATATTATTAGGGTTTGTCAGCGAGAAGAAATAAACGGTATAATCAAGAGTAATGCAACAGTAGTTTACCTCATATAATTCAACAGAATTTGACTATACACAAAAATTTCGAATACAAAAGTTGTGGATAACATTGAAACAAAACTTTTTTCTATTTAACGTTATCATAAAAAAAAATAAAAATGATTATTATAATTTCGATAAAAATTATGAAAACCATGTTTTTAATTTTAAATATACCTGCAATCATGATACTTATATTTAATATTCCTATATGCTTTTTGATCACATAAATTAATACTTAATAAATTTATATGCATCATAGACTAATTAGAAAATTATTTACGTATAACTATATATGCAGAATTAAAATGCAAACCTTTTACAAAAAAAAAAAGAAATAAATGTGTAAAAGTAAATGAATAATTTTTATTTAAATTTTACTGCAGATGTATTTATGTTTATTTTAATGATAAAAACGATAAAAATAAAGTATTACAAATTTTGTAATAATAAAATTATAAGGTTCTTCTGAGTATTGCGGTCGTGTCTATTATGTACAAACAAAGTTTTTACAAATGGAGAGGGGGCGACGAGCGAAGCGAGGAGCAGGTGTGTGTGGGGGCGGGGGGGTTGGCGTGTCGAAGACACGCAGGGGGGCTCGGCCCTCCTAGTTCTTTTTCGTAATTACGACTGCGGAGCTTCACGAGCTTTCTGACAGTTGAATTACACCCTCTTCTAACATTTTCTCGACTTCCTGGTTAATTATTTCTTGCATTGCCGGATTTCTGGGTCGGTATCTCTGTTTAATGGGTATCTGGTCGATAACCCTGATTTTATGTTGGATTAATGGGGTAACCCCTTTAATCCCTTTAATATCTTCGAACTCGGCCATTCTTTGTTCTATAAACTTCTCTAGTTGTTCCTCCTCGGTTACCGTTAACTGAGCTAAACCTACTGGTTCTCCGACGGAACATAGCCTTTCCTCACCGTCTGTTTCTCCTGCTCTGATCTTTCTCCCGTTCAACGTTATTTGTAGCCCCAGTTTAACGAGTATGCCCATTCCGAGTAAAAAATCGGTTGTTAACCCTACCATAACCAAGAAACGGTGTCGTAATTTTTTGCCTTGTACTCTGCACTCTCCAGATATACTGCTTTCAAGAGTGGCAGGCGTACCATCGGCCATCCGCGCTGCGTTTCGTTCCGCCTCATTTATCCACCCTTGCGTGAGGCATTTATTCGCTGCGCGCGGGTTTATGTATGAGCATATTGAGCCGGGATCTATTAGGCCTCGAAATTTCTCTCGACCGGGGTTGATTCGAACGAAATAGCGGCTGTCGACATCGGAGGTCTTGTTTGCGCGGGTCGGTCCTGTCCCGATGTGGGTCCGATCCTCTTTTCTTTTCCCAGCGCGTCTATATCACTGTGACACCGACAATCGCTTGTTAATATACCGTCTGTTCCACAATATGAACAAAATTTCCTCTGGTTATTTCGACAGTTCAATCTCCTATATCGGCGTTGTTTGCATCTCCAGCAGCACGTGTTCCGGTCGTATGTGGTCGTAATTTCCATAATATTCCCGGCGTTATTCCTCCGTCTTTCTCCTCTTATTTCTTTAACCGCTTGTGCCAATACTTCCTCTATTTCTTCTACGCGTTGGATGAGTTCTTTGACGTTGTTAAAATCCGACCGTCGAATGTGCAATCGTAATTCGGCGCGCATGTTATAATAGATGTTATCGAGTTGTGTCTCGCGGTTTATGTCTCCTCGACGGCGCATTAGTGTACTAAGTGACGTTGCGTAGCTTCTAAATACTTCGCCATTTAACTGTTGCTTATTTGTCGATCAAGATTCCGTCGCTCTCCCGGTGGTATATAGAAACTGCGCAACGATTCTTTAAGTTCCGTATAATTATTTATATTTTCTAAATTTCGATACCAAAGTTGGGCTTCCCCCCGTAATAATTCCGGAAACCCTATGAGAAGATCCGCATCGGTGAAGCCGTATGCCTTCCGTAACTCCTTAACTCTTTCTAGAAACCCATACACGTCGCGACCGTCGAAGTGACAATTCCATTTTCGCATCTGGTCTAGAGTTATTGCGGTTGTGTTTTCCACTGTTATATAATTTATACGTGCCGCGTCTGTATCCTGGTTCGGTATTATAAATTGTGTTTGTGTGTTCTGTGGCGACGGTGCGTTATTTGTCTGTTCCTCCATATCGCGAGTCCTAACTAATCCCTCATCGTACTCTTCCGCATCTTCCGGTTGATTTTGAAAATGTTCCTGACTTATTTTCGCTATCGCTACTAGGCGTTGTCGTAATTCCGGTACATTTCCCGTATTATCAATCTTTAGTTTCGCGAGTTCGTCCATGAGTTGCTCCTTTCGGAGTTTATAAACCCATCCGACTTTCCCCATAATTTCTAGTATTAACCGCTTTTGAAAAAAAAATTCTTATTTTGCTTTGTATAATTTATTTCAATATTAGATGTTAATCGAATGATTTTCTTTCATTATTCCGCGTGAATTGAAAAAACTAGTCCCTGTTCGGGCGCCATGAAACAATATGATTGAAAATAGATATAAATAATGTTTTATTTGATGCTCTAACAAAATTCACTGGTACGGTCCATGCCATAAGATGTATGAATAATATTGAGTTTCATTAATCATGTTATCAAAAATTGAAATAATGGATTTTTCTTGATATTTCAAAAAATTCTAACTTTTTTCCCTTTGCTCGGCCAGTATTGATCAAAAACGCATTTTGAAGGGTTTTCGAAGAAGAATACACAAAAGTTTTGTCTAATATAAATATTTGGCCACAGCCTCAATATCCTTCGATGAAGGTATACTAAGAAACAGCCAATCAAAGACTTTCAGAAAGGGCCATAAAATAAATACTGGCATATTCTACAGAAAAAATGCAAACTTTTTGGCAATCAATATTCTATGCAAAAAGTTTCAAGATTTTGAGTTAAAAAATGAATAAACTTGGATTTTAATCAAAAAGTGCAAAAAAATTGAATTTTCAATCTTGCATAGCTTTTTTATTTTTGCAACTATCGACCTAAAAATTTGAGGAACATTTTTTTTCATAAAAATCTAAAAGAAAACGAGTTTTGAGCGATTTTAAAATTTTGAGCTGCTGACTTCACTTGAAATATCATATATATATATATATATATATAAAATATATACACTTATCGGGGTTTATGTAGCCCAAGACTGTATATTAGTACCTAAAGCCCAGAGTTCCCTATGGCAAGTGACTAACGAAATAATGGATCCTGGGGTTATAGACTCTAGGTCGGGCCGCATAAACCCCTATATTTAAAAATATTATGAAGCCCGGGCTGCATAATCAAAATCGGGCTCGATAAACCCCTATATATATAAAAACGGGCTTTATAAACCCCTTTCGAGAAATGTATAATATTATTATATATATATATATATATATATATATATATATATATATATATATATATATATATATATATATATATATATATATATATATATATATATATATATATATATATATATATATATATATATATATATATATATATATATATATATATATATATATATATATATATATATATATATATATACTAGGGGGGCTACTCCCCCTGCTCGCTCCGCTCGCCAACCCCCATTTTCAGAGAGAAATTTTATAATACTGAAGTATGAAACTATCAAATTTTGACAATATGAAATTTTTATGGGTAAAATATCGGACTTAAGACAAATCAAAGGTAAAGGATATAATATTTATGTTCTTTATAATTGCTTCAGAGCAATGAAATATCGTTATATTAATTGAATAAAAAGTGTAGAAAATTGATCATATTAGGAGGTGATTTTCGGCAAATTCTTCCAGTTATGAAATGTGGTCACAAAAATAGTACAATTGAAGAAACAATTAAATTTTCTGCGTTATTGTCTCTTTTTAAAGTTTTAAAATTAAATCAAAATATTCGTTCGGAAAATAAAGAATTTGCTTCACTATTGTTAGAATTGGGTGAAGGAAAAATTAATCCATTTATTATTCCAAATAAATGGAAAACGAATAATATTTGTAAAGAAATTTATAGTAACATTAAAATTTATTATTTTTATATATGCTACTCTGCACTATGAGTTTATCCACCCGTATATTTTGTTAAATAAATAAATAAATAAATAAATAAATTAAAACTTTAATAGATCGTGTAATCTTAACCGCTCATAATAAAGATACTAAAATTATTAATAATAAAGTTTTAGAATTATTAAATAAAAAAGTACATACGTATTATAGTTTAGATTATGCAACTCATAAAGGAGTTGATCAAACAGACGAAAATATTCATTTAAATTATCCAATTGAAATGCTTAACAATATTAGAGAAGGTCTTCCACCTCATGAATTAAAATTGAAAGTAAATGCTATTGTTATGTTAACCTTTAGAGGACGGGGATTTGGGTTTACTGTTTTCTCTCACTTTTCTATAGAAATCGAGTTTTTGTGATGTCTCACATCTCAAAACTAACACATGTAAAGGGTCGATCATGGGCATGGCCCGTATAGGGGCCATCCCGTCCTCTAAAGGTTAATTAGAAATATAAGTATTGTACAAGGAATGTGTAATGGTACACGTCTAAGAATAGCTGGATTATATGCTCATAATGTTAAGGCAGAAATAATTATAGGCGAAAGAATTGGTGAAGAGGTTTTTATTCCACGAATAACATTAAATACTGCAGATTCATCTTCATTTCCTTTTATTCTTTACCGTAAAAAATTTCCAATTGTATTAGCTTTTGCATTACAGTAAATAAATCTCAAGGATAGAGTTTCCATTCTATTGGAATTTTTATTAGACGACCACTATTTTCACATGGTCAGTTATATGTTGCTTTATCCCGATGTAAAAATCCTAACAATATATTTATTGAAAATTGTTCAGAAAATTCTTTACTAATAGATAACATTGTATGGAAAGAAATTTTTGAAATTTAATCTATAATTTACACTATAAGATTTGATGAGTGAAAATTTATGTCGTATTTGTATATGATCTCAATTTCTCCTAAGCTCAAGGAATTTATAACAATAATCATTTTAATTAAAATATTACCCTTTGTGAAAATATAAGACATGTTGTATCTTCTCATAAGTTTAATATCATAAATAATATGAATATTGTTGTACATTTAATAAATAAATATTTCATAATTATTTAATATATTAATGTGAAATATTTGTTTATTAAATGTAATAAAGATGTGAATTAATTTTCATTATATTTTAAACTTTGCACAATTTTTATTTTAAAGAAATTACAATAATAAGTAATGAATATTAATTCACATCTTACGTGGTGGAGGAAGGAAGGGCTAGGTTGGAGTCAAGGAGGATTACGGAGGGATGACTCCCATCGTTTTTAGGGCTACTGGCGATGAATTTCATGGTTGTGTTTAGGCTCATTATATAAAAAATTATCGTGCAATTCTATATGATTTCGGCATGTCCCAAAATCATATATGTAATTATTATTATTTCTTATATATAAAACCTAAGCTCAATAAAATCAAAAATTCAACGCGCCTATAACAGTACCTCAGTGGTGGTGTGGAAAGCTGTTCCAAATGTGCGAAATGTGGTAATAGTTGAAAACATAATTGTCTATGTTGGTTCTAATAATAATTAGTATATTTTTGAGTTTTTTTAAATGTTCGAACTCAAAGATTTAGTGACAGTTTTCTCTTTGATGGTTTTTCGATTATCATAAAAAACAATAGTCCAGTAGTAGTCCAGAGGTGGAGGGGACGGTGGAGGGGACAGTGGAGGGCGGTGGAGGGGACAGTGGAGGGCGGTGGAGGGGACGGTGGAGGGCGGTAGAGGAGACGGTGGTCTGACTAAGATTAAAAAATAACATGATTTTTGAACGAATTTAACGTTAAAAAGTGGAGGGGACGGTGGAGGGGCAGCAAACATGTATTGGAACCGTCGTCGAAATAAGCAACGAATAGACACGGATACGGCGTCGCGCGATCGGAATCTCCAGCACTTGCACCTATCGTGATTCGTAGTGCGCCTCCTGGTGCGCGAACGAGGCAGAAGGAGAAGAAGAAGAAGTCGCCGCGCTGCACAGTAGGTAGAACTGGAAAATTTTGACTACGCGAAAAAGATTTTAGAGACTTAAAAATTTAATACTTCACAGATGAGGTTGTGTACAATTGAAGAAAACTATTAGATTAAGAAAAAAAAACCGCTACCAATTAATTGGCACGTAGTTTCCTCAACCTTAATTTATTGATCCTTTTAATTAATTTTTACTTCTAAGATTTAAAATTTAATACTTTATCTTGTACGGTTAGACTAAGAAGGAGAGGGTCATGGACCCGGATTCAGTTTAAACTGTGGTATATGTTTTTGGATATACAAATATGAAGAAAGCTGCAATATTCGACCCTAACGCTAAAAAAAACTAAAGTTCTGGGAACTTTTAGCTTTATTTTGAAGAAAGTGTTGACAAAAACCTTCTCTAAAAATGGCAACTATTAAACTTTAGAAAGTCTTAAATATAATTTCAAGTAGGGAAAATAAAACTAGAGAAAACGAGCTTTCATTTGCGTTTTTAAAGAATAAAAAATATCGATTCCTTTCAAAGTTGTAAAAGTTTGAAATTGATCATCGAAAGTACTCCTGTTTTGCTCTTGTTATCGTGCGACAATTAAAACAAAAATTTTTTCTAAAATGATTTGTTTCTAAAAAACCAATGAAGATAATATCTTGAAATTTGAACAACATGTAGTCTTCAATGAGCTTAATAAGTGGTTAAAATTTCAAGTCGATAAATCAAGTATTCTCTTATAAAACGCCATTTGAAAATTTTTTAAAAAAATTTTTAACTTCAATAGTAGTTTTTGTCACTAGGGCGTAAAGGTGAACTTCACGCACCGAGTAATCAATACGCACGAGGGTCGGCGCAGCCGGCCCGAGTGTTGGATGATCACGAGGTCGTAAAGATTTCGCCCACGTGGACAACAATATTTTTTTTATAGTATGAGTAAAGCACGTCGTCGCATCGTTTGAGTGTGCAAAGTTGAATTTTACGCATAGTATGCGTAAAGCGAAGCGAAGCGAAGCTTTATGCACACTATGTGTGAAATTCAACATTACGCACTGAAAACGATGCGAATCGACGTACTTTACGCATACTATGCAAAAAACATCTTTTTTCATAATGGACGGATTATTTGGGCAACGAACTCGATCTGAAGATATATAAAAGCTACATCTGTGCAAATTTCAGGACGATTAGGTAATTTTTGATCTAGTTATCGGGCGACAGCAAAAACGCCAATTTTTTGTAAAATAATTTTTTTCTAAAAAACAAATGAAGATAATCTCCTGAAATTTTAACCAAATATAGTCTTCTGTAAATTTAATAAATGGTTAACATTTCAAGTCGATAAATAAAATATTTTTTGAGAAATTAATTTATGAAATATAAAAAAGGTTTCCTTAATAAAAAATGACAGAATGAAGATATTTTAAATTTTAAAAAAGGAAAATATAGTTAATTTAAATACATTTCAAGAAAAGTTTATTATATTATGTAATAATGGCTGTAGGATATGACAAAATCAAAAAAACTAAAAGATCAAAATCGTTTTTTGGTTATAAAACAAGAAAATCAATAAAAACTCAAATCCATCAGGATACCTTTCTTTTCCCGCGATACGAAGAGAATAAGCTTTACCCGACGAAAATCGATTGATTCGTTTCGGAGATATGAAGAGTTTACACACACACACGCACGAACGCACGCACGCACGCATACACACACACACACACACATTCACGAAAACAAAAATTATCAAAATCAACTAATATATATATATATCGTCTTAAAACATCTTTTTGAACATTTTTTTTTCGAAAATTTTTTTCACCGTTACAAAGCTTCCTCTATGAGGAAGCAATTGCTGAACGTTGAAAAAAAATATAAAAGTCGCGAATTTTAAGAAAAATGGCCATTTATCTCATATTCTGCCCATCTAGACACGGCATAATATGTGTATAACACTTTTTTAGATAAAATATGTTATTATGAATTATGCTATTAAAATCAGATATAAAAAAAAATTACAAGATCATAAAAATGTTATGAAAATCGTCAATTTTATAAAAAAGGCTTTTTAACTCTTATTATGTCTGTCTATACCATATATAAAGTGTGCTATAAATATTTTTATGCTAAATATGATATGATTAGAGTTTCCAATTATATGTCATGATAAAATAAAAGTTCCAAAATCCAAATAGGCGGAGAAAGCTAGATTTGCGTAGAAAGGCCTACACGCATACGAACGTGAATAAATACTTTATAACATAAATTTCAAAAACTCGAAACACGTGGGGGACGAGATATCAACACTGAATACATACATAAAGACAGGTATGAAAAAACATCTCAATAAAATACAAATTGCAGATTTCAAATAGGCTGGAATGGCGAGTCTAAAAAAAGACGGAGATGAGATCTATGTGAAAGTGTCTTGGTATATACCTATACATATGCGTTACGTATACTTTTTTCCTAATTAAGTGTACAATATAGAATTTTGTGCACTCACGTGGGAATGTACTACTTTGCGCACTCCTTCGTGTGCACAAAACCGATATCTGCGCACTCTAGGTTCCGAAAAATAGTATACGCAACTCGTGCGGGAATCGCATTTTTCCATGCTTGCCGCTTAATGTACTACTACCTAAATGTAGAGTGTACAAAACTCTATATAGCGCACTCAGGAAATAGTCCATTTTGCAACTAGTGCGCAAAGCACTCGATTTTTGATGAGTGTAGGTTTATCTTCCGGGCGAAGCTCAACTGAGGAATCAACTGAGCGCACGTGTTACACATACTATTTTGCTTCCTCATAGAGGAAGCTTTGTGATAGTAAAAAAAAAAGTTTATGAGATAATGTGTTAGAAATGTTATTTAGCAAGTTTGAAATCGAAATACACTATTTTTAGAAAATGTCCGTATGGATGTGTGTGTGTGTGTGTGTGTGTATGTATGTCCGTATACGCTGATATCTCATGATCTACTCGACCGATTTAATTTCATTTTTTTAGATTTTGCTTCCACAATTGGGGTCAATATTCTATTTTTGTAAAATTTAATTTTTTTTTATAGCCATTATTTAATTTAAAAAATTTTTTTTTCGATTTTTTTTAATATTTAGAACAAATATTGTTTATATATCATGAATTCTCTGTATGTAGAATAAAATTATCTACAATTTAAAAAAAAAAAAGTCGGTAGCTATATTTCATCATAAGTTATTGATGAAAACGTAATTTTTTGTAAATAGGTTATATTTCGAAATTAAAATAAGATATTAACATGAATATTTTTTTGGTTATAAAGGATATTAAGTACTATAACTTACTAAATTTTTAGGTTTTTTTATTCATTATTTTTTGAGAAAAAAAAAATAATTTATAAAAAAAAGTGATTTTTTTTGTCGTTCAATAACTATAGTAAAATTGGCTTAATCACTTTGAAATTCTTTTTTTGTATACCAATCGAGTGAGTTCTTTGGGCAAAAGGATTGATCCATAAATTTCGAAGATATTTGAGGTTAAAATTTTTTTCAATTTTTTTTTAAATCGTAATTTCTCGAGAACGGCTCTATCTATCTAAATGGGGTGGGTGGTATTCGAAAGAGAATTAAATTACCTATATTTTCTAAAAAAATTAACTCTCTAGCTATCACGGTTCTTTTGTTATTAACAAAAACGTAAAAATTGAAAAATGAAAAAAAAAACGAGTTTTATATGTTCAACTATTACAAGAGTAAAATTGTCTTATTCGCTTCAAAATTCATTGTAGAGGTATATTATTGATAGTTCTCGGATCAGTTATTTTGGCAAAGTGATTGGTTCATAAATTTCAGAGATATTTGAGGTTAAAATTTTTCTAGACATTTTTAAAATCTATTTCTTGAGGATTAATTTATAATTTTTTTTTAATTTAGTTTATAATTAAATTTAATTTAATTTATAAAAAGATAATTTTAGTTTATAATATCTCTGAAAATTATGAACCAATCATTTTGCCAAAAAAACTCTACCGAGAACTATCAATAATATACCTGTACAATGAATTTTGAAGCGAATAAGACAATTTTACTATCGTAATAGTTGAACATCCAAAACTCATTTTTTTTTTATTTTTAAATTTTTACATTTCTGTTAATAACAAAAGAACCGTGATAGCTAGAAAATTAATTTTTTTTAGAAAATATAGGTAATTTAATTATGTTTCGAATGCTATAAATTACATTCAAATACATAGAGCTCTAAATATCAGTTGCAAATTTATAAATAAGTGCCTATAGGCAATTGTGATATATATTTTATGTATGTGAAATTTTGTGGAAATGTATAATCTATAAAAGTTTGAATAAATTATGTTGGAGTTTTGTTATTTCTGTCTTTATGAAGTATTAAATTTTAAATATTGGAATTAAAAATTAATTAAAGGAATCAGTAAATTAAGTTTGAGGAAGCTACGTGCCAATGAATTGGCAGCGGTTTTTTTATCGTGTGTATGCGCAAAACTCGATTTTCTATGCGAGTTTTGCGGGTGGAAAGCATATATATTTGCCGCATTTCGAAGGAGCAGTGTCTAAAGCAAATGCTTTCCATATTCAGTTAAAAAAGCCGCTGCCAATACATTGGAACGCAGTTTCCTCGAACTCATGAATTGATACTTTGTTTTAAATTTTATGCCAATAATAATTGTATCGCACCAAATTTTATCTATGAATATTATCAATAAAATTATTATAATTATAATTTTATAATTATAATATTGTAAGATTTTTTTTGCAACGAACTCCACCGAAAACTATACAAAAACTACTTGTCCACAAAATTTCAAAGTGATTAGATACAATTTTACTCCAGTTATCGCATGTCATAGAAAAGCGATTTTTTTCATTAGATAATTTTTTTCTCTAAAAGTATTTGTCATAACTACTTCAAATTTTAACAAATTATAGATTTATGTATAGACATTAACAAAAAAAATTAATTTTGATAGATTTTATCATTTCGGAGATATAATCTCTAAATGAAAAATTATTTTTTTATGAATAACTAATAAACTAATATAGCTATCGTCAATTTTTTTTTTCATTTTAGGTATTTTCATGCTGCTTTGAATGCATTTTTAATAAAAACAAGATATTAATTTTAATACCTTTAAAAATGAAAAATAGTTTTCCAAAAAGTGTAAAATTAATATAAAAAAAAATTTGTTTAAATTTTAACTTTAAATATCTCTAAAAATCATGAGACAATTCAAGAGAATAAACCAATTTTTTTTCTTGAGTTATCATGCACAAATAAAATGACTGTAAAATACGAAAATTTTAAGTATTAAATATTTCAAAAAGTAATCGTACGATCTTGATGAAAATTCACACACATACTATGTATATGACATACAAGATTGTCCATACATTTGGAGCTAATACACCAAGCCATTCTCGAGAAATTAGGATTTGAAAAAATTTTAAACCGCAAATATCCAAGAAAATATCTCTTAAATTTATGGACCAATCTTTCTGCCCAAAGAACTCAGCTGAAAGATATCCAAAAGCTATTTTACTCAGAGATATAGCATTTTCAATTTTTTGGCATTGGCGCAACTTTTTGAGAAAACCATTCCATAGATTTTCGTGGGACAAGGCCTTAATTACTTAAAATTCGTGCATTTATGGCATGAAAAGTTAAAAATATAAGATTTCACGAAACAAATATTTTTTTAATGGAAATAATTACTTTTTATTCAACGGTTTTATGAATTTTTAGGTTTTTTTAGCATTAACAAATTATTTGCTTCAGGGAACATTATATTTTCAAATCTTCGTGCCATAACAGCACACTGAAAAAAAAATTTATTTGAAATTGAATTATTTGAATGAAATAAATGAATTATTGATGCAAATAAAATTTATTTCATTGAAATAAATATTTACTAAAAACCACCATTTCATTTATTTCAATTATATTTATTTGATTCAAAGAACACTTATTTGAAGCAAAACAATTATTTTTTAATATAAGTAAACTGATTCTTAAAAACAAAAAAATTGAAGTTTTTAAAACTATTAACAAGACTCAAGAAAATAGTTAGTGAAATGCAAAATTTTTTGTTCAGAAGGAAAAAATCTTTATTTAATCCAAATAATTAGGAATTTACAAAAAATTTATCAACTCCAATAAAATATATATCTGAATATACAAAATCAGTAATTCGAAGAAAAAAATATAAATTCAACGAAATAAATAATTTATTCGAATTAATTTTCCTATGTAATTAAAATCTAAAACCATATTTATTTACATAAATTAAATAATAGCTTAAATCCAAAACATAAATATTTTAAAAAGAAAAAGGTAATAAATATTTATTTACCTTTATATAATATTTATTTGTAGCAAAAACGTCCTAGTCCAATCGAAAAAAATGTTTTTTTTTCATATAGTATGTAATTAAATGTATGTTTAATTAAATGTCTGGCAAAAAATTTAGTAGGTTCCAAAAATTAGGTTATTTGAAGGACCTAAATTATTATTCAGTTTAAAAAAATATGTTTTTGAATAACACTCTAACCAAACTAATAAATATATATTAACTTTAACGAAGTAAAAATATTAAGGACAAAAAATACTTTTCTTAGTCCAAATAAATATGTATTTGATTCTAGTACAATGCAACCCCGTAATAAGCGCGCCTAGGCCCGTAAGGGGAAGAATTTTTTACATAAACGTATACCCCCTCCAGGCACTTTCCCCTCGAGTATCTAGCGCTTTCTGTCTCTCTCTTTCTTCGGCGCGTGACCTCTCAATAAGCGTTCTGACGATCGTCAGTTTGTTGACAACATTGTAGTGCACGTAATACATCGATTTGAGAGTGAATATCGTTTGCAGTATAGGAAATTATGCTGTACATAAAAATTTATATTTTTAAGAATATTTAAGTGTACGTGTGTTGATTAAAATGAAATTTTTCTATTAAAAAGTCTCTTCTAAACTCTGTTTTGCTTGGCGCACTTATTGAGAGGACAGGTTGTGAAGTCTAACTCGAGCTGGTAGTTTGAGTCGGAGTGGGGATACCCTGTTCTTAGAATTGAGCGAGAAACTAGTTAAACGCGCTTATTGCGAGAACGCTTATTCCGGGGTTGCACTGTAATTCATTTTATTAAATATCGCTCCATCAAATTAACGGAATTGAAACATTAATTTATTTAAAGGAACTAAATTACTATTTAGTTGAAAAAAAATTATTTTAAATAACACCCTAACGAAACTAATAAATATATATTAACTTTAACGAAGTAAAAAGATTAAGGACAAAACATACTTTAGTTAGTCCAAATAAATATGTATTTGATTCTAGTAATTAATTTTATTAAATATCGCTCCATCAAATTAACGGAATTCAAACATTAGTATATTTAAAGTAACTAAATTACTATCTAGTTAAAAGAAAAATGGTTTTGAATAAGACTCTAACCAAACTAATAAATATATGTTAACTTTAACGAAGTAAAAAGATTAAGAACAAAAAATACTTTAGTTAGGTAGCCCAAATAAATATGTATTTGATTCTAGTAATTAAATTTATTAAATATCGCTCCATCAAATTAACGGAATTGTAACATTAATTTACTTAAAGTATAACGGAGATCACAGATTTGGCGCTAGTCGGCGCATAGTAGAGTTCTGTGATACCGGCATTCCGGGAAATCACTTATATGTTGGGCTGGGTGAGTGTGCGATTGGTAGCCCCGTGGTTAGGGCGCTCGACTCTCGTCCGGACAAATCGGGTTTAAATCCCGATGCCATCGCCTATTTTTTTTCTGTATCTCCGAAATTTGGGCTAGAGGGAAATTGGAAAAAGAAATTAAGAGCACACTTTCATATGACCTTTTTTCTTCCTTTCTAGACTTTAAACAATGAAAAAGTCGTAGCGTTACTCATTTCCTTTCAAAGCCATTTTCTTTACCGGATAACTCGTATGAAAGCTATGGGAACATCTAGAAGTTCGTGAAAATATTTTCTGTAGAAAAGTCATCAGTTTTTATATAGCAAGAGAAATACTACTTACTTATTTCGACATGTGGTATATTTTTTTTGTGAGGGATAAAATGTACTGATCTCGCCACACAAAAGTTATTTTTCATTGACTTTGTCAGTGTAACAGCGATTAATTGTGTTTTTTAAAATGAGTTTCGTTTTTAATAACGTTTTTAATTCAAAGTAATGTAAAATAAATTCTATAAGCGGCACACTGATGAATAACAAATCATATTATTTGTTATGCTAAAACAAAGGTTTTACCATTATAAAGACCTAGAAAAGTGCCAAGCCATTTTTTAAAAAGCAGTATAGAAAAAAAATTCAAAATTTGCAAAAATTTGGTAACCCTTAAATAACTCATTATGTAAGTCGTTTATTGATTGACACATATCTGCAGTTGACTTCTTGAAAGTAAATGCTAAAACAGTTTTCAAATCACTCAAACTTTTTTCAAATCATTTAGAGGAAAGCCATTAATTTAATGATCTTTGATTTTTAATCGCATAAAGAAGATAATAATTTTTATGAGTACCACTTGAGTATGCCTTTAATTTTAGTGTTTCTCCTTACAATACGAGTAGTATATGGTATAGCGAGGCATATCAATGGGCCCATTGTTTTCAAAACCGATACTGTTTTGTTACTGTATATGTAAACAAACCACCCATTAACAATGGGTAATTAGATAACATGTTTACATAACAGTTATACCCTCTTGACACCTTTATGTAATATGATACGCGCTATACCAGTCCATGTACTAGAGAGAGAGAGAGAGAGAGAGAGAGAGAGAGAGAGAGAGAGAGAGAGAGAGAGAGAGAGAGAGAGAGAGAGAGAGAGAGAGAGAGAGAGAGAGAGAGAGAGAGAGAGAGAGAGAGAGAGAGAGAGAGAGAGAGAGAGAGAGAGAGAGAGAGAGAGAGAGAGAGAGAGAGAGAGAGAGAGAGAGAGAGAGAGAGAGAGAGAGAGAGAGAGAGAGAGAGAGAGAGAGAGAGAGAGAGAGAGAGAGAGAGAGAGAGAGAGAGAGAGAGAGAGAGAGAGAGAGAGAGAGAGAGAGAGAGAGAGAGAGAGAGAGAGAGAGAGAGAGAGAGAGAGAGAGAGAGAGAGAGAGAGAGAGAGAGAGAGAGAGAGAGAGAGAGAGAGAGAGAGAGAGAGAGAGAGAGAGAGAGAGAGAGAGAGAGAGAGAGAGAGAGAGAGAGAGAGAGAGAGAGAGAGAGAGAGAAGAGAGAGAGAGAGAGAGAGAGAGAGAGAGAGAGAGAGAGAGAGAGAGAGAGAGAGAGAGAGAGAGAGAGAGAGAGAGAGAGAGAGAGAGAGAGAGAGAGAGAGAGAGAGAGAGAGAGAGAGAGAGAGAGAGAGAGAGAGAGAGAGAGAGAGAGAGAGAGAGAGAGAGAGAGAGAGAGAGAGAGAGAGAGAGAGAGAGATGGTGACCTGTCGCTTTGGAGGAGAGCGTTTTTGTGACCCAAGTGGCAAAATAGTTCGCGGAATGGAAACTGGAAACCTCACAAGATTAGTCGTTGTACGTGTATGCGCCTTGCCTTGACACGCCGCGGACGCTGCTAAGTGGGTTGGAGTAAGGAAAGGATATTTGGTTTTTATTGGTGGTTCGCCCGTTCGCAATACGCCTTGCGTTGTGGTACGGTGGAGCTCTTCCACTCTAATCGCCTCGATATCCAGCAGTTAGGAATTGGATGGGATTGTCCTTTCCGTTCGGCGTACGCCTTGCGTTGTACGTCGGCGGGAGTAGACAAGTGTCTCGGAGGTCTATCGGGGTAAGAGTGCTGTTCCAAACTCGCACTGTACAAGTCGGTAGCCAGCGCGCTCGCTCGCTCAAAAAAGGAAGAGAGAGTCGAAAAGAGGGGAGCGGGATAAGAAACATCCTAAGTGTACCTGCTCGCAGAGAAGCCGTGCGCGGCTCCCCTCTACTCACGCACTCACGCGGAGTAGTGGTATTGCCAGCTTTCCGTCTCTCTCTCTCTCCTATCTTATGTATGTAGAAACTCTACGCGCATACTCGCAGGTTATGTCCCTCACATGATATGTGCATGGACTGGACTGTTACATCGCCCCCCTCGAACAAAATTGAAGTGTAACCGAAATTTTTTTCGATACCGTAAAGTCCAATCATCTCTTAAATATATTTACAACAAATACTCTACTACTGAATCTTTCTACGTTACCGTATATCATCGTATATAATTATTTTTATATCTAATTTTTATTGTATTTCTGCCCCCCTATTTGGACAATGCTTAACTGATTTTTTAGATTTTTTCATTCACATCTCAAATGATTTTTTTTTTTTTTTAAAGTTACGCTTCCTTATTTACTAAATATATATATATATATATATATATATATATATATATATATATATATATATATATATATATATATATATATATATATATAAATTTTTTCTTTCTTTTTTCTTTTTTTTTTGAATAGGTGAAATAACGATAACAGTGAATTTCATGAATTAATAACTTTTAATGTTTTTTATTTTTTATATTCAATATCCATTTATCAAAATCTATTGTCCCGTCTTCTAAATCCTCCCTGTTCGTTGGTATCCCCATTAATTGTACTTTGATTCTAAATTAGAGAAACAAATTAAAGCGAAAAATAAAATCAAATTAGAACTTTTTTCTCAAATTTTCTGTTTGTTACTGGGTGTATTTGTGTGTGTGCGTGTCGTATCTTCGCATTCTTTATCATCCTCTAGCCGTCTCTTTTGCGCCTTCCATATATTATTTGATGCTCGTATCCTCTCCATTTTTTTTTTGTTTTTTGGTATCGGCGTCTGGGTGCACTTGTGTACCTTTCCCCGCATTGGGTCCGTCTGGGACGCTCGCCCTTCCTCCCACCATCCGAAATCATCTCCGTAAAATGGTGTATTTAACGGCGTTATAATTTTCTTTGCGTCGCCCTCTTCCTTTCTTGCTACACCATATGTGTTCGACGTAGCTTGGTATGAGGTAGGCCCCGTCTGCGTATCACAATCGTTTACTTGCACTAGTTCTGTGCCCGTTTGCGTGTCGCTATTGCGTTTTTTTGATGCCATACTTTTTACTGGTTCTTCCTTTTGTGGAATCTACTGGTCGACTGATGATCTTGTGTCAGGATTTTGACTTTTTCTTTTAGTTTTAGTCTATGTTGTTGTTTGTGTATTCAAGTTTCTATGTTTTTGTTTGCGTGTCTATGTGTATGTATTTGTATGTGTGCTTACCCTCGCGTCTCTTAGCTTTGTTTACTTTTATAACCTTTTCACTTTTCCTTCATAATATTCTCTGTCTTCGTCATTTCATCCTATACTTATTTTTAACTATGTACATTTCGCTTTTACATTTAGTGCGAGCTTGGGTTCTATATTTTCTTTATTGACTTTATACATTTCTTATTTTTAAATTACAATACTTTATTATATTTACATTTTTGTTACAAATTTTTTTTCGAAATAAGGTTTAAAATTTTTCATGTGGAATTGACCTTTCTCCTTTCCCTCATTGTCTACAATGATATAAGTGTCTTCCGCAACCTTTTTCTTTATTATATACGGACCTTCATACACGTCAAAAAATTTATGTACCTGCTCTTTTTCGGAGCTCGAGATATTTAAAGATTTTAACAAAATTTTTTCTCCTATTTCATATTCTTTATGAATTCTGTTTCTATTCTTTCTATTTGCCCTTTTTTGTACTTGCCTGTGCATCTTTTCTTTAGCCAAGAACAGTCTTCTCTCGTAAGGAATGTCATCCGTGCTTTGCAACTTCATATATTTTTCTCAGACTCGTGTGGGTTTTCTATTGAAATGTAGTTCTAGTGGCGTGTAACCCGTAGTTTCGTGGTGAATTTCATTTATGATTTTCATTATTATCTCTGTATATCTCGCCCACCCCTTATGCGCGTGTTGCGTGTATAGGCGAAAAAATCTCCCTAGTTCTCTGTGTATCCGCTCTACTATATTCGATTAGGTAGGACGTACCGATGAGAAAATCGTTTTTATCCCTTCATCTCTTAATTTGTCCTTCCATTTTTTTGACGTGAATTGTGTTCCATGGTCAGTCATTATTGCAACTGGTTTTCCATGTTTAATTATGTAATCTTTAAATATTTTATTTATTACCGCTAATGTATTAGCTTTTTTTATTTTGTAAATTACCACGTACTTTGAAAAAACATCTATTGTTGATAGTATATAGTTTACTCCGCCTATCGAAGTCGGAAGAGGACCATAAAAGTCTATTGATAGAATTGCGTTTGGCTTATTTACTAGTATCGGTTGCACTAATTCGTCATACCGAATTGTTAAATGTTTAGATCGTTGACAAATTTCACACGGTTTTAATATTTTCTTTACTCTTTTACACATTTTCGGTGCGAAGAACGATTCGTTTATTATTTTAAACGTTTTATACGCTCCTATGTGGCCGTATGCCTCGTGAATATCTGTTACAAATGGTACTAAAATTCTGTCCGGCATTACTACCTTATTTACTGTATTTATTGTTTTATATAATAAATCATTTTGAATTTTAAAATTATCCACTATTGATTTTTCCTTCTTTTCTAATCTATCTTTTATTTTTTGACAATATATGTCTGTTTTCTGTGAGTTCACTAAACTTTTTATTAACTTAATTGTTTCTTTTTTTAACTCAATTTTATTTATGGCACTTATAATGATGTCAGTATCATTCTTTAAGTTTGAGTTCGGATGCATTTGTCTGCTTAAATAGTCTGCACTAGAGTTTTTCTTACCCTCTATGTGCTCGAGTTCAATATTGAAATTCTGGATTGATAAACTCCAGCGCATCATTCTCGCGTTATTAAATCTGCTCGTGTTTCAAAATGTGATTGCCTGATGATCCGTTCTAACCACTATCTTTTTGGCACCTTTTAAGTATGACTCTAATTTATGTAATGCCCATACCACGGCGATTAATTCTTTTTCAGGGGTAAAATAGTTAATTTCGCTGTCTTTTAACGTGCGACTAACAAAACAAACTATTCGCTCTTCTTCTTTTTCATTTAACTGTGACAAAACCGCGGCAATTGCGTAATTACTAGCGTCGGTCGTAAGAATAAATGGCTTATCCTTGTCTACATAGGCTAATATCATACAGTTATCAAAAGCACAAATTATTTTATGAAAAGCTATTGAGTGATATTCCTGCCATTTAAATTTAACATCTTCTCGTGTTAATTCTAATAGAGGAATTGTTAATTCTGCATAGTTATTTACAAATCTCGAATAAAAATTAACAAAACCCAAAAATGACTGAATTCCTTTTAAATTTATTGGTTCCCGAAAACATTTTATTGAAGTAATTTTTTCTGGATCCGGAATTATGCCGTCTGGCGTTAATATATATCCTAAGAATTCTATGCGCTCATGACAGAATGTTGATTTTGCAAAATTAAAGGTAATATTATAATTTAATGCTCTTTGAAAAAGTAATTCCAAATGTTCTAAATGTTCTTCGAATGTGTCTGATCACGCGTGCACATCGTCTACAAACGTTAATAAAAAGTGCTGTAAATCAGCCGTTACATCTCCGAATGCACGAATCAATGCCGCTGAACTAGTTTTAATCCCAAAAGCTGAGACATTAAATTCAAATACACGATTTAAGATCATAAATGCTGTATATTTTATACTCTCCTCTGATAAACCGATCTGCCAATAACTACTTGTTAAATCTAAACTTGACATAAAGGGCTTTTTTGCATCTAAGTAGAATTTCATCTACTGAAGGTGGAGATTCGTAATCATCCATAAGTTTTTCATTTAATTTGCGACCGTCTAAGACTAGTCGTATATCGTCCTTTTTCTTTGGAACGACTAACATCGGGCTTATATAATTACTCTGAGAAGGTCTAATGATACCTAACTTTAACATTTTCTCAATTTCTTTTTCTACTTTATCTCTGTAATGAATTGGTACCGGGTACGGTTTTGAAAAAAATGGTGTCTTGTCTTTTAGACGTAACACGTGAGTATAATTGTTAATTAACCCCGGCTTTTTTAGAAATACGGGTTTATATTTTATTATTAACTTTTTCAAAGTTTGTTTTTGTTCGATTGATAATATGTTGCTTGTATTAATTTTTTGTTCGATCTCATCGATAGTGACATCGAACTCATTGTCGACGTAATCCTGGAATTCCAGATCTTCGTTTGAATGTAATGATTTAAGGTCATTTTCACTATGAAGACATTCAGTAATCTGAAACCCACAATCCGTCTTTGAATGTAATGATTTAAGGGGGCTAGACACCTTTTTTCTCTGAAATAAGAAGTCACATTTTAATACATAAATGTAAACTAATTATTTCATACTTTTTACATATAAAAGTGGGTATATTTACCTTACCTTAAAACTTTCTCCGATGGGCCTTTTAGATATGAGAATTATACTATTCAGGAGTAATTTAGTTCAAATCTGGAGTCAATCCATCCACAAGAAAATTTCAAAGCTTACGGTTAGTGAAAAAACTTGTTTCATCGATGACTATGGTTCTGGACCATATAAAAGGCCCATCGGAGAAAGTTTTAAGGTAAGGTAAATATACCCACTTTTATATGTAAAAAGTATGAAATAATTAGTTTACATTTATGTATTAAAATGTGACTTCTTATTTCAGAGAAAAAAAGGTGTCTAGCCCCCTTAAGGGGACAAGTCATGGTTGAACCTGAAAAAAAGCTATTGTATTAATTCTTTAATAACAAAGCCAATATATAATTTTAAGAGTTCAAACTTTTTTTTATTATTAAGTTATACAATTACCTATAATTTAAGACTACATCATCTAGGTGTTTAAGATTTTGGTCTTGCAGTCCATTAGATTAAGAAACCCTTCTGAATTAGAAAAGCAAGGCAGGGGTCTGGTTACTTAGGAGTACCTTTGTAGTTACACCAGTTATAGAAAATGTGAGCTACTTTTTTTTTTTAATTAAAATTGTTTTTTAATGAAAAATCTAATTTTTTTATGTTTTTTTATTAAAATTTCAATATTTTTTGTAATTTTATTTTATAATTTTTTTTCTAAAGCCTTTTTCAAAAAAGTACCTCACATTTTCTATAAACAACACAATTTTAAAGATACTCCTAAATTTCCAAACATCTAGCTTGCTTTATTTAAAAGAAATCCTGCGGCAAAGTCCCTGTAAATACAAAAAACAAGTTATTCAGAAATTCAATTCAAAGTTTTGGTTTTCTATAACTTTATATAAGTTTCAAAACTACTTACCAAAAATTTTTTTTTCATTCTGTATGATATACTTTAGTGGACAAATGAAACAGATGCCAATTAGATGAAAGTAGTCCTGGCTAAATCATTTTAACTGTTGAATAAACCTAGAAAAAAGAATTTCATTAATTCAACAATATTTTTAAATTTTTTAGATAAATACATAAATGCTGTACTTATTTTTTTTTTTTTACTAGGCTGAAAACATTGTTAGTCATAAATGTTATTGACAGTAAAAATAACCTCAAAATAAATTAATCCTTTTATGAGAGCCAATAAGACACCTGCAAAAATAAAAAAATTAATAAATATTATATTAGCTATTATCGCATAAAAATAACTTTTTACCTACTCTGGTAAGAACCTGGTGCATATGACTCTTCAGGTAAATTCAATTGCAGTCTCCTTCGTTTTCTCCTATTTTCTAAAGTGTTTTCTTCGGCATTCCTCTCAGCATGAAATAATCTGAAGTCATTGCTTTTCTGTGCCCACTCAATTGCAGCTACTCCAGGTTTCACATCAAAGGCTTCCATAATATTCAGAAAACTAACTCTTCCATCGTTGAAGCAAGTGACAGCAATACAAGCACCTGCTGTGAGCACATGTACACCACTGAAGGAGGTCTTGGTTACAATCTTCGAAACTGAATTATTAAAACTCTCATTACTATTTTGGGTGTAACCGCCTAAACATCTGTGAAGCAGCTCCTGTTCAGAGAGATCTTTGTAAATTGGTTTCAACTGCTCCAAAATCACTGCAGGAATACTGCCTTTATGATGAAAATCTTTTAGTTTTTTTTGAGCCTTCGCTTTTTGCCACTTGCACCAACTGCTCTGTCCTGGTGGGCATAAATGACGTTGAGGATTCTGGTCTGTGGAAATCTTGTGGTAGTACGTAGCCCATATAGCATTCAGCATTTTTTCTACAGAGTCCGTGTTGTTTCTGATGGCATTACCATAATATGTGGTGAGCTGATCCATTACTTTTGCTGTTAATCGTCCTTGGCCTCCAATGGTTTTTCCATCGTCTAATAACTTTTTTCCAAAATTTTTTTTTAAATTCCTGAGTCTGGTTCCCATTCGTTTCTGGACGTGTCCCACACACTCCTTCTTCTCAACTTTAACTTCATCTCCATACGGTTTGGCCTGGCACAAAGCACTGTACACTTTCGAATCTCCATCTCCAATGTAATGATGGTATTTTACATTATACTTTTCTTAAGATCTTCTAAACATTTCCACAACTCCATCGACTTCCATCTTTCCAGCACTTCCTTCATGGTTTGCTGCACATTTATCTTGATGATCACTGAACCAGTCTTCATATTCTTCTGTGCCTCTTCTATTTTCCCACTTTAAACATGCTTTACAAAAACTGTTCTTGATAAATATGTCAAGAACTTGTTGAGAACGCAAGCCAATCAAACTTGAAATTCCTTGCAATGAAGAAAATCCTCTTTTTCTCCATGACCCATCACCAGATACATCTAGGCCTTGATTTTCAGCTGGTGTTAATGCTGTTTCCTTTTTGACGGCTTCTTGCATAGAATTTTGTGCTATCTCTTGAGTCACTTTGCTTAAATCTTCATTGAGATGGTCATAAAAACTATGTGCAACAGGTGGTGGCAAATCCATGATTCCGCAAAAAGTTTGCAATGCAGCATATCCTTGCCCAATTGCTCTTAGTGCAAGAAGACTGCGTCTGTTGGTTTCATAAGCATTGCTTTGAGCTCCAACTTGCTTGCTCGTGCTTATAATTCTTCTCTCTGAACAATTTTTGCACATAATGTTAAATTTGGAGCCAAGTCCTCGAATATCTTCTTCTATAATTTTAACTTGTCCTTTACATGTTGCACATACAAGAAATTTCTCCAGCTGTAAGAACAGAATGTTTATATCTATTATTCTGTTTCTTGTTTGTGACGCTTATACAGATATATCTTTTATTTTCCCTGAAGTTGTACTTCTTTTCCTTTTGTACGTGAGTTTTTGTTGAACATTCTCTGAATTTTTGTTAAATCCTTTATGTTTTTTTTTTCTTCCAAATTTTCTCTTCTTTCCTGGAGCTCCTGATGTTCTATTTCTCTTGTCAGAATCCATAGTGGCTAATATCTAATCCTCTATAATGTTAGTTATTAAAAAACACAAATAAAAGTCACTCACTGAACTCACTAAATTAAAAATATTAACAACACTTTGCACAGTGCAGTTAACCTAAAATCGCTGTCTTCTACACTCTCAGTTAAAAGAGTTCTACACAGCACTTTATTTACAAAAAAATTTTTTGTCAATACTGAATAAATTGCATTGAAAAATGCAGATTCAATTATATTCAAAACACTTTTAGTTTAAATCCCAACGACTATGGCGCTGACAGAACGTAAACAGATGAGATTTTAAACCATCTATATGTATTGTACGTATTATACTTTTGTATAAGTAGAGTAAAAGTAAAATACACGAGGTTTATACCTCGAGTTAAGTTTGCCTACTATGTCAATGTACATTTACGTTCTAAATTCAGTATTGTATGCGATGAGCATAAAATAATATAAGATTAACAATAGTATATCTAAAATGGATAATTTAAGAAAAATCACTAAATATGCAAAAAAGTGACTTCACGGTTTTAGCTATATTTTCTAAACGAAATCGAATTTGGAAATGCGGTTGGAAGCATAGTATTCAGCGGAAAATTTGCTATCAAAATAGTACATAAAAAAATCGATTTTTCGACCCCCTAACCATGGCTTGTCCCCTTAAGGCCATTTTCGCCATCAAAACATTCAATAATATTCAAACTAGACTATTGTTTTAAGTCGATTATGCTAAGTATATTATACGATATCGACTCTGTTTTATTATTTACCGTAATCTTTATATTTTTCGCCTCAGTGTTAATTATCATTTTTAAATTTTCTTGGGAATCAATCCCGATTATACATTCTTTTATTAACTTCGGTACCACGATATATATTAAATTCATTGTCAAATTGTTTATTTGAGTAGGTATCATCACCTGTAATTTTAAACGTGCCGATTTATTTCCTGTCGCTGCTTTAATAAATTTTCCGCATAACGGTAACGTCGGACATGATTTGAAATATTCTAAATTTTCATTATAAAATTTTTCCGATATAGCCGTTACTTCGCTACCAGTATCTATTAATGAACTATTTTTCCATTTAATGAAATATTTATCTCTGGACACTGAATATTCAGTAGTTTCCTCATTAGGATCAATATCAAAGGCTAAATCCTCTTTAACATTTATTAAACTATCTATGTTAAAAGTTAACTCCTCTGGAGCCTTTATTAAATCAGCAGACAGTAATTCGATTTTATTTGGAAATTTATGCATAGTTGCATCTCGATATTTTTCAATTTGCGTACTTTCGGAGTCTGGAGATACAACTACATCTAGTTTTCCGATTTCGGAGTCGATGTCGTTGCTGCTATCTCCATCCCTAAAATATCTATATCGTTATGATATTTTAGCGCGGTCTTATTGCTCACTGGCGGTCTGTGTTTTTCTGTCTCACGTTTCGGATTCTTATTTTTGCTATGAATCTGAGTAGCATTCACATTTCGTGTATGCCATTGTTTCTTTTGTTGGTTCTCGCCTGTGTTTTGATTTTGAGAGTAATTTTCCCGTCTCTCACCAGATTTTACTTCGTTTTTATTTTGGTCTCTAATATTTCTCCTATTTTGGGCTCTCTTATCATCATTATCATAATCCGTTAGAATTTGGAAAAGCATGTTTTTTTATTTTAATTGTTAACCGGAGAAAGCATGTCTGATCCCTTTCTCAAAATGTTCTACTAATTTTTCTGCTATTTCCTCATCGGAATATGATAACTAATTCCTTCGCGTACCAGAAAATCATTGTCGCGTAAGTAGCCCTATCTAATTTGCCCCCCATGTAGAAGGTACCGAATTCAACTTTCCGACGCGTCTGCCTTTGTATTGTTGAATTCCAAAATCTATCTTTGAATAAATTTTTAATTTGCTCGTATTCTCGTACGTCACTTTCATGAATATACCACCAGTCTTTTGCTAACCCCTCTAGAGCTTGGGAAACTATTTGAATACTTTCTCTCTCATTGATTTTCATCAGTGAAATATATCTGTCTAAATCACTCAAGAATTTAACTGGTCTTTCCTGATCAGTACCCTTGAAAGAAGGAATTGGAATTTTTATCCTTGACTTTTCTGAAGTTATAGTAGTATTTACGTTACCTCTATTTTCATTATTACCTTTAGTCTTTCTTAATGCTCAATTTGTAATTGTAAATCATCACAACTTTCTTTAAGTTTTTCTAATAAATTATCCTTAACTTCAAAAATTAAGTTGTCATTTTCTACAAATTCTTTCAATTCTTTTAATTCATGATTCATATCTTCCACTTTTGTGGTCCACGATTTTACACTCTCCGTCAAAGCCTCCAATTCGTCCTTTCTCAGGCATGCCTGTAAATGCATATTAACTTCATCTACCTTTTCGGGATCATTGCTTGTTGTCGCTAAAATCCTATTTAACTTCGTTTCCATTGTCTCATGATCCCTATATAATTCCGTCATTTCATCCGTTAACGCGTCAATTAATTCCTGTTGTTTATATAAACATTTATCTTTCTCTTCGTCCATAGATATGCTATGTAACTGTCGAGACAAACCTAATGATCTACGAGATTTAGTCATTTTGAGGAATTCTAATTGACAATAATGATAATTCAAGAATTTAAGTTGACAGAATATTGAGACCAATCAAAAATAACTGCAAAATTTAACTTTTGAAATCTAATAATTTTACCGAATATAATTTTTCAAAATTGTGATCATACGAATTCACGTAACCTTTCTGGAATCAGCTTAATAGTGTCCCTTCATTTCCGAAAGGTTCTATAAGAACAAAAAATTTTTAAGAATGATAGATCTAATGTGTAATTAGCTGAAGGCCGCTTACCAATGTGTAAAACCCCTAGTGTTTATCATTACACAGCAAGTAGAAGAAGGTAGCGCGCGTTTGTTATGATCATGACCTACGCTTGCGGAACACGAGTATCACGCAATATATCAAAGGAACTTGCTTACACTGATGTTTACTTTCTCAATTTTAATTTCACTTTACAAATTTTCCTGTGCTAGAATATTATTCTGTACTTGTTAATACTAATGAAATTTAGCATCCTATTTATACCAGCTACTCTAATCTTTCTCATCTTGTTTTTTTTTGTATTAATTTTGATCTTTTTAGTTTTTTTTTGTATTTTTTAGTTTTTTAGTTTGCGTACATCTTAATATTCTCTATTCGCAATATAATTCTCTTATTTCAATTAACTTATGCTTAATTTAATTTTAAATTTTCTAGTTTGCTTATTAGAGCATCGATGTCCTTTTCGCGCTCCTCTAAACGTTTTTCTAGATTTTTATATTTTCCGATTGTAAATGCGGTTAATTTTCCACGTGTTTACCTATCCTGCGTTGTTTCCGCGCGGTTCGTAAGACTTTATTGACTATAAGTAGATAAGCTATGCCGGTTCTGGCTCAAAACAAGTCCTGACCTGTTTGAGCCAGAACCGGCATAGCTTTTTTGGGTGCGAGACAAAAACTAACCTCGCACGCGCCGGTGTGCGAGAGAGAGAGAGACAGAGAAGACTCGCGAGATCAACGTTGTCCGCGAGACGAAAACTAATCTCGCACACATCGATGAGCGAGAGAATGATAAGATGCGCGAGATCAACGTCGTCCGCGAGACGAAAACTAACCTCGCACGCGTCGACGAGCGAAAGAAAGATATGATACGCGATCCCGTGACGTCCGCGAGAACAAAACAAACCTCGTACAAGTCACCAACGCCGAGCGAAATGTCGAGGAGGTATGCGCGAGTCCTAGTGTCGTCCGCGGAAAGAAAACTAACCTCGCACGCGAGATAATCGCGCGCGGGAATCCGATGCTTGATGTGGAGGAAGGGAGTGAGAGAGAGAGAGAGAGAGAGAGAGAGAGAGAGAGAGAGAGAGAGAGAGAGAGAGAGAGAGAGAGAGAGAGAGAGAGAGAGAGAGAGAGAGAGAGAGAGAAAGTATGTACTCGCGAAACACGAAAAAGAACAGAAATTGAAAACTTACCTTCACTGCTTCCTGGAGCCGATCGTTTTCCCTATGTCCGCTCTCACTGCATGCCTCTCGTTGCCGTGCTCGCGGCCGCCCCTCGCTGTCGAGTCGATATGTATGCGTGTGTATGTGAGAGAGAGAGAGAGAGAGAGAGAGAGAGAGAGAGAGAGAGAGAGAGAGAGAGAGAGAGAGAGAGAGAGAGAGAGAGAGAGAGAGAGAGAGAGAGAGAGAGAGAGAGAGAGAGAGAAAAGAGAAAGGAGACTGCAATGTTCCTACGTTTTTACCCTTAGAAGGGCAGATTGCAGTATAATGAGAGAGAGAAAAGAGAAAGGAGACTGCAATGTTCCTACGTTTTTACCCTTAGAAGGGCAGATTGCAGTATAATGAGAGAGAGAGAAAGAGAGAGCGAGGTTAGGTGAAACTCAGCACATACACACTTACACGTCGACCGCTGATTCCCTGATGTCGTCTACCGATGCTCGCTAATGGTTGAGGGGATACCGTCGTTGTCGTTGTCCTTTAGTCCTTTAGTCCTCTGCACAGCGCCGAGCGTCAACAGCACCACTGCAACACTTCGTCCGCGGGAGCTCCTGCTCGCGCGGTGGCCGAGAGCGCAATGACTTTTTCGCCTTCGCGCGCGCTCCCCCCCTCCGCGGCACTCGAGAGCGGGCACAGCACCACTGCAACACTTCGTCCGCGGGAGCTCCTGCTCGCGCGGCGGCCGAGAGCGCAATGACTTTTTCGCCTTCGCGCGTGCTTCCCCTTCCCGCGGCACTCGCGAGCGGTCGCTGATACTAGTACAGGGTATTAGACGGCTTTTTCGCGTATAGCGCTGTTAAGCCGCGGATTGCGGGCGCGCTCTCCTTCGCACGCGGATAGAAGCGCTCGCGGGCGCTGATTGGCGTGGAGCAGCTCCGCGGAAGGCGATATAAGTAGCGCGTTTCTCTCTGTTCGGTATCAGTTCGAGCAAAGAACTCAAAGTAGCACGATTCAATCCGCGCAATGGATTCGGACGACGAGCAAGCAGTAGCAGCAGCGGACTTCCTCCTGGCGGAGTTCGAGCCTGACGCCTCGAACGAGGAGCTGCAACAAGCCATCTTGGATGGACTCCGAGCCTTGGAAGGTTGCGAGGCTTCCGACGTCGAAGATCTGCCAGCGCTGGACGTTGGAAATTTTGAGGAGTGGATGATGGGCCTTGAGCTACCTCAGGCGGCATCTCCACCAGAGCTGCGACGGCCGCATCGTCTACCGATGACTCCACCAGGCACACCACCGCCTGCCCTGTCACCGCCGTCTACCTCGCCACCACCCCTCATGCTCTATGACGGAGATGGGGGCTATTATGAAGTGCGGGCTGACCAAGTCCAGTGGGGAGCAGTGGCTGAGGTGGATTTGGATACCAATGATGACGATGATGATGAGATGCCAACGGAGGATGACCGTCCTCTGAAAAGAGGTCGGTCGCCATCACCACCACCACCATCGGATAAGCGGCAACGGCGAAACTTGGCTTAATCGGTCTTTCTCAAGGCCACACACACACACACACACACACACACACACACACACACACACACACACACACACACACACACACACACACACACACACACACACACACACACACACACACACACACACACACACACACACACACACACACACACACACACACACACACACACACACACACACACACACACACACACACACACACACACACACACACACACACACACACACACACACACACACACACACACACACACACACACACACACACACACACACACACACACACACACACACACACACACACACACACCGGCCAATCGGCCCTTTTCAGGGCCCTATATAATTTGAACGAAACAGCAAATTATTTATTTCTATATGTTATAATCAGCTCTTTTCAGAGCTAAAAATATATTTATTTTGTGTTATAATAAGCTCTTTTCAGAGCTAAAAAATATATTTATTTCTATATGTTATAATCAGCTCTTTTCAGAGCTAAAAATATATTTATTTCTAATATTTATTTTGTGTTATAATAAGCTCTTTTCAGAGCTAAAAAATATATTTATTTCTATATGTTATAATCAGCTCTTTTCAGAGCTAAAAATATATTTATTTCTATATGTTATAATCAGCTCTTTTCAGAGCTAAAAATATATAACATCGTAACAAACCATTTATTAAAAAAACATAATCTTGAAACTCTCTCTCTCGTTTCCACTAAAAGAAGTTCGCGCACGCAATTTATGTATAGTGAACATTATTATATATATATTCTTCACCTAAAGAGATTATACTTGAATGAATTGATTTAAAGAAATCTAATAATAATGAATATTTTTGTTCATTGTTAAATAAATATTTGTGGCCCTGAAAAGGGCCGATTGTATAGGTTTGGTCCTAAAAAGGACCGATTATTCGAAGAGACGACGACGACGATGAGATGGTGATGTTGAATGGTCTTTACGATGACGACGTCGCTTTCGAGGTCTGCATTGAAGGTCGTTATCAACCTCCATTTCGTCATCTGCGTCTTCGGCTTCCTCCGACGTCTGCGATAGTTGCTCATATGCACGAATCGGTGCAAAATCCTTCGACACCTCATAATACCGCCCTTCATGCGGCTCGTACAGCATGTACGATGGTGACGATGCTGGTGGTGTTCGCATCACGAGGTCCGGAGGAGGTTGCGATGTGTGTGGTCTTCGTAATTCATATTCTTCTTTTTCTTCTACCTCCTCCTCGAGCGGTGGAGTAGGTGCCCGTTGCTGCTCTTCTTCCTCCTCCTCCTCAAGCTCTAGACCCATAAGCCATGCGTCAAAAGCGAGAGGAGAGGACAGCTCTGGTATCTCCTCCGACGCAAAAGGTGCGCAATCCTCCAAAGCTCTCAAGCCATCGAGGATGGCTTCTTGAAGAGACTCGTCGTCGAGCAGGTCCTGGAGAAAGTTATTCTTCGACTCCATTGCGAAAAATGATGCCGATCGGAAAAAAACGCGTTACTTATATCGTCTCTCGCGGAGATGCTCCGTACCAATCAGCAGCCGCGAGCGCCGCGTGGAGAGGGGGAGCACATACACAGAGGGTGTTGCGCTTTGTCTATAAAAGCCGCGTAGTCTACAGAGCAATCATCACTCGCTGACATGGATTCATCGAGCGACAACCTCCGAGCAATGGAGACAGTGTGGAGTGAAGCCGACTTCGATTGGGAGATCGGCCTCGCGATGGACAGCGACGACGAGTTTCTCTCGGCGTTGGTGGTACCGTTGGCTACGTCATCACCAATCAAGTCACCGATTGCATCGCCAGCGTTCACACCACAACGCTTGCCCTGTCCATCCCCGCTCTTCGTTGAGAGACTACCGCACTGCCCACCTCTGGTGTTGCCGCCGCTGTCGCCGCCGCCTTCGCTCTCACCGGTGCCTTCTTGCTTCTCCCCGGGATTTTTGGAGAATTATGAGCCGTGCTTTTCGCCAGTCTCTGAGGAGAAGGATATAGGATCATCGCCTTTGTGCATCACCGTCTCCTCGGGGACGATGTCACCGCGGAAGATGCCGGTGAAGCGACCTCGTGACGACAGCGGTGATGATGAACCACGTCGGCGAATTCGTCGACGTCTTACGATTTAATCAGTCCTTTTCAGGACTATCCAATCGGCCCTTTTCAGGGCCACCAATATTTTTAACGTATGAACAAATATTCATGTTTTATTTAAATAAAATATATAATTATCATTATGTAATTTATTTTAAATATTAGCTATATTCAACGAGCTTCACGCGTATTATTTACAATCAAGTTAGTTAGATTCAATTTAAAAGTTTGATAAATTAAATAATTAATTTTTTTCTTTTACTATTTCTATTATACAGGTTTTTAAATATTCAAACATAATCGATTTTGACGCTTTATTGTGAGGATAGTTCACTTTTTTAAGAGAGAAGAATATATATATATATATATATATAAATATGAAATTCTGGAAGTTTGAGGATTATATTCAGCACCCGCTTGGAAGTTTGAGGGGTTATGGGAAGTTTGAGGAGCCTCCTCAAACTTCCAATCTATATATTCAGCATCCGAGCGGAAGTTTGAGGGGTTTTCTAGAGTCTATTTGTCTAGAGTCGGTAACCTGAGGGTTATTATTTCTTTAGCCACTCTGACCGACCGGGGTTGAGCTCCTCAAACTTACTAGCCTATATATATATATATCTATATATATATATATATATATATATATATATATATATATATATATATAAATATATGAAACGCTAGTTATGCAGACACTTTCCGAAATTTAAATAGACTTATGCAGACAGAGACCGACTTATGCAGACGTCAGCATAAGTAGAGAGATTATTTCTTTAGTCACGCTAGACTTGTGCAGACACTTGTATAAACGGTACTACACTTATGCAGACAGGTCACGTGGTCTTATACATTGGTGTCAGCATAAGTCCATGTTTATATGATTATATATATATATAATTATAAGAAATTAATATAACCACAAAATTTAATAAAAAATGTTTATTAACTCATAATAAATGAACAAATTATAATTCAAATATACATAAAGTGATAGGATTCTGATATTTCCTTCATGTTTTTGCTATGTTGATGCTCAAGCATCCATCTTTTTATAACTAGTGCGTTTCGAAGTGCGCATACTGGAAAGTTACAGGCAGTATGGTTGGTACACGAGACTGATTCTACAGGTAGACTTTTCAATGAAGGACATCCCATCTCTTCAATATTAGTAACTAATCTGAAAAAAATTATTATGAGAAAACTTTTTTTATGAAAATAATTTTATAACCAAAAATAGCTTACTGATCCGGGAAAAACTCTTCAACCATTTACTTTTCTCCAAGCCTTTTACGTAAATCTCTGCTCCGAAGAGTACACCACTTAGAGTGTTTTTTAGTTCATCGTATGGGATAGTGCCTGCTCTCCACATAATTCCGTGGAAATTTTGTTCAAGCCAGCGATTTTCGGACTTGTTTTTTTCCAACAATTTGTCCCATGCATAAGGCGGTTTAAACAGGAAAACCGATGGTGTAGGGTCTTCCTCGAGAGGGATGATGGCTACTTCCTTGAAGACGAATTCATTCAAGGTAATCTTGAAACCTTGGACATCAACAATATACTTCATCTTGCTGCTGCTGCTGTGACTGTTCTCGGACGAGAGCAAAGGAGCGAATGAGGTTTCCAACGGCTCTCTGTTTATTTTATAGTCAGCCTTCCTATTTTGTTTAACCAATCGCGTTATTTTTACCCCCTCCACAACACCTACACCCAATCAGAAACGATCTCTTTTCGCGAATTTTTTAGATAAAAAGAGGTATGCGTGCGGCGGAAAATCATTCGACTGCCTCGCACGGTCAAGATGCCTCAGTATTTCAAAAATACCGCTCTTATGCTACGTAAATCGTATCGTCTTGCTTTAAGTGGTGCAGCTGACCAAGATGATGTGAACAATTGGATCGTGCTTGGTCGCAAAGCTCTAGTGGAAGCTGAAAAATTGGCTCAACGTAGGCCCGACGTGACGGACTTAACAGTGGCTGATCGGCAAAAGTTGCAAGCGGCCATCGCGCTTATAAAAAGTGTTCTACGCTTGTTGAGTGAACATCGAGTGGTAGGTGCTGGACTACAAGCCAGTGAAAATGGCCCCTCGGTGAGCTGGGATGATGTCGACTCAGCTTTCGAGAACAGAATAAAGACGGTGTCATCACAAATCGAAGACATCTCGATTTATTAACATTTATGCGAGACGCTAAGAAAGAATTTATTGAAAAAGTGCGTGAAATTCTTAAAGAACCTTTAAAAGTGAACACAGTGTTAGCGGCTGAGTACGCTATAGTTAAAAATGGCGAAGAAACGATTGAAATAAAATATTTCAACACAAAAACAGCTCCAATATACTCGACTACGGACTTGAATGAGTGGTTTCTGATGAACGTTCAAAATCCAATCGATACGGATATGGAGGAATTCCAAGAGCGCGAATCGGGCTGGACGCTTAAATCAATTTTGAATTTAGTTGTTAATATTTACAAGTTTAATCCAATGAGAGGAAGTTCGTACATTGATTTGCCGCCATTCATCAAGAACAAGAAGGCGTGTGTAAACGTAGAAAATCAAGACAATGAATGTTTCAAGTGGGCAATTCTATCGGCTCTACACCCAGCTAAGAAAAATGCCAATCGAGTGGTGAATTATGTACCCTATAAAAACGATCTCAACTTTAAGGGAATCGATTTTCCCGTTGATCCCCGAAAAGTGACTAAGTTTGAGAAGCAAAATGACGTTTCTGTAAATGTGTATTATTTAAAAAAGAAGCAAGGAGAAGCTTTCGAAGTTTTACCACGGCACTTGTCATCTGACAAAAAAGAAAAGCACGTTAATTTACTACTCATCGAAAATAATTATATTGACGAGGATGAATCAGCTCTTGATGATGATATTGAATTTAAATTCCACTACGTGTGGATAAAAAATTTATCAAGATTGTGTAGTAAACAGCTATGTTCTCGCGACCATAAAACTTTCATCTGTGACCGTTGTCTGCATTATTTCTGGACGGAAGAGAAATTGGCGAAGCACATAACTGACTGTGAAAAAATGAATAAGTGTAAAATTACTCTTCCAACAGTGAAAAACAATATTTTAGAGTTTACGAACTTTGGTTTTAAAAATCGTGTGCCGTTCGTAATATACGCTGACTTTGAATGTATATTGAAGCCTGTGATTGACGACGAACGAGCGTACCAGCATCACGTGCCATTCAGTGTAGGCTATTTCATTAAATGTAGCTACAACGACTCTCTCTCGGAATATAAGAGTTATAGGCAAGAGGATGAACAAGCCGAATCCCCAGCCACATGGTTTGTACAGAACCTCCACTCACTGGCTGTAAAGTTGGATGACTCGTACAAACATCCAAAGCCCATGAGTAATTTAACACCACTCGAAAATATTATGTTTGAAAAAGCATCAATATGTCATATTTGCGAGAAGCCATTCACTGAGGAAGACAAGCGAGTACGCGATCATTGTCATTTCACGGGAAAGTGAGTACTTTTTTAATATTCTCTCTCTCTCTCTCTCTCAACTAAAAAAATTATTTTTACAGATATCGTGGACCTGCACATAGCAAATGTAACCTTGGCTTTCAAGATTCAAGAACAATCCCCATAGTTTTTCACAATTTGAGCGGATACGATTCTCATCTCTTTATTAGAGAAATAGCGACATGCTTCAAAGGGCGAGTTTCGCTACTTCCACAAACAAAAGAGAAATACATATCTTTTACAAAGTTTGTGGAAGGTACAGACATAAATTTGAGATTCATCGACTCGTTCAAGTTCATGGCTTCATCGCTAGACAAGTTAGCATCATACTTGGAGAAACTGAATACTCTGGAGCGATTGTTCAAAGAAGATGGTCTATGTGATGAACAAATTTCACTTTTGAAGAGAAAAGGAGTTTTCCCATATGACTATGTCTCGTCATTTGAAAAGCTAAACGAGACAAATCTCCCATCGAAAGATGACTTCTTCAGCAGCTTATATAACGCTCATATCAGCGATGAGGATTATGAGCATGCACAGAACGTTTGGCAGAGTTTCAGCATTCAAGATCTTGGGCAGTACTCTGACTTATATCTCAAGACAGACGTTATCCTATTGGCTGAAGTTTTTGAGAACTTTAGAAGTAATTGTCTTGAGGCTTATGAGTTGGATCCGGCCCACTATTACACGACACCCGGATTGACTTGGGATGCCATGCTCAAAAATACTCAGGTATGATTAACTTTAAATTTAACTAAAATTCACAATTAAAAAAAACAAATTTTATATTTCACAGATCAAACTTGAGCTTCTCACCGATGTAGACATGTGGCTGTTTATCGAGCGCGGCATACGGGGCGGAATCAGTCAATGTTGCAATCGCTATGCAAAAGCGAACAACCCGTACATGAACGATGGTTACAACGCTAACGAGGACGAAAAATATTTGATGTATTTCGATGTGAACAATTTGTACGGTTGGGCAATGACTGAGCTCTTACCCTATGGTGGCTTCAAGTGGGTGCAGAATGTCAACGAACCAAACTTCTTCGACATCCCCGATGACTGCGACTTTGGATACTTTGTTGAAGTGGACCTGAAGTATCCCGAGTCACTGCATGATTCGCATAAAGATCTGCCATTCTGCGCCGAACACATGGCGCCTCCTGGCTCGAAACAGCATAAACTTATGACGACGCTTCACGACAAAACTCGTTACGTGCTACACTATCGAGCACTTAAACAGGGTTTGAAACATGGCCTAGTTCTCGTCAAAGTCCATCGTGCCATACAATTCCAACAAAGTCCTTGGCTTAAAAAGTACATCGATTTGAACAGCGCAAAAAGGAAGGAAGCCAAGAACGAGTTTGAAAAAATGCTGTTCAAACTTTTTAACAACGCTGTGTATGGCAAAACGATGGAAAACGAGAGGAAACGCGTTGACGTGAAGCTAGTCAACAAATGGAAAGGCCGTTATGGAGCTGAGGCACTAATCGCACGGCCCAATTTTCACAGCTCTGACATTTTTGACGAAAACCTCGTCGCTGTGCAGCTGTTGCGAACGGAGATCTGCATAAGAAAGCCCATCTACATTGGCTTGTCAGTTTTGGACCTTTCAAAAACACTCGTGTACAGGTTCCACTACGACTATATGCGAGATCGTGTAGGAGACAGAGGCAAGTTGCTATACACCGATACGGATAGTCTGATATATGAGGTTACAGGTGTTAACGTGTACGACGTGATGCGACGAGACATTCACGAGTTCGACACATCAGACTATCCTGAAATTAATCCGTTCAACATGCCTCGTGCCAACAAAAAAATCATCGGCTTGATGAAGGACGAGTGCAACGGTGAGATCATGCTGGAATTCATCGGGCTGCGGAGTAAAATGTACAGCGTGAAAGTACAGAATCAAAAGCCCATCAAAAAGGCCAAAGGAGTGAAAACTTCTGTAGTCAAACTGACCATCACCCCTGACGACTACATGAAGTGCCTCCGCGAGAACGTCATCGTCACTCGAGAGCAAAGAAATATCAGGTCTCGTCGTCACAACATCAACACTGAGAAAGAGAGGAAAATTGCTCTCAGTGCACATGACGACAAACGCTGCCTGCAGCCCGGAACCACCGATACACTGCCTTGGGGTCACTACAGAGCAGGAGTGGTGGGGGAAGAGCATGCCAATGAGAACGAAGCTGCCGGAGAGGGGGAACACGAGCCGCCGAACGCCGCAGAAGAGCTGCTATATAATGAGGCATCGCGAGAGCAGGAGCTCATTCGCACAGTCGAGCCTTCCAGCAGTAATCTTCAGCAACAGCAGCAGCTCCAGCAGATCTCAACGCCGCTTCCTCCATCTTGGCAGCAGATTACTTCAGTTGCGCAGCCGCTTCTTGCTGTCTCACAGCCGCTTCTCGCTGTCACGCAACCGCTTCCAGCAGTGTCGCTCCTCGTCTTGAAAAGACCTTGTGAGTCAACTACTGGGAGTAGTAAGAAACGCAGAGAAATCTAAGGTTAGTATTTTTTTTTCTTAAAGTAATTTTTCTCTTTTTTTAAAAAAAAAACTAAACATTTTCAAACTTTCTGTTACAGATGGATTTAACAAAACTGAACGCAATCGCTCGTGGTGGATTCCTTCCCACAAAAAGACTGGTCGATCTGACCAAGGGCCAGCGGTATATGGTGTCTAGTCTGAAGGCTGTAACGACGAAATATGGAGCAAAAGTCGTGGCTGAACTGGAGAGCGAGTTTGATGTGTTCATGCCGAAGAGAGTATCAGATGCTCTTCAACAAGACGAGCAGTTCTTCTTCAAACTCCAGGATGCCGCTAATAAGTATGAACTGTTTATAGTGTACAACGGCGGTTCCAGTGTAGAATTTAGTGGCAAATAATTTTTTAAGTAATGCGAATATACATATATATAGTTAATGTTTAAATATTTACGAAAAAATATATATTGTAAAATAGTTAAGTATTTGCGAAAAAATATGTATAAGCCAAGTTTTGCGAAAAAATATAATTCTTAAGTATTGCGAAAAAATATTGTTTAAGTATTGCAAAAAAATATTGTTTAAGTATTGCAAAAAAATATTGTTTAAGTATTGCGAAAATAAAATGTTTATTGCGAAAATATATATATATATATATAAGTATTGCGAAATGTTTAAGTATTATGAAATATAGTTGAGCGCAAAATGTACATAATTTTTTTTTTTTAATAAACAACTCTTTTGTTTAACATGAAAAAAAATTGTTTTTATTTATCAATTCTATATGTTTACATATCTTTTTTCTCAATCCAACTATTATGTGAATTATCAAAGCCAAGCCATTTTACAAAAATGTTACTTCCTTTTTTCTTAATTACTTTTTCTACAAGATAAATATCTGGATACTTGGCTTTGAGTAGTTCTTGCTCGTAGAAACCTCCTGAGACGGGCTGATCTTGATAGTCCTTCAGATGGTAAGTTGGAGGATTTGTAGCTGCTACACGTACAATTGTAAATATTTCTGTAGACCAATTTGGAGTATATCCTTTATCAAATACTGCTTTAGCCTTGCTCACTCGGACTTTGTCACCAATTTTAAATTTTGGTTTAATTTTCTTAGTTATTTTAGGGGCAAATTTCCTCAGTATATCTGCTTCATTATTGGCTGTTACATCTTTTGATTTCGCATCAATAGTACGATGTTTACGATTATTGTATGCAGCAAGTAAATCAGGTAAAATATCTAACCACTTATAGTTGCCGCGCAAACTGAATTTTTTCCACATTACACTTTTTAGCGTGCGATTAAAACGTTCACATATCGCTGCTTTTAGATTACTAAAGGTTGAGTATAACTTTATTTTATGTGTGCTCATAAGTTTTTGAAAATCTGTATTATAAAATTCTTTGCCTCTATCGGTGTGGAGATTCTTCGGTACTCTGCCTTTAACAAGCACAGATTTCATAGCTTCTGAGACATCTTTGCCTGTTTTTCTCTTTACAGGAATAGCCCATGCATATTTGGAGAAAATGTCGATTATAGTGAGCAAGTATCTATAGCCCTTATTATCGCGAGCATATGGAATCATTTCGACGAGATCTGCTTGCCAAGTTTCGTCCAAACCACGCACGTCAAAGCTTCGACGTGTATAGTTACGTCTTGCAGGTTTGTGTAGTTCTTCAACTAGTCTTTCGTGTTCCATGTTTGTGAAATTACTGATTGAATACCTGTGCCAAACTCTCTTTTATAGTCAAAATGTCAGCTTTTATTTGAGATTTCTGGGCATCAAGTTCATTTGTATGATTATCAACTATTATATTCAAATCATCTAGCTGAGTTCTAAGTCTTATAGTTATATCAATAATTGCTCGAATTTCTATTTGAATAATATTTCGTAGAGACTCTAAGTTTACAGCATCGCTCGGCTGTTGAGGTTCGGCAATATTGCATAATTTTTTATTTTCCATGTCGTAGTGACCGTCAGACGTGACTTTAAAGCCAACGCCAGGTGGCCCTCGACTGCCTTCGGTTTTTCCAAGATTACGTCCAAACACGTCGACGCTCATTTTGAGAATGATTCGTTTATTCATGTGCACTTAATATATATAGCCTGCTTCGCGAAGTTCTTCGATTATAGAGTGTATCTCGTTTACATGACTTGGATTTCCGGCAGACCTTTCAGCTACTAGTAAGTGAAGCCGATCAACGAGCTCGTTTGGATCGTCCCAGTACACATAGTCTAAAGCAGTATGTTTTTTCGCAATTTTATAACGAGGTAATGAACCTCCTTTAATCGATTCATTTGTTTTCGAGGTAATTTTGAACATTGGAGCAATAAAATTATTAAATTTATTACTATTATGAAAACGAATCTTTTCGTTCTTGTCATATCGCGTTTTATGAGCAGACGATAGTTTTAAAATTTTGCAATAATTTTTTAAATCATCTGAACTTATATTATTTTTATTTGGTTGTTTCGCTATGAGTAACTCGAGTAATCCTGCAGTTTTCGGATATGCTACTCTGTTAATTTTAATTTTATTATTATGAAAACTAATCGGTAAATTACCAATAAAAAATTCACCATTTTCATTTCGTACTCCATAAATTTTGACAAGATACTGAGGCTGATTGAGCTTGAGGGCCTTGACGTACAAATCAGAGTCATCAGCATCGTTATCGCTACCTGCTGTTTCGAAAGATGTGTCATGGACGTTCTGTAGAGTATCATTGAACTCACTGCCAGAACTTTCGTTCTTTTTGTCATTCTCCAAACTTTGTACGACTGTATTATGTTTAACACTACTTTGTTCAATATTTTTCTGAGCTACAAGTTTTTGAAGCGGATCTACTATTGGTTTGAAACTTTCACTTAAAATCTTTTCTGTCTTGTCTTTTCCAAATTTTAATATTCTATATTTGCGTTTAATCGCATCTCGTGCCTTAACAAGTTGATGAAGCACGTTTTTTTCTCTTTGAAAGTCAGCCATGTTGTTGTTTCAACGTTCAGTCTGAAACTGCTGATTGTTACCTATAGGCATGCTATATTTATAGCAAAATTATCAAAGCCCTTACGAAATCTGCCGTCATTTATTCCTCGATCTTTATCGATAACTAGAAAACCGTGCTTATCATCTCTCCAACACTTGGAGCACAATTCTTTAAAATGTATATAAGTCATATCGGTATTTACATGATCGTCATAGATATGCTTTAGATTTACTTCATCTTGTCGAAAAATAGCAAGTAAGTTTACATTATCTCTGACAAGATGTTTGGGGACATGAGCATAAGTTTGACATAGATAAAAACAATCAACCTTTTTATGTCTGCCCATGCAAAAGAAGGCCCTAACATTATCTTGTTTTTCACAAGCAATATCGTCAAATATCATGATAGAGTTCGGAAGCGCGTGGTCAGGATCGACAACTGCATCGTGCTCGCTGAACGGAAAATATTGTACGTCTTCTATAGGTTCTAAGATTTCATTTAAAAATTTATATTTCGGCTGATTGAGAGACTTTGAGTAGACGTATACGTTTTCAAATCTAACTCCATTGGGATGTGTAATTAGAGCAAGTAAACTATTTGTTTTTCCACAGTTTGAGGGACCACAGAAGACGGCTCGTATACTATCAGGAAGTAGATCACCGTGTCGTTTTGCTCTTTTATCATGCTCTACAAGTGCATCAAAATTTTCTATTGGTAACTTGACCGACTGCTCTTTGAAGTTCATGATCTTTACTCTATGGCGCTCAAATCACGACTGATTGCTATGAGTATAAATAGCGGTCTTATATAGCTTTCACCATCAGTTGCGCGTTGACTTTCGTAGAGTGATGATCATTCACAAACACGGACGCGGTTTAGTTAATAAAATTATCAATAAACTTCCATTTGAGCTTCACATACCCGGTTATCAGTACTGCGGTCCAGGTACTAAGTTGGCAAAACGCTTAGCTCGAGGAGATCTTGGAATTAATCCTCTTGACGCTGCTTGTAAAGAGCACGATATAGCTTATTCTAGAAATCGTGAAAACGTTCAAGCGAGAAACGCCGCAGATAAAATTTTAGCTGAGAAAGCTTGGAATCGCGTTAAATCAAAAGACGCTAATTTTGGCGAAAAAGCGGCTGCATGCACTATAACTAATACTATGAAATTAAAATCTAGACTTGGCATGGGTTTGAAGAAAAAGAGAAAGCAAAATAGTTCTAAGAAGAACAAGAGAAAGCAAAATAAGGCTAAAAAATTGGGAATGGGTTTAAAGAAGAGAAGCCAAGTTTCCTTGAAGAAAATAATCAAAGCTGGTGCCTTTAAATCAGTGCCAAGTAACTGTGCTCTAACAGTCATACGATCAGCTTTGAAAAAAGCATGGAGCGCTGTTAAAGAAGCTGGAGGTAAAAAGAATATTAAAATCCCACGTATTTTACCAGTCCCCGTGAAAACAGGAGGGGTATTGCCATTTCTCATACCTCTATTTGCAGGCTTGAGTGCAACTGGCGCTCTAGCTGGTGGTGCTGCTGGAATTGTAAAAGCCGTAAACGACGCAAAAGCCGCTAAGGAGCAGTTGGAAGAAAATAGAAGACATAATAAAACTATGGAAAGTGTAGCGTTGGGCAATGGCTTATATCTTAAACCGCACAAAGTAGGGTTAGGTCTCCATTTAAAAAAAAAAAAAAAGTTCATGAGATTACCTCAGCTAGCACTTACCGATGCGGACATATTAAAATATGCAAAACTTTTAAAAATATCTAATTTTCGGGGAGTATTTATGAGAAATGCAATGCCAACTTCTGGACCGCGCTATAATGAATCCGCTATAGTTAATCTAGATGACGCTAGCGGCCCTGGTACACACTGGGTTGCATATAGAGAAAGAGGCAAAAATGTTGTATATTTCGATAGTTTTGGTGATCTCCGACCACCCTTAGATTTAATATTATATCTCAGAGTAGACGAAGTTAAATATAATCATGAAAGATATCAGGATTTTCACACATACAATTGCGGTCACCTCTGTCTAAAATTCTTGTGCAGGGCTATATAAGGAGAGGCGGGGGGAAACATTGCGTCATTCTGATTTAAGCTGTCATGGAAGGTTCATTAACTCTGAAACTTTCAGGTACATCTTCTACACTAGAAGCACAGTATTTTCCACCAATCGAGTTATCGCCAAATAAAAATTACGTTTTAGGGCTTGTTGAACTTTTAACATTTAATTCAATACCCAATATAGACAGTAACAATAATAAGTTTTACGTAGGTGAAAACATTGTCCTTCTTCCAGTTGGAAGTTACGAAATTGAGGATATTGACAAATTTCTTCGTAAAAAATTAGCGCACAACGACATTACTTTCAATTTAAAGCCAAATAATAATACTCTCCGCTGTACAATCAAGTGCAGTCAGCCTATAGATTTTCGACCTGAAAATTCTCTCGGTCGTCTACTGGGCTTCACCAGACGTGTTCTCGAACCAAACGTTGTCCATAATTCTGACTTACCTGTTACAATTCTCAAAATCAACGCTTTGAGAGTCGAGTGTAATATCACTTCGGGAGCATATATAAACGATAAAAACGTTCATACAATTCACGAGTTTTTTCCTGCAGTACCTCCAGGGTATAAAATCATCGAAGTTTCCTCACACGTTATTTACCTTCCGATTGCCGTAAAGCGTATAGATCATTTACAAGTACGCATCATCGATCAAGACGGAGATTTAGTAAATTTCCGCGGAGAAGTTATAACTATAAGGTTGCATATTCGACAATCATAATGGGAATCGTTTACAACAAAAACTATATAAGCAGAGAAATATGTCCACCACGCATCAGTCATCATCGAACTGTGAAGACGCTAACACGTCAGAGCATAAAAAAACTAAAAAGTCTAGGATTAAAAGTAGTACTTGGTGGAAAATAACTTGCATCATCTTTTGCTGCTTTCAACGAAATGGAAGAAATTCTAAGCATACAAACACCTGTAACTTTTGATGAATCCGTAGCGCACTACGAGGTTCATGCTCACCGACCGTATACAGCATCATTTAATAACAGCGATGAAATACGCATATCTATTCAACATCAAGATTTATGTCTCTTACCTTCCCGCAGTGCACTACATATCTGCGGGCGATTGGTTAAAACTAATAATACTCCCGTTGAAAATACAAAACTTGTGAATAATGCCATTTGTCATTTGTTTGAAGAAATCAGATATGAGTTGAATGCCATTGAGATAGACAAGTGCAAAAATGTTGGTTTAACCACTCTCATGAAAGGTTGGGTTTCACACAATCCCACTCAGAGTTTTATCATTGAAAACGCGGGCTGGATTGATGTAGAAGAAACACAGAAGATGACGATGCCGGTTACTTCAATGTATCGATTCCCTTGAGTCTAATTTTCGACTTCGCAGAGGACTATCGTAAAATTGTAGTAAACGCAAAACATGAACTCGTTCTCATGAGATCGAGAAATGACTTAAACGCTGTTGTACAAACAGTTACACGAGCAGCCGGAGAAGACGTTTATGAGGACTTTAAAATTGAATTAACTAGAATCGAATGGCTTATGCCATACGTAATTGCATCGAACTCTAACAAAATTCGCCTACTAGATTTTGTAGGTAAAGATCGTCCTATTGTCATGAGTTTTCGCACGTGGGAATTGTACGAGTACCCACTACTTCCGATTACGTCGAGACAGGTGTGGACTGTAAAAACATCAAATCAACTTGAAAAACCCCGCTTCGTCGTCTTAGGTTTTCAAAGTAGTCGAAAAGATCAGAAGGCAGTAAACGCTAGCCGCTTTGATCACTGCAATCTTACAAATGTAAAACTCTTTCTCAATTCTCAGTCGTATCCGTATGGCAATCTTAACCTTGATGTGAATCGTAATCAATTTGCCATGCTATACGATATGTACGCTAATTTTCAAAATTCATACTATGGTAAAGATCCTGAACCTATGTTGAAAAAGTCACAGTATCTCACTTACGTGCCTCTAATAGTGATAGACTGTTCAAAACAAAACGAGTCCTTAAAGAGCGCCCCTGTGGACATTCGTCTAGAATTTGAATCAAAGGAAAATTTTCCCGCTGGAACTTCAGCCTATTGCTTGATCTTGCACGATCGCATAGTTCAATACAGCCCCGTAAGTGGCGACGTGCAGAAACTTTAAGGAGTATATAAGGCGAGCGAGCCTTCGACTCATTCTCATTTGTCATTTGGAATCCGAAGTGGAATTTTACCATGGACTACGCAGTGGATATGCAGGGTTTTAAAAAGCCTGGCAATGATTACGTTCTGAAAGAACTGGCTTTCGTGTCTCTCAATGACGATGATGAGCCAGTAGTGCACCTCTTCAAGCCGCCATTTCCTTGGCGAAGACTTACCGAAAAGTATAAAAGTGAAAATTTGTGGTTAGAACTTTACTATCATGGACTATCGTGGGATCGTGGTGATTTAGATTATACAGAAATTGGAAATATTCTTCAAGATGCATTCAAAGATGCTAATAGAATTTTTGTTATTGGTGAGACAAAAAAGTTATGGTTAGAGCGTTTCAATTTTAAAGTTACTGATATCACTGAAATGGGCTATCCAGCGTTCGATTATCCAAGATCAGTGACTATATGTACTAACCATAATGGAGCATACAAAACTGCTTGTGCTCGATACAACGTAAAGCGCATGAAACAGTTTTATCTCAACGATTCAAACATGGAATGGGAAGATATTGATGAATAATTTTTTTAAGGGTAATGGAGGGGTTGACAAACAGGTAGAACCTCACAGGATAGGAGCGAGGTGGGGCTCCTATCCCCCTTAAAAATTTTTTTTATTTAGTAGACCAGTAGATGGCGCTCGCAAGCAATCGAGGTCTTATATAAACGTGTTGCAGTCGTTAGAGACTTTCATTCCCTCATAATGGGTCAAACCAGCAGCTCGACCGTTGCTCCCGAGCAACAGCGACTCATACAAAACGATTCAAAACAGTCGCAGTGGAAAAAATATTCAGCAAAAATTTCCACAAACACGTATTCTTTGCCCGAGCAAAAGGGTTATAAAAAGTTTTAAATGGTTGCATAATAGTTTTTAATGGTTATAGTAGATAAGAACGGCTGGCCGAGAGCTGCAGGCTGACAAGCAGCAAGCCGCCCGCCGCCGACCGTCCGCCGCTGGCCGCTACCATTGCCCGTGCGCAGCAGGCTGTCGCTGGCCGCTCGCTGCCGGCGGCTCGCTCCCTCAGGGCAAGGTCTGACTTTGCGGCTGGCCTAGAACAGGCAAGACCTGATCGAGAATCGGTAGGCCGGTTCTGGCTCAACTCGTTGGCGTGCGGGTGAGCCAGAACCAGTATGCCGGTTCTAGATCAAGCAGGACTGGGTCCCGTGCGGATGACCCAAAAAACCTATGCCGGTTCTGGCTCAAACAGGTCAGGACCTGTTATGGGTCAATGGCGCTCCGTGCAATTGCGGGGGAGGGGGGAGGGACCCAAAAAAGCTATGCCGGTTCTGGCTCAAACAGGTCAGGACCTGTTATGGGTCAATGGCGCTCCGTGCAATTGCGGGGGAGGGGGGAGGGGTGGGGGACCCAAAAAAGCTATGCCGGTTCTGGCTCAAACAAGTCAGGACCTGTTTTGAGCCAGAACCGGCATAGCTTATCTACTACTATATAATTGTTAAATTCCGATATTTTCTTATTAAATAATTCTTGTTCTTTTAACCTTAGTTCTAATTCTATCACTCTATAAACCAATCTCGACTCCGCGAATACCGGGTGCACGTCGGGAATCATAATTTTTCTATTTCACCTATTTAGAAAAATTTTCTAATACAATGAACTCAACCACGAAAATAATAAACTCCCTGTGAATTAAATACGTAATACTTAAGGTCTGGTAAATAGAAACCGCGTGTTTGTATGCTTCACGATATACGCTCACGAAACACTGTCAACACACCACATATCAATCTAATTTAATTATTCCGGAATTGCCGAATTATGATCAAATTCTTTCTTATTCAAATTTTCATATTATTAACGTTTTCCCATTCCTTACAAAAGAAAACCGTTTTACAAAAAAAATAAACTTTGCTGCTAATTTTCTTTTAATGTCTATGTACTTAATTCTATTTATAACTTTCACGCTTTTTTTCCGCTCTACACCAATAACACTATCCTATTCACTCGGGTCCCTGTTCGGGCGCCATGTTGTGACCTGTCACTTTGGAGGAGAGCGACAGATCGGGTTTTTGTGAGCCGAGTGGCAAAATAGTTCGCGGAGTAGAAACCCCAAAAGCTTAGTCGTTGTACGTGTATGCGCCTTGCCTTGACACGCCGCGGACGCTGCTAAGTGGGTTGGAGTAAGGAAAGGATATTTGGTTTTTATTGGTGGTTCGCCCGTTCGCAACACGCCTTGCGTTGTGGTACGGTGGGGCTCTTCCACTCTAATCGCCTCGATATCCAGCAGTTAGGGATTGGATGGGATTGTCCTTTCCGTTCGGCGTACGCCTTGCGTTGTACGTCGGCGGGAGTAGACAAGTGTCTCGGAGGTCTGCCAGAGTAAGAGTGCTGTTCCAAGCTCGCACTGTACAAGTCGGTAGCCACCGCGCTCGCTCGCTCGAAAAGGGAAGAGAGAGTCGGAAAGAGAGGAGCGTGATAAGAAACATCCTAAGTGTACTTGCTCGCAGAGAAGCCGCGCGCGGCTCCCATCTACTCACGCACTCACGCGGAGTAGTGGTATTGCCAGCTCTCCGTCTCTCTCTCCTATCTTATGTATGTAGAAACTCTATACGCATACTCGCACGTTATGTCCCTCACATGATATGTGCATGGACTGGACTGTTACAAGGGAGAGAGAGTTCCTTTGTGTAGTTCAGGTATGCGTCAGCATCCCTACTCCATCGTTGGTCCGACGAACTGCACAGCGGGAGTCCCAAGTGGCCAAAGTATAAGAAATAGTTTTGTATACGTAATAATGAGTTAATGGCCCTGAAAAGGGCCGTTTTTGTGTTAAGTGTTAATTACATCATGAGTAACCTTGCTTTTTGGGAAAGGAATTGGTATTGGTGGAAAAAGATTTATATTGCGATGAATCTTTATCCGTCGACGAATAATCTTTCTTTTCTTTATCAATGAGAGGCTGTTTATCCACTGGTGTCTGTTTGCTGAATGGCGGCCTAATGATGTGTGCCTATGAAGGTTGCACTCCTTCTGCTTTTGCACCGATGCTACTATTAGCTTATATATAAGGCCAAGTGATTGATGGTGGGCGGGGATAGAGTGGAAGTGTAGGACTATGAAATAATGTAGAAGGCAATTCAATTAAAATTTGTATTTATTGATTAATTATTAACAGCCTCGTATACATCTTTTTCTAGTGTCGGTAAATAAAGACATTTTATTTCTACAAATAGTCTATCCACATTCGAACTACCAAAGTTTGAATAAATTATCCGGTTTTTTACATTAGATATTTTACAAAGACGAATTGTCTTTGTGGTCGTTGAAAAGTTTAAGAAATGTGGACCCGTCGAAACATTTATCAAATTCGCGACTGTTCTCGCGCATTTCCAAACTGTCCATCATTACATAATACAGACATTAACATACGTGGACATATCGTCTAATTCGCGAAGGCGAAACTCGATACACTCGTGCATGCTTTTTAATATTAGAAAAGTACGTTGCATGATCACAACACTTGGAAGACTCTCAACTTTTCTCTTCTTTCGCGCCGGTGGACTCTCGTCGTTGTCATCTGCCTCGATAGCGGTGATGATTGACTCTGTATCGATGCGCAATCCGTCGTTGGTGTCACAATCTTGCGCCTCATGCTGATACCGGCGGCTCCGTAATGACACAGGCTCCACTGCTTTGTTTTTCTGATGAATTCCCAGTACTCTCGAGTTATAAGCGGTAGTCAAATTAATCTCGTGCTCAGTTAGGTCGATTTTTCTAAACTCCTGTTTGTGCCCGTACAGATGATACATTAATGAAGGAAAATGTGTGGTGAATTCCTACCACGCGGTGATTTCCATTGTTGCGTACTTGTGTGGCGAAGTATCGCCACCGAATTGAATCACTGCACGGAAATACCCACCGTAATATTGCAATCCAAGGTATGCAAATTTCGTATGAGACTTATTGAGCGCGTAACTTGTGTTAAAAAGCAAGTTTTGCGGAAGCTCGTCTTAATTCATTTTAAAACAGCTGTCACAAACTTGTTCTAAAAAATAAATACTAATGCTCGTGGCTGAAGCAATGTCGTTGTACGAGTGCACTTTATGTGTAAAGAAATACTGAGGCGTGCTTTCTACAGCTGAATTGACTGCTGGTGTTGCTGGTGCTGCGTGTTCTACTAGACTGACGCAACGTCGTCGGTTGTGCTATTCCTTTGGGTGTGCGACTCGAGAGGTGGTAGGGGGCATCGACAGTGGGGGACGGCGGCGCAGCCAATGAGAGCACGTGTATGACGCAATGTACCCGGCGGTGGGGAAAGGTGTCGAGAAAAATATTAGGTTTATGGTTGTACCCGATGACAGTGGAAAGCGTTTCCAATAATTGTCATTATGAATGCGTCCATTGTTTAGCGTTTTCAATCACGTACCCTCGACAAAGATTTTCGTGAGAAGGAAATGCGTGCTGTGGCATGTAAGTATGGTTATGCGGCAATTGTACAACGAATTTAACCGACAGTTTCAAGAGTATGCTCCCGACTTTACGATATGTGTGAGAAAGGAAATGTGTGCGTGCGTGCGTGCGTGCGTGTGTGTGTGTGTGCGTGTGTGCGTGCGTGTGTAACTGATTACGAGTCAAAGCGTATACATGATAAATTTTTATCGTTAAAGTACGTTCGTGGTATTTAAGTTTTTTTGGGAGAGGCGGACATCAAACGAACCAATGTTTAGCGAATATTGTTTTTTTATTTGCCGACGTTTCGGGAGCGTTAGTATACTCCCCTCTTCAGGGCTACAAGATATGTTAAAATCGTGAATGTACACAAAGTCATGATATTTTTTATATAAGAAAACAAGTCGCAGAATTCCATAAAATTTTTTACCATAAACAGTTATTCAGTCATTAACATAACATTCGGCTCTCCCACACATAAATAAACACGAACCGCACCAAACTTTAAAGACAACGTTAAGAAAATTCGAAATTTTAAAAATTTGTATAAAAAATTATTGTATTTAATTAAGAATAAAATAGCGATCAAACCGTAACTTGCAACCAACTTTTGAGTAATTCTCTCATAGTTGATATCGGATAAGACGAGTGTTGTCTCCGATAAATCAACTAACAATGAGAGGCATGTGTAACTTGTTAAACGAGGGAAACAATAGGCAATTTGGAAAAACCGTTGGGGATTAGGGGGAGGGAGGCGAGAGCGGGAAGTGAGAGAAACGACACACGAGGCTGTTCGAAGGAGATAGGAGAGCATGAGACGAGGAAGTGAGCGGAGCTACGCCTATACAGCGAGAGAGTCCTCGCTAGGTGAATGCGTTAGTGTGTGCCACTTCCATGTTCACGTGCGCTCCTAATCATTCGGCAGGCTCATGGGCGTGTAGAATGGGAAAAAGGGGAATATGGAAAGGCGAGTGCACCGACACACAGTACACAGCTAAGAATTGCAATGCAGTCTAATCAATTTCACAGTGTCTTTGTATGATTTTTTGAGAAATTGGGTATCTTCTATGCGGTTAAGAGTATTGCTGTGATAGTAGATGTTAAGCATTTCCGAAAAAGAGCGTTTAAAAAGTTGGATTCTTTAACAAGGATTTGGGCTTTTTCGAAGTCTATATTGTGTCCTGTTTCTGACACGTGCATGGCTAAGGCAGAAGTATTAACGCACTTATTTACTTCTCTATTGTGTTCATTAATACGTAAATTTATTTTTCTTTTGCTCAATTCCAATATAAGTTGCAGAGCAGTTATGGCAATCTATTTTATAAACAATACCACTGGTGTCAAGGTTACGGAGGTGGTCCTTTCCTAAGGTTATTATGCAGTTGAATTTATTGATGGTACTATTGATTGGGATAATATTATTTTGGAAAAGGATATGATTAATTTTGGGAGTTAGATGTTTAATAAAAGGTAACAGCATTTTTGGCTTTAACAAAGTGGCGCGTGAATTCTATTAGTAGTAGTGTTATTATGACTGTTACGGATGGATTCGGGTCTAATGCCGAAGTATTTGTTAATTATTTCGCGTGGGTAGTTATTGCATAGAAGATAGTGGAAAGAAAGATCGAGATTACTACGGTGGAATTGTGGGTCGGAGAGTTTTATGGACTTGTCAACAAGGTTGTAGATAATGGCTATTTTCTGAGAGTGGGGGTGGTGGGAAAGGTAATTAATGTAACGCCCGGATGCTGTGTTTTTTCTGTACCAGTTGCTGATGATTCTATTGTCGCGTGATCTTATTAATTCTATGTCCAGAAAACAGATGCTATTTTGTGTTCGCGTTCGATGGTAAATTGGAGGTGACCATTGTATCCATTAAAGGAGGAAAGAATCTTTTCCGTTTTGTCTTTTTTGGAGATGAGAATGCAATCGTCCACATATCTTCTATACAGCAATAACTCGATTTTGTAACTATTGAGACAAGTAGTTTCAAGTGACTCAAGAGTAATGTCAGCAAACCAAATGCTAGTGCAAAAACCCATAGGGGTACCCATGATTTGTCTATAAATTCTATTATTGAACTGTAAATATGTTGAATCCAAAAGAAGTTTTATACCGTGCATAAATTCTAATTTGGAAAGGTTGATCTTATTATTCAAGTATATCCATTTTTTGGCGACAGCTTGCAAAACAAGATCAGCTGGGATGTTGGTAAACAAAGACACTACGTCAAAAGAAACTAACTCAAAATCATCTGTAATTTTTAAATTGTCGGTTATTACTTTCAATTCAGAGCTTTTTTTTTATTGAGGATTTCGGGAGTGGAAAATATTTGTTAAACAGAAGGGAGAGGCTTTCATCTAAGGCATAGGTAGGCCTATTTACGGCTGACACAATGATTCTTATTGGATTGCCTTCTTTATGGATCTTTACTAAGGTGTAAGCTGTAGCAAGATTAGTGACGTTAATATCTGCCCGCACCACGTGTGAGAAACAGTCCTCTGTATCTAGAACACCTTTGTTTTTCCAGTCTTTAATTAGAGTTTTGATATTTTTCTGTAGTGAATTTAGAGGGGATCTATTAATTTTGGTATAAAAATTTGTGAGATAGCGCCGATTCTACTTTTTCTATGTAGGCATCTTTCTTCATCACCACTGTAACATTACCCTTATCCGCTTTCGTGACGAAAATATTAGGATTATTTTTTAAAAAACATTTGGTTTTAATGAAATTGTCTTTGATTATTCTATCACTGTGACTAAGGTGTAAGCGTTTACTACCTTGGATAAAATTATTAAAAGTAAAAAGCAAGTTATCTCTGATTAAGGCTCTCCCTTCTGTTTAACAAATATTTTCCACGCCCGAAATCCTTAATAAAAAAAAGCTCTGAATTGAAAGAAATAACCGACAATTTAAAAATTACGGATGAGTTTGAGTTAGTTTCTTTTGATGTAGTGTCTTTGTTTACCAACATCCCAGCTGATCTTGTTTTGCAAGGTGTCGCCAAAAAATGGATATACTTGAATAATAAGATCAACCTTTCCAAATTAGAATTTATGCACGGTATAAAACTTCTTTTGGATTCAACATATTTACAGTTCAGTAATAGAATTTATAAACAAATGATGGGTACCCCTATGGGTTTTTGCACTAGCCCTTGGTTTGCTGAAATTACTCTTGAGTCACTTGAAACTACTTGTCTCAATAGTTACAAAAATGAGTTATTGCTGTATAGAAGATATGTGGACGATTGCTCCTCATCCCCAAAAAAGACAAAACGGAAGAGATTCTTTCCTCCTTTAATGGATACAATGGTCACCTCCAATTTACCGTCGAACGCGAAAACAACAATAGCATCTGTTTTCTGGACATAGAATTAGTAAGATCACGCGACAATAGAATCATCACCAACTGGTACAGAAAAAATACAACATCCGGGCGTTACATTAATTACCTTTCCCACCACCCCCACTCTCAGAAAATAGCCATTATCTACAACCTTGTTGACAAGTCCATAAAACTCTCCGACCCACAATTCCACCGTAGTAATCTCGATCTTTCTTTCCACTATCTTCTATGCAATAACTACCCACGCGAAATAATTAACAAATACTTCGGGATTAGACTCGAATCCATCCGTAACAGTCATAATAACACTACTACTAATAGAATCTCAGGCGCCACTTTGTTAAAGCAGAAAATACTGTTACCTTTTATTAAACATCTGACTCCCAAAATTAATCATATCCTTTTCCAAAATAATATTATCCCAATCAACAGTACCATCAATAAATTCAACTGCATAATAACCTTAGGAAAGGATCACCTCCGTAAGCTTGACACCAGTGGTATTGTTTATAAAATAGATTGCCATAACTGCTCTGCAACTTATATTGGAATTGAGCAAAAGAAAAATAAATTTACGTATTAATGAACACAATAGAGAAGTAAATAAGTGCGTTAATACTTCTGCCTTAGCCATGCACGTGTCAGAAACAGGACACAATATAGACTTCGAAAAAGCCCAAATCCTTGATAAAGAATCCAACTTTTTTAAACGCTCTTTTTCGGAAATGCTTAACATCAACTATCACAGCAATACTCTTAACCGCATAGAAGATACCCAATTTCTCAAAAAATCATACAAAGACACTGTGAAATTGATCAGACTGCATTGCAATTCTTAGCTGTGTACTGTGTGTCGGTGCACTCGCCTTTCCATATTCTCCTTTTTCCCATTCTACACGCCCATGAGCCTGCCGAATGATTAGGAGCGCACGTGAACATGGAAGTGGCACACACTAACGCGTTCACCTAGCGAGGACTCTCGCTGTATAGGCGTAGCTCCGCTCACTTCCTCGTCTCATGCTCTCCTATCTCCTTCGAACAGCCTCGTGTGTCGTTTCTCCCACTTCCCGCTCTCGCCTCCCTCCCCCTAATCCCCAACGGTTTTTCCAAATTGCCTATTGTTTCCCTCGTTTAACAAGTTACACATGCCTCTCATTGTTAGTTGATTTATCGGAGACAACACTCGTCTTATCCGATATCAACTATGAGAGAATTACTCAAAAGTTGGTTGCAAGTTACGGTTTGATCGCTATTTTATTCTTAATTAAATACAATAATTTTTTATAAAATTTTTTTAAATTTCGAATTTTCTTAACGTTGTCTTTAATGTTTGGTGCAGTTCGTGTTTATTTATATGTGGCAGAGCTGAATGTTATGTTAATGACTGAATAGCTGTTTATGGTAAAAAATTTTATGGAATTCTGCGACTTGTTTTCTTATATAAAAAATATCATGACGTTGTATACATTTACGATTTTAACATATCTTGTAGCCCTGAAGAGGGGAGTATACTAACGCTCCCAAAACGTCGGCAAATAAAAAAACAATATTCGCTAAACATTGGTTCGTTTGATGTCCGCCTCTCCCAAAAAAAAAAAAAAAAACATTAAAAAAAAAATAAAAAAAAAAAAAAAAAGATAAATTTTTCACATGAATGCATTCTGACGTACACGACAGACTATACGATACGTACGCAAACATTCATAAGCGAAACATCAACAAAGGCCCGGCTCACCGTTCACGAGCGCCCAGCGCAAACCAAGCAGACTCGTATTCTCTCACGGGTAATTAAGGCGCATCTGACGTCACAATGTAAGCACCTTTGTTGTCATGCGTGAGAGAGAAGAGTAGGTAGCCGACTAGTATATAAAGGGCCACGATTCTCGGAATCGACACGCACTTGTGCCCGAGTTACTGCCTTGAACACTTACCGATAAGCATTGCGCTTAGGCAAGTGATACTGGCTATTCCCTTGCGCTCGTTAAACATTGTAAATATTCTTTTGTATTTTTTCTCTTTATTAAAATAACTCTAGGGAATATCATACTTGTCTATAAGTAAAATGTCAATTATAAACCTAACCTTAACATACCCAAGGAACTCTACCTTACCGACCTCCTACGGCACAATCAGCGCTATCTACTTACCCGATTCCAACAGAGCACGGTAGCAGCCAATCGGCGCTAACTACTTACCTGCATCCCCTACCGACCTTCTATCTGTATCGAAGGCACGGACTCCCGCACACTGCGCGCCGGTATCTTACCCTGAGATCGGAGGAAAATCCCAAAACAGATAAATCGCTCGGGTCCAGTACACGAACTCTTAAAAATTGTTAATAACTACCAATTAACGACATCTAGCATCATACAAGTCAACTCAATTATTAAGGTGTAGACTCAAATCTGAGAGCTGTCATTACTTCGGTACGTTACAGCATTCTTTGTTTTGTGAGAAGGAAATGCGTGCTGCGACATGTAACTATTTATGGTTGTACCCGATAACTGCATTAAGTGGTTCTAAGAACACTTCACCCCCGCCATAAATGCGTTCTTTGTTCAACGGTTTTTAAGTTACGCGTGAAGGAAATGTGTATATGATATTAAAATTTTTCATGCGTAAGTATTTCGTAATAAAAGAAAACGTTTTTAATACTCTCTCGCGGGAGGAAAAATGAATTTAACTGTTTTTTTCAGGAGTGGGAAAATAAAAGGTCTGTAAATGAAAACATGATTTTTGTAATTTTTTTTTTGTTTATTCGATCAAACTTACAAACTATGAATACATAAACTTACAAACTATGAATACATAAATTTTGAAAAGAGACAAAAACTTACAAACTGCGAATACATATTGTTTAACCGAGACAGACACAAGCGACGCTTAAAATTAACTACGAATACATAAAAGCGCATTTGAATCGGGGCTGATTCATTTCAGTATTAAGATATTACAAGTAATGAACAATCACGCATACATATATTAGTTACAAATCTAGGCCCAACAATGCAAAATATATCTTAAACTTAGAGAGATTAATAATGAGTCATTGGCCTACATGCCTGAGTGCACGAGCCGCACCCTTGTGAAGTAGCACGCGGTAAATTGTACGCACATTCTTCTTTTTTTAATTTTTTGTTTTTTATAATGTTATAAAATTAAGCAGCTATTTTGCGTTGGCGCGAGTATCCGTCGTAAAGATGTTACAAAATTTTCGTAAAGTAAACCCACTACACTAAAATGCAAAAACATGACGCAATATTCACTGCACACTTTAGAATCGAAACTTTACAACTTCTTGTTCCACCTGAACCACTTACAATTTCCTCTGAGTCGATCGAGATGATGTCGCGACGATGGTGGTAGTCCATAGCTATCGAAATAGGTACCTCTTGCATGACTGTCTATGTAGAAAGCCACCCAATAAGAGCCGGGCTTGTCCGCTGTGTCGAGATTTGCAATGACCGCCGATGGACGGCTCAATCGGCTTGGGATGTGATTGGCTGCATAAACTACGAGCGAATTAGCAGAGAGCCCGCAGATGGCTCGCGTTATTTCATTCGTGTTCATTTTTTTCAGCAGGAGGATGTGTCGCCGTCGATGGCGGAGAAGTATATGTCATTATTATCGCTGCTGTCACTATTTGTACCTCTTCGCTCGTAAACTGCTGCAAGGAACATTTCACTTTCCACTTTTTCTTTAGGAAGCGCTTTCCATTTCCTAGGAAGTATCGAGCGCAGCCACTTTTTTAGCTGATGAACTTTATAAAGAGCACAAAACTTTTTTTTGGCCAAAAAGATTTTGGTTGAATGCGTGGCGCACAGTGTATTGTCTGGGGACATTCTGTTGAGCTTTTTAAAAGAATCATTCTGTTGAGCTTTTTAAACGATGGTGAATTAAATTTTTCCAAGTTGATAACGCATCCGAAAAGCGCTTCGATGTATCGGGCCTTCTTCTCGCCGCGCATAAAAATTGTTCGCGATACTTTGGCAATGTTGTAAAGATGCCGATGTAGCTGACGAAGCGTTACTTCGCCGTCAAACCAATGAACATCGTGAATTACGACGGCTAGAAAGGTGTCTGTCCCTTTGACATCGTCCGGCAAGTCAGCAAAGCTATGCAGCGCTTGCACTATCCAATGATCACTAATTTTCTTTTGCAGGCACGTGATAGCCACTTCCTTGGGCAGAAACTTTTTTTCCGAATCAAGAAAACCTGGAATATCGATTACGTAGTCCATTTTGTGTAGAGACGTGTGTGCTGGCGTGTAAGAGAAAAAGCGAAGTGACGCGAGAGAGCGTCACATGTGAGCGCCACGCTTCCCCCCACTTTTTATGACTGCGGCAATGTAACACGTAGCGCCCCTGCAGGACCGTCGTCTTCTGCTCTTGCGCTTAGGCGCTGAAATCCGTTAAAATTTGTCGAGTGGAGTCGATTTCGAGAACGTTATCGTACTTTGCGTAGACAATGCAGTTTATTGTAACAGTCAGCGCCGTCGCGAAGCTCACTTCAATACGCACACAGCCCGAGCGTACGAGGTTCCAACGAGAGTGGCAATGCGCTGATAAATCGGGTGTGAGATCGAATGCCGTAAGAAAATACCCCATTGAATAGTTGTAACGGTTTATGCCTAGGCCCTCATTGAGAAAATGTATCCCTGTGCCTGAGTAGAGAGTTTGGAATGCCTCGATAAACGTTGCGCTGTTGCCTGTAAAGTGCGGTTGTAACGGTTTGCTTGGTATTTGAACCCTGCCGATATATAGCGAGAGATAATTTATGTCAAAGTGTTAAAAGTTGAATGGGTTTAGCGCTCGATTTCCATTGAACGCTTTGTTATCGACGAAACCGATGGTTACATGTTTCGGCAGTTAGCCAAGAATCGCATTATCAATGCTATCGCCTAGTATACCGGTGTGAAGCGTAAATGTTTTCACCTCGACGCGCATAATGTGTTATTTGGCTGTTGCTTTCACCAGTGTATTGGCGTGTGCGAACAAAATACCGGGATTTATCTTGACGCGCCGAACAATGAGGGTAGCTTCTTTTATTTTTATTCCGAATCGGCCGTCGTTTGTGGAATCCATCAGACAAAATGCATCCTTATTACGCACCACAGGCACTCTCATTTCGATGCCATTGATGAGCATTTTATCCTGATTAAACAAGTCGCAGTGCAGATGGCCAATCATATTGAATGCACGCCCCTCTTTCGTAAAATATTGCCTCTGAACGAGGCCTTTATTCGAACCGATTCCTTGATTTTCCGGTGCGCCATCCATGCAGCCGGGTGTATCATCGTACCAGAGGCTCGCGGTGAGATAAGATTATTTAGCAGCGGGGGAATAGCTGAGCAGTGACTCTATGTAAGCTCTGTACGCGTATATGTTGTTGGGCGGTGAGACGAGCTTTTGATTGAGAAAAATATCGATTTCATTGAACATTGAATGAAGAAGATTGTTTACAGGACGAACTTTTAGATTTGTGTCGACATAGTCGCTGGGGAGTATTTGTGCCTTGACAAAGAGCATGGTGTGTGCGAGATCGATATAATGCTCGCTGGCACTAGGTACGACGAATTCGATGGGCGCATCGCCCTCGTCGCTGATCGAAGAGACGGGCTTATAGTTAAAAAAACTGCTGCCCTAGATGGAGGTTTAAGTAGATGTGAGGGAGAAAAGATCGAGTTCGCTCGACATACACTCTGACGAGTGAGAGTGCAAGAAAGACATTTTCAAAATTTATTTTGGCCCGAAAATATCGTTAATGTCCCGAAAAGCAAGGGTTTTCCGCTTTCTCCTGCTCGCTTTACGAGTCTTGCGCGCAGCGGCTGTCAATTTTTTCTTACGCTTGGTCCGCGAGGTACGGGTGCTTGCACGTGTCTTTGTCGACTGTCGTTCCCGTTTGACGCGCCTGGTAGTTTTAAACCCTAACCACTTCATGATTTCGCTAATTTTCTCTGCCGCTTTTCTTTTGAGATGGCGTCCCGATTCTCCGGTTCTCGATTTTATGGCCTCCTTGATATTGACACCATTGTTTGCGACAACGTCTATGATTTTCATACGTTCGGGCAAGGTCTCTTTCCCGACGGCCTTAGCGCCACTCTTGACGTATGGCAGAATGCGGCGAAAGAGGCCCCCTAACCAAGAGCAAACACCGCGCCCTCTCTGAAAGGCCGAGCCAGCGAAAACGTTCCATACCCTACTCTCGCCACCTATCTGCTCATCGTAGTATCTAGTGTAATGAGACATCTCAGTGACTTCGTCTGAAATAAAGTGTCACGGTCAGCGTACCGTACTCGAATGGAATGCGCTGCCCGAGCTGATCTCTTATATCGATGATAATATTGTGAAAATTGTGATAGAGAAGCGGTATGTAGTGAGCGGGCGTGAAACGCTGCACAGCACTGCAGCCGTATTTGAATTTTGAGTTATCCAAGGAAACGATGCGTAAGAGCGAGGCCTGTGTGTCCCCCACTGTGAAGGGCTCACAAATGTCAGTATAAACGTACAGTTGGTCGGGAATGGCACGAGAGGGCGAGGCTGGTCTCTCGGCTAAAATTTCCTGCAGTGCGCCATGGTTAAAGGTCACAAACAGAATTTTTTTCCAGGGCTCGTCATCGAACCCAAAAATGCGCAGAATTTTTTCGTTGAAATGTGTACAGACGTACTTGCGTCTGATGGCATAATAGCCATTGCTCTCCTTTACGGGTTCAAGCATGTGATGCTTATAAGTGTCATTCGAGTCATTTATGGCGTCTGCCAGCTGTTGGAGAGAGTCGTAAATGCCGACTGGAAAATGACAGAATGTTTTCTCACTCTGTTCGCCGTCGTCCACCGCGTACAAACCAAAAGTGTAAAAGGCATCATTGTCTTGAAAATGCACGATACTACATGGTACGTGAATTTCCACCTGTCCGACGTGCCACTCTCCGTGTAATTTGATCTCGCGTGGCAAGTGGGTGGTGAAACAGCTGGTTGTGTTATCGGGAAACTAAACCATACTGCTGTTGCTAGGCAGTACCATGTAAAAATCTTCGTTCGCGTCCATACCTGCTCGAGGTTTTCTACGAAATGCTCTCGAGTTGACTCGCTTTCACCCAAGAATTAAATTTATCGGGATAGCCTAGCCATTTGACGAGCGCTTCTTTGTTGGCGCCGCAACCTTTCGTGCGCACAATACGCTCGATTTTGAAGCTCTTATCGCCGGTCTTGCCCGACCAAAACGATCTCTTCGTTGTAAAAGAATCCGTCAATTATTTCCCCGTTTAAGTCCGCCAATAAGTATGTGTACAGCCCTTGCCGCGGAGATACGCGTATAATTTTGAAAATCTCCTCACTGAAATTTTTCTCGTATCCGCGCTCAAAGGTGTTCTTTGTTCAATTAACACGGACGAGGTCACGCTGGGCGTACTCCCGTACCGCTGTGCTGAGAATGATTGTACGCGTACACAATTTTTTGCAGAACGTCGATGTATCGGTTGGTGTTTCGATGTGAAAAATATCTCCATATGCGCTCACGCAGGGTTCTGTTGAGCCGCTCGACCACTGCTGCCTTGACATCTGGATTTCTAGCAACATGAAAGCCGATCTCCATGCACTTGAAAAGATTTTGAAAAGCAGCCCCAAGAAATTCCTTACCACGATCGGTGTGCACGCACATGGGCAAGCGTGGCTTCGCTTTGTCGGCAATTCGCTCAAAAGCGTCGGCAACGTTGCGAGCGGTTTTTCCTTCAGTGATTCAACCCAGGCAAACTTACCGAGTACATTGATGACCACGAGAATATAGCAGTGCCCATCGTTGTAATCTTTTATCGATGTCAGCTGAAGTAGATCACACTCCCACACGTCAACGACGTTCGTTACATTATACCACAGGCACTGGAATCTACTTTTTATCGGGTGATAAAGCGTGTAGGCGTCTTGATTGCTCAGCCACGCGTAAATTTTTTTCTTCTCCTTCTTGGCATTTACGCGAAAAAGGTTTCGTGCACCCGCGTAACCCGCCTCATGCTCGAGATCGTAATGCTGTTTTCCGAATGGCATCTCGCTTATATATCAAAGTGCATCCATTTTTTCTTGGTCTGCTTTTTACTGCGAGTGAGCATGGGCGAGGGTGTGTTGTTTTCTCCGTCCGCTATAGTCTGTATAATCCGGTCAATTTTCAAAACTTTGGGATTTTCGATGAGATTAACGGGCGTTTCGCTAGTTTTGAGAAATTTTGCAAACTCAAAGCGCCCGACAGGCGCTTCTTCCTCCTCCATACGCGGGTTCTTTTGCAGTATGTCGAGAAGTAACTCGATTATGCTCGAGCGCACCACTTGTCGGCCATCGATGCTCACAGTGCCTGCATTGTTCCACTTTAGGCGCTCGGGAACCGCTGTCCTCCAGTGCCGAAGCAAGAGTCGTCTTTGGGCGAGAGTACTTTGGGTATACCCCGGAGAATGGTCTTCTCACTGAGCGACGCGTGACTCTCTTCGATTTCGTCTACCTCGTGATTCGTCTCATGCTCAGCGATACGCTTGTTGTCGCGAAAAAAAAGATAACGACGTAAAATCTGCAAATAATTCAGACATTTTTCCTCGACATCGGCGGGACTCGTGGCCATCGAACCTTCTGGCACGAGAATCATTTTACGCGGGTGTTCCATCTTGTTGCGTGTCACACGGGCCGAATATTTTCGAAATGAGAGTACTCACGATTGGAGCTAATAAGATAGGCAGGAACGATCCCCCGTTCTGAATAATCCCTCGTTTCTTTGGGCGCCAATCGGTGTTACCACTCGGGTGCCATAACTTGCGTAGCGTGTGTTTATACTTGCACAATCGTCTCTTCTCGCTAACTGATAATTTTACGATCCCGTGTAAAATATTCAACACGCACCTGCACTTGACAAGGAGTTTGTCAGCCGCTCGGGCTATGGTTGTGCGACGTTTCTTAGCGCCGTGGCAGAGCACACCGAGTAGTGCGAGATTTTTCTGGGAAAAATGTTTACCGCACGTTAACGTGGCGCGACAAGAGACAGCTCGTCCATACGCGGCCATAGTTTTTTCCCGACTGACGTTCGGGCGAACAAATCAGCGTGACTTAAAGTATTTGGGCACGTATGCGTAATGCGCACTGTCACCGGGAAATATGTTTGCGCGAAATCTAAACTCATCGAGACAGTCTTGCGAGAGGTCTATAAAGAGATAAGAGTGTGGCGCTCGCGTAGCGTCTATGTAGGCTTCACGGAAAAAACCTGAGTCTTCGGGATGGATTTGGCGCGCGAGATGCTGTATTTGTGCCTTGTCGCGCGGATTTTTGAACAGCACAAGGTACTTTGTATTTAAACTTATGTCACGCTGCGCCTTTCCCTTGTGGAAAACATTTTGCGTTATGAATATCACGCTGATACTTTTGCGATGACTTCCTTTCGTAAACTAGTCTAAAATAACGTCGCTCGAGGATTCTCGCATAAGATCATCGAGAATGAGTAATTTTTTCATCTCGTTGTCCGAGGAATAATCGCCTACCTGCTGGAGTCCCTCTCGAAACTCAATGATAGGTCCATCGGGCTTAAAAGCTATTCTGTAAGCCTCTTGCCATTCAGCGTAATAAAACAGTAAATGGTCGAAGCGTGCGGTACACATGGCCGGTAAATGGGCGAGAAAGCGCTGAACAAAGCGTATTTTTCCACAATCTGTGGGTCCACACACACAGCAGGTAAACGGATGTTTCAAGCGCATATCCATTTTTTACGACCTTTAGCCACCGAATGAGACTGTCCCACGCTTTCCCAATCATTTTATACCCTTTTTTCATTCGTGCGAAACATTAACAAAATCGTCTGCATGACGCGCGGGTGGGGCAGCGGCGGCGACGGCGCGCGCGGGGACTAGCATCTTTACCGCGGTGATGAGCTGAACCGACGCGGCGACAAGCTGGTCGTGCGCGAGGATGGGCTGATCTGCGGTGACTATCTGATACACGCGCGTGTTGACTAGTCTGCCCCGGCCGCGAGAATGAGCAGGACTACCGCGACGACTAGCATGCACAAGCCAGCGATATAGTTAACTATAAAATATGACGCGCCTTTGCCACTACAATACCTTCTTAGTATATTTAACATGAAAACGCTATAAAACATTCTGTATATTATTTTTTTAAGAAAATATAACGGGCTATTATCACAGCATGCTTTTTTCAGCATACTAATGCGAGGAAAGTGATGGATATAGGTAGAAATAATTTTGACAGGTAAATAATTTATGAAAAAGGAGAATTTTTATTTTACATAAATACACGCAGTTACGAGTTTTTATAAAATATACATATTATGCGTCGCACTTATAACCAAAATGTAGCGATACTGCATCGCGAAACTATCTACGCTTCTTAAGTACTACGGAACACGACTTTTTTTCGTCGCGAGTGATGACTTCGTGCGTGCGAGTGCGTCTGATCGGTTTATATTTCAAAACGATGGGTTCTCTTTCGTTTTCAAAATACGCTGCGATCAAACGCGCAATGCTCTGGAAATTTATTATACACGAATTGCTGCTATTGAGGCTAATACCCTTGATCTTACAGCACTCGACAGTTTCCCCAGTAGAAGGTACGACAGCTCGGAAGCCATAAAATTTTGGACCCGCTGAGAGAAATTTTGTAATATAGGTACCCTCGCCGTAGGCCTTTAGCTCGTCTCATGTTACCGAATAAAGTACCCAGAGACGGAGTATACTTCAGTAGGGTCGTCTTTCTTACATATGAAAATACAGGAGTCCGTGTCCATGTATAGAACACGCGCTGCAGTGAGTTTTTCAATATGAGAATACAACTCGAGACGCGCCTGCGCGGTTGTATACGCAGCTATTGCCACGTTTGTATTGCCCGAAACATCAACGGCATCTTCGCGAAAGCGCCAATTTGTGTATAAAAGGTTCTCGTTGATCACAAGAACATCGAATACTTCTTTTTCCGCCGCCGTAAGAAGTTTTAATGGTCCCTCACGCGTTTATATAATACCCGTTTGTTTCATATTTGAGAGCTGGCCGAATTTTCCCCACAGCGAAAGCAAACATAATTTCGCGACAGAACGCAACCCCGGATTTTTTTCTATTCTTTCGGAGTCTGACCTTAACCCACCATCGCGCTCGTACTCGTCGACATACCGCTTTCTACTCTCTTCGACTGTACACCAAGCGCCCGTGACAGGATCGAACTGCATGGTCTCATACTGCCAAATAACAAATATTTCTGTGACGCAGTAGCCAAGTTCGATCGCCTTCTGTAACTCGCAGACAACCCATGTGCCTGTAAATTCACGCTCAACGGCTTGGCCGTGATTACAGTCGCCCTCTCGCAATTCCTCGCAGCACGAGCGACAGAGTCCGAAAATCAGCCGAGAGTGCATTTTTACGGGTAACACAGGCAGAATCAAACTACGAGGTGGTAAAACTTTGCACTTTATCAGCCCTTCCACGCGCGAGAGATCATTGTTTCGTCCGCCGGTCAACTCCGTGTATTCTCCGCCGATGTAAATGCGCGGGTGTCCAATGGGGTAACGTCCCCTCTTGCAGATATATGGGTAAAGAGAGCAAATATCGGTATAGTTGATCTCTTCGCCCGGAGCGGTATTGCGAGAAGTGATGATATTTTCCGTGCGGCCACTGAAAAAAGCGTCACGCTGACTTAAGGATATTTTGCTCATGACCGGATGAGCCGCTAAATATTGCGTAATTTTCGGTTGCTGACTTTTCACGCGCGCGAAATCGTATTCCCACATCTCACGCACGTCGTATCCGAACCGCCTCATTGCCCCGACTTTTGCCACCGTACCCTCGTATGCCTGTGCGTTTGTTTGGCCATATTTATTTTTTTCTCACAGTACGATTATCGCTGAAACAGCGCGGACAGCCATGCACGTAACAGCCTTGGTATTCAATAACAATTCCTTTGTCTGTTGAGGCAGGCTCACCTCCAATTGGCGGTAGATACCCGTCTACGAGATACCCCTCGCGTAAACGAAACTCGCGCGAACGCCACGCGTGTATAATTTCACGCCCGAACTAGCGCTCGCAATATAGCAGCCACTCTATAGATTGTTGCGAGTGCTTATTCCCACGCCTATATCCGTTTGGCTGTATCAGGCCAATAGTGTTTGGCTGCAAAAAATTTTTTTTAAAAACATACATACATGTGGACGCAATTGTGCACGCGGAGACGAACGGGTCTATTTGCGCGACTTCTATGAAAATTTCGGGAAACCGTATGCACGCGTGCCTCAATATTTCCACGTCCATTTTACAGTATTCGACAATATCTTTTTGAAAGTCGAATACGTAGTTTGGGGCTGTATCCTCATACCACACGAGAAAAGCGGGACGATCAGCCACAGACATAGTGCCTGGGCAATAAAACTCGGGTGGGGGTAGAGGGCCCCTGTAGTGCTCATTCACACTGGTATTGAAAAGGTGGGGGAAATAACCTTTCTTAGCGCTCTCGGAAGTCCAAATGTCGCAGGCAAAGCACTCAGTTTCAATTGAAAGTAATTGATACTATCAATAAACTTTATACTCTCGTACTTTAGCTGCCTAATATTGTGACCATTTAATATTACGCGTGGCGTGTCACACTCGGAACTTTCCGCCAACTCTTTCAATATAAATTGAGAGTCGAATGCCCGAGCATTGTGCGCTATACACACAATTTCGGCAAAATCTGTCTTTTCTCACACACATAGTTCCAAGAGTTGTTTAATGGGATCGCGAGTGACAATGAATTCGCAGCACCCCGCAAGTGGGGCAATCTGTTTGTATGCCGTCCACGCCGATGCAATCCGAGCATACTTGGTGCGCGACGAACAAATTAGATACGTGAACCCGCGCATTTTCGCCATACGGAGTGTCTTGTGTTGTCTCGAAATCATAAAAAATATAAAGATATTTCTTTTTTTTACCCAGGACGACAACACTGATTGGCTGCATGAAACACAAGTCGTTAAAGGCATGCAGCTTTTGAAAGTGCCTACAAAAACTGATACACAGCAGCACAACGTCGCACACTTTTTATTATTTTTTGGCAGGCTTTTGTAAGAGCCTGCATGCTTGTGATTCGCGAAACACTCGTGACCGAAAAATTGTCGCCCACAATCCACGTACTCTATCATTTCGACTTGATCGCTTCTGCATGATATTTGAGTTAATTTTAAAACTTAAGACCATAACATAGAAAATTTAATTGTTTCTTCAATTATACTATTTTTGTGGCCACATTTCATAACTGGAAGAATTTGCTAAAAATCACCTCTTAATATGACCAATTTTCGACCAAATGGAACATCGTTATAACATACATCTCTTAGAGTTTGATCAACTATTTCTAAAGCCTTTTTTGAAATCATTGATGCTTCGCCCCAAATAATAATATTAACTTCTCTCAATTTTTTTTATCCGATTCGAATTTTAAAAAAGCAGTTTCAATACTGTTTAAATCTAAAGGAAGTCTAAAAGTACGATGACTTGTCATTCCTTTAGGTAATAAAATAGAAACGATTCCACTCCAAGCCATAGATAAAGCTTTTTGTTCAAAGATCTTCTATTATATTAAAATGACGTTTCCTTACTTTTTTTTCTAACCCACCCTTTCAATTTTTGGACAATTTTTGGACGATTTTTGGACGATTTTTGGACGATTTTTGGACGAATTTTGGACAATTTTTTGACAAAAGTCTCTGTTATAATATCACCTTTTGATAAAATTTCATTTGGAATATTAATAATTTCATTATTTATTTCGAACTCGGTTTTAAAAACGCCATCACCAACATTTAATAGCCATTGCTTAAACTCTATATTATTATCTTTAATGCTTTTATTATCTTTTAAACACATACTTTCAAACTTAACCATTAACTTACTATTTTTAATACAATTATCTATAATTATTGTTCGATTACCATGACGAACAACAGGTAACGTTTGACAGAAATCTCCAGAAACTACTATTATTTTACCACCAAAAGCGTCGTTGTTGCTGCATAAATCTTTAAATAAATGATCAACTGCTTCAAAAGATGAAAGTACAATGACATCGAAGTATGCTTAAAAAGCAAGAGAATGATTTTCCACGGCGCGCGAGGCAGCATTTATACTCGCTCGCCGTGTGCTGTATAGTCGGCGCGGTGGGGCGCGCTGTAGCTTGCGCGTCCTGCGCGACGCGTGGTCGCGGCGCTCGGTGGAGAGGGAAGCCAGCTACTCAGTTGCCTGATCTCTCTCCTCGCTGTACGAACTCCGGTACTTGTGTACATACGTGTGTACATGTATGTACACCTTCGTACGCTCGTTCTCCCATGCCGTTGACAGGTTCATCGGCTTTCTCTCTCTAGCGCACGCGTTATAGAAGAGCCAAAGCTTCTCGCATTTGCGTTTTCGTACTGATGCGCCTACTGACCAAGTGCACCGTTACAACACTTAAAATATCATGAATGATTTTAAGTGCAGAATGTTCACCTATGACTTCATTTACTGTAGGCACGTAAAAATCAGTTTTACACTTCAAATAGTTCTCTAGCATTTACAGGGTTATGAAAAACACATATATAAGCAAATAACTCGCACATAGCTTTCGGAAATTTGTATTGTGATGATTCTTGTAGGCAACTGTCACATTCTTCATCTGTTGCAATTAAATTTCTAGCTTGAGCAGCTTCAAGAAAAGTTGAATAAGTTACATTTTTTACTGTTTTTAAGTGTTCAAAAGAGGTTGCACCACTAACATGTAATAGTAATAATCTTAAATAAAAACGCTCTCGTTTTTGAGGACTTACTAAATACATTCTACTTAAAACATGTTTTTAAAAATTGTTTTCCTACATTCCACATTTGGCATTTTTCATCAAAAACATAATAATTTGGAATATTACAATATAAATATTTATTTGCTGCAGCATCCTTTCTATTAAGTTGAAACCCCACCGTAAGAGTTGTGTCTACATTTTCAGTATTAATTTCATCTTCACAACCTACTCTAAAGAACACATTTTGTTCATTTTCGATATGAACAGCTAATCTATAAATTGTATGCGATAATTCACTCATTTTATATTCATACAAGCGATGCATAGCTTTTGGAAGGCATACATATCTAGTTGTTAATATATTGTTTTATTTCATCATATTCTAGTTCTACATTATCTATATCATTAGTATCTACATTGTCACCATCTGCAATTTTACTATGAGTTTTCATTTCAATCAAACCACAATCATGACCTTTATAGCAATATTTGAATAAGGACTTGATGCTGAATATAGTTGAACAGACTTGAACATTAACGTGACAATTAAACAATAGCAGCAAATAGGGGTTATAAGTAACTACAAATCTATTGTCTGCCCATTTATTGCCAGGATAATGTAATATGTTCCCATCGGTTTTTTGTCGGTATAATGGTTATCCTGTGGTGTTGTACGTTATAGAGTCATTAAACGGCTTTGGAAAATTTTTTGTACATTTTCCTTTTTTTCATCCTAGCAAAGGAGAATCGATATTTGGTCTAACATGGACCATATATCATAAATTTTTTTACTATTTCATATAAACGTGAATTATTCACATTATCTGGAATTTCTGAACATATATATTTATCTACTTCATCAGCGTTATGTAGTTTATCTTCTGCATCTAAAAAACCGCTGCCAATTCATTGGCACGTAGCTTCCTCAAACTTAATTTATTGATCCCTTTAATTAATTTTTACTTCTAATATATAAAAGTTAATACTTTATCTTGTACGGTTAGACTAAGTAGGAGAAGGTCATGGGTCCAGATTCAGCTTAAACTGTGCGTTATATCTTTTTTCGTAATGAACCGATTTTTTTGGGTAACGAACTCGATCTGAAGATATATAAAAGCTACATCTGTGCCAAATTTCAGGACGATTGGGTAATTTTTGCTCTTGTTATCGTGCGACAACGAAAACGCAAATTTTTTCTAAAATAATTTTTTTCTAAAAAACAAATGAAGATATTCTCCTGAAATTTTAACCAAATATAGTCTTCTATAAACTTAATAAATGATTAAAATTTTAAGTCGATAAATCAAGTATTTTTTGAGAAAACGCGATTCGAAAATTTTTTAAAAAAGTTTTTAACCTCAAATATCTTTTTTCGTAATGGACCGATTTTTTTGGGCAATGTACTCGATCTGAAGATATATAAAAGCTACAACGGTGCCAAATTTCAGGATGATTAGATAATTTTTGGTGTAGTTATCGTGCGACAACGAAAAGGAAAATTTTTTATAAAATAATTCTTTTCTAAAAAACAAATGAACACCATCTCTTGAAATTTTAACCAAATATAGTCTTCTATAAGTTTAATAAGTGGTTAAAATTTTAAGTCGATAAATCAAGTAATCTCTGAGAAAATGCGATTAAAAAATTTTTAACCTGAAATATCTTTTTTCGTAATGGACCGATTTTTTTGGGCAACGAACTCGATCTGAAAGTATATAAAAGCTACATCTGTGCCAAATTTGAGGACGATTGGATAATTTTTGCTCTAGTTATCGTTCGACAACGAACACGCAAATTTTTTCTAAAATAATTTTTTTCTAAAAAACAAATGAAGATAATCTCTTGAAATTTTAACCACATCTAGCCTTAAATTAGTGTAATAACTGGTTAAAATTTCAAGTCGATAAATAAAGTATTTTTTGAGAAATTAATATATGAAATATAAAAAAGTTTTCCTTAATAACAAATGACAGAGTGAAGATATTTTAAATTTTAAAAAAGGAAAATATAGGTAATTTAAATACCTTTCAAGAAAAGTTTATTATATTATGTAATAATGGCTATAAGATATGAAAAAATCAAAAAAACAAAAAATTCAAAATTCGTTTTTGGAAAATAATTTTTTTTCTAAAAAATAAATGAGGATAATCTCTTGAAATTTTAACCACATATAGTCTTCCATTAGTGTAATAACTTGTTATTTATTTCAAGTCGATAAATAAATTATTTTTTGAGAAATTAATTTATGTAATATAAAAAAATTTAATTTATGAAAATATAGGTAATTTAAATACCTTTCAAGGGAAGTTTATTATATTATGTAATAATGACTGTAAGATATGACAAAATTAAAAAAAAAATAAAAACTCAGAATCGTTTTTTGGTTATAAAACAAAAGAAAATCAATAAAAACTCAAATCCATCAAGGTACCTTTCTTTTCCCGCGAGACGAAGAGAATAAGCTTTACCCTACGAAAATCGGTCGATTCGTTTCGGAGATATGAAGAGTTTACACACACACACGCACGAACGCAGGCACGCACGCACGCACGCACGCGTACACACACACACACACACACACACACACACACACACACACACACACACACACACACACACACACACACACACACACACACATTCACGAAAACAAAAATTATCAAAATCACCTAATATATACATATATCGTCTATGTATCATCTTAAAACTTCTTTTTGAACATTTTAATTCTCTTTCGAATGCTACCAATCAGATTCGAATAACTCGATCCTATCATTAAAAAAAATCAAAAAACAGTTTTGAGAAAATTGAAAATTAGAAAAAAAAAAACAAAACAAAAACGCATCGCCCCAATCAAAAAACGGATTTTTGACCCACCATCACGCAAAGAAAAACAAAAAAAATGAGACCTGTCCGGTCAAAATCGACCGAGTAGAAGCTGAAATCCAGGCGTACACACACACACACACACACACACACACACACACACACACACACACACACACACACACACACACACACACACACACACACACACACACACACACACACACACACACACACACACACACACACACACACACACACACACACACACACACACGCACACACACGCACGCACGCACACGCCCACGAAAACAAAAATCATCAAAATCAACTAATATACACATATATCGCCTTAAAACGTCTTTTTGAACATTTTTTTTTCGAAAAAATTTTTCACCATTACAAAGCTTCCTCTATGAGGAAGCAATTTTCAATTCTTTAACTTTTTTATTAAATACTTTAACTAAAATATCTGGTCGACGAATGGCCTTTTCATTTACGCCAATGTTATTAACGATTTCTTCCCAAAGCGCATTACAAGTCATCGTGATAAACAAATTTGGTTTTCCATATTTCTGTACTAGAACCATAGCATCTATAAAATTTTGATGTAATGCCCGTGGACTTCCTGAAAAACTTGATCGCAATATTAACATTTTTCCAGTTTTTTCTACATTTTTAATTTCGGTAAGTTTCTTTTCGAGGTGATCCGTTAAGCCTTTGTATAATTCAGTTCTTAATATATATTGTTGTCTTTTTAAATAATATAATCTAGAAAGTTCTACTTTTATCCATGCATCAACGATATGTTGTTGAGTTAATTTTCCTAAATTCAAAAATGGATGAAAACCATCTCTAATGCTTAATTTATAATAATAAAATTGTAGATCTGTAATGTTATTTTTACCATTACGACATTTCATATTAGGCATCCACCCAAAACCACCTGCAGGGTACATTAGCGGATACGTCATAGGATCAACGTGTTTACTTATGCAAGGTATATTTATAGGCCCATCAGACTTAGAATGTATACAGATATCTCTTTCGATTGGTCGTTTGCCATTTTCTACAACAAAAACAACAGCTACTTCATTATACGTAGCTTCATTATATCTACGTGTCTTTTGGATTTCTTGAAATTAATATTTAATTAACATTTAATTTTTAATTAACATTTAATCGAACATGCCTTTTCTTGGTTTTCTACTTCATGCACCATCTTGCAGGCCTCTGCGTATGGATTTAATATTCTTATTATGATATCTAATTGTTTTATTATTGGCATTGAACATTTAAAATTATCAATGTCTCGATTTTTACTTGCTTCTTCATCGTCAAGAATGTACAATTGTCCATACTTTCGTCTATCTTCTTCATTGGGATGCAGTGCATATGCACTATGGTAAACTTGTCCACATATCCATACGACAGGACCTTTACCATGCAATTTCGCAAAAGTAGCTCCAAAGCTGGCAAAGGCTAAGGCAATGTTATAATATCTAATACATTGTTTAAAATTTTTACTTACAAAAGCGTTTCCGATTGCTAATTCTGCAATTTCTCGTGGATATGTAGAATCTTCTTGTAAACTTACTTTTTCTTTATGACAACAGGAGGAAAAGTTGTTGTCTCGAGATAGTTCAAAGGAATAATGTTTTGCATTGCAAAACTTACATATAAGATTTAATTGTGAGCTACCAACATTATTTTCCTGTATTAAGTTTTCATTTATTAAAGTATTTGCTATAGAAGCCTGTTTGAATATTGTATTATTTATTTTTTCGGATTTCTTGTAATCTAAAATTTTATGTTGGTTTTTTTTTTAGAATATAATCGACTTTTTGCTGCATTTACTTCTATTACATTTTTCTTAACTTTATTTTTTAATATTTTGTTTTTTTCTTTTTTTTTATTTCTAAAATTTTTCGTTTATTTTTTAAGTAATAAAGCTTACTTTTAGATAATTTACTATCTTTTTATTTCTCAAAATTATCAGTATATTTTTTTTCTTCTAAGTGAGTTACGCTATTTTTAGTTTCACAATTTGTACTATTGCTATCATGGCAATACTTTCTTTTATTAATTGAGAAATTGTTAAATATATCTATAATCACTTCATCCGAATCAGGTTCATCAGTAAGATCGATTACGTTATTAGATCTATTTTTATACGAATTGATAAGTGATGTCTCCTCAGTGATTCTTTCATTATGGTTCAATTGTTTAAGATTATTCTATCCAAAATAGAAATAACGATAGTAAAGGGATACGAAAAATAGCTACTTCTAAGATTGCCATGAAATCATTTTTTAAGTCATTTCTCTATATAATAAATAGGAAATTCGCTCCAAATTTAATAAATATAGAATTTAATAAATATAGAATAAATATAGAATAAATAAATATTCCAGTCAACATAAGTAATATTTTTAATAATAAATATAGAAGCTTGCTACGCTCGCTCGGATTATGTTGCATTATTTGTTTTCGTATAAATTGAAATCAATGTTACTTAGATAATTAATTTAGATGTAATTAAAATATATGTGGTATCATGTTTTAAAAATTTTTAAAACTTATACTTAAATAACGTAAAACAAACCGAGCGAGCGTTAACCAGTGAGGTATTTTCGCTAATAATGTATTAATGTTTTGTATAAGAAAGTTTTACCTGAACCTCCAGGACCATTAAAAAATAAATTTTATCTTCACTATTTACTATTTCATTGAAAATTGATTTTTGATCATTCGTTAACTGATTAAACAAAATAACAAAAATATTCTTACTATGTGCTATATTTTTAGAATATTCTTCAATACTATAAATTACTGTTGGTTCAGGTAAACTGAAATCTTTACAACTTTTGTCTTCAGTTTGCAATATACTTTGATTATGCGATAGAGCATTATTTTCTTCATTTTCTTTGAAATCCTCAGATAAAAAATGTTTGAATTTTTCCCAAATCAAATTACCTTGCATGTTTTCTGCTAAAATGAACCATGCAAAAAATTTACGTAATTGAAATGGAAGCATTACATTAGTAGCGTCTTCAAAAATAACTAAATTTGTGAATCATCTTCTATAAGACCCATAGTAAGTGCTGCCTCCTTATAAGTTTCATATGTTATATTATTAAAAGTTCGCATATCTTCAAAAGAAGTAGCACTTTTTACATGATTTAGTAATAATTTGAGAAAAATCTCTCGTTATCTTTTGGCGATACGATATTTAATCGACCAATAGCTTCAAATTTTTTAGACCGTTGTCTTTTTTTTCCATGATTTAGATTTAAAAATATAATACCGAGGAATTTTAACATATTCAATATTTCTAGCAGTTTTATCTATTCTGTTTTGCACAAAGCTTTAGATTCTTTATTCTCTTCAAAAATAATTCTTTGTTGATGCTCTGTGTATACAGATAACCGCATAACAGTATGGCTGCTGCCGCATAAAGGAAATTTTTGTAAACGCCATGCGGCTTCCATCGGACTTAGATATTTAACATCTATGAATTGTGAAATTTCATCATATACCATAGGATTTTGTTCATCATTTTCTTTGTTTACTTTTTGCATTTTACATAATGCTCTATCGCCACCTTTATGGATATAGTCAAACATATATTTAATGCTATGAATGGATGCACAATATTCCACATTAATATGACATTCATATTTTTTTTAGAAGAAAACTGTTATATGGAACTACCATTATATTATCAACGGAAATAATTTGGCTACCTTTAGTTCTGTATGTATGATTATCACAAGAATTATCTTTTCTCTGATATTCTGGATAACCATTTTTTTTTTCAAAATTGTTGTATTGTGAAACTGTTTAGGAATTTTTTTTTATAAATAGGTTGATCGTTAATAAAACAAGGTGACTGATTAATATGAGGTCCATGCAACATATGTTTGATTACTAATTTTTGCAACTCTTTATCATCATTTGGAATTTTTGCAGAAATATATTTATCAATTATTTGGAGAGACATCATTTTATTGTTCGGATTTAACGTAACTACTAGGTGAGTATGTGGTAAACCTCGTTTTTGAAATTCATTTGCATATACATAAGCAATTATTTCTCCAAAAACTTGATTTATCTCAATGTCCCCTAAAAGTGATTAAAATTTTGTCTAAAACAATCTAACTGTAATATTAGGAATATCATTGGGAGAAGTTCCTGATGGAAAATTTTTTAAAACTTCTTTCAATTCTTTCCATTTAAGATTGCATGTGACAATAATCAGTGAATCAGGTCTTGTTTTGGCTCTTACTATTGCCATAGCATCCTGATAATGTTGTTGCATGTACCTAGGACTATCAATATATGTTGCTGGTAAAATAAAAAGATTTCCTAATCTTTCTTTTTTTTTCGAAATTTCCAGAAATATTTGAACCTGAATTAAGAACGTGGTCATATAAACCTTGATAACATTCAATTCGGCGTTTTTTCTGGTGATTTCTAAAAAAATTCATCCTATTGCTTCTACCATAATGAGAGCTTGTAAGAAATACTGTTGCATTAGCCTCCCTGCAAATAGCAACAGCGAAAATTTATAATTTCTGGTCTATATGATAATCTATACGAATAATATTGTAAAGTAGTAAGATCATTTGAATTTTTAATTTTTGAATTTTCAGTAATGTTTTCCAACTTTCTACTTTCTATTTTTCTAAGATTATAATCAATTTTTTTATCAACTATTGGTTTTTTAATCGCCGAATGAAAATAATAACGGAAAAACCATGGGATCGACATGGTGAGATAACTTATTTATAAGTATACCTTTTTAGTTTCATTATTCAAATTTTATTTTGGATAAATACAAAGGTCATAATCATCGGGAACACCTGATTTAGATAAAATTATTGCTCCATACTCGGCTGTTACGGGTTTGTTATAACGATGTTGTTGTTTATTTGTTTTAGGAACAAAAAATAATTTATAATTTGACAAATTTTGTAAATTTGATAATTGATGTAAACATTTAAAGTTTTTACTATATGGATTTTTATTTAAAATATTCGTCAATATTTCTAAATGAGTTATTTTTTCATTAGTATTAAGTCTTTTTTCTATTGAATTAATATCGTCATAAATATATAATTGAACACAAATAGGTTTTTCATTATTTGGAGGAATTCTTGTATTAGGAGTAATGTGACAAACATGATCTTGAATTTTTAAATTATAAATGGCTTTTTGTTGTTGATGTTTAACATTTGCGCCGAATGTTGCAAACCAAAACAGATTGGTATAATATCTAATCAAATTCTTAAAATGATTATCGTTTAATAAAAGATTTTTTAGATTATCGTCATATTTACTAAGAAGAGATAATCTTACTGCACCACTATGACAACAACGTGATTTATTTCGTTCTTCTTGCCAAAACACAGCTGAGCAAAACTTACAAATATAACTCATTTTACCAAAGTACGATACTTTATCTACATTTTTATTACTGGAAACGTTTTGTTTACCACGTCTTAAAAAGTTTAGCTTTAATAGTAATGTACTCTTCTTTAGGTATTATAGACAGTTTAGCTTTAATAGTAATGTACTCTTCTTTAGGTATTAAAGTACAGGTTCAATTGAAAAGTATTATTTCATTGAAACAATAGAAATCTACAGTAAATTTAACATATTATATTCTAGATTACACTTAATGTATACATTTAAATAGTTCACCAACTTATGAATGGGAAGTTGGCGACCGGAGTAAGCAGGGGGGTTCCCCCTATAGTATATATATATTTAATATCACAGAGTTTTGAGGATTATATTCGGCAAAAATACCGACTTTTGAAGATTATTTAGCATTTTGAGGATCATCCTTAAAAGTCGTCTGTATCTGATACGCATTTTGAGGATTTTTTGCGGTGTCCACAATAGTGTGTTAATTTATATATTTCGGAAATACCGGAATATTTTTCCGTAAAAGCGGGCGCCGCAGGCGTTGTGGTGTTAGTCAATACCCTGAGGGATGTGTTTATTGAAGACAATGGCATGCGCGCAGCGCGCGTCCTTACCTCTTATTATGTGCATTATCACTATTGTGAAAATTCTTTATGACATCCTCAAAAGGTTTCCGGGAGATAAAACACACACACACACACACACACACACACACACACACACGCGCGCGCGCGCGCGCACACACACACACACACGCACGCACGCACGCACGCACGCACGCACGCACACACATTCGTATATGATATAGATGAATTTTAACATGTAGGCAGACCTCACCGCCTCCTCAGCGCCACCCCCCAGCTCCCCCTCAGACTATCCTCAAAATAACGTAAAATTCAGTCATTCTTTACGTTATTTCGTGACATTATTCTGGTAGCCTCACCCCCTTACCCGCTCCTCAGCGCCTCCACGCCATCCCTCAGCGCCCCATCCCCCCTCCTCACCACGACTCAGCGCCCCGTCAATATCCCCTGAACAATGTAATAAAATAGATCATACTCATAATTTTTATACAACATTTGTAATATTAAAAATGTAAATATTATGTAAAATTTAATATTGGGAAGCAAAAAAATTATAGTTGAACGAAAAAACATTTTTGATATTATCCAAACACTCGTGTAGTATTCAAAAATAACTGTGTATAACGGTTGGTTTACGAGTCAATTTATTGTTATTAAAAATATATAACAACGACGTTTCGGTGGCTAGTTTGGCATCCTCATCAGATCTACAAATTATTGAAAAACAATTATGGACACACTATTTTATACAAACAATTATACTATTATTAGCCATATCGACTACTACCTTTAATTATAACAATTTAATCATAATACCCAAACCAGGTTTGTCATATACGTACTGTTTGTAGCTATAAAATATTAGAAACAATATTAAACATCAAAAAATAAACAAATTATTGCTGAAAAGTTGAAACAATTATCTAAAAAGTCATCATGATCTCACCTTATAAAAACATTTATTAATTTAAGATAGACAAATTAATAACCTTAATATCAATATATGTAATGTATAAACACATAAAACAATAGCACAAAAATACATAATTCAATAATAAAAATATAATAAAAAATTAAAAAAGTAAATATTGCCCAAACGTTACGTACAGCCATATCGCTTATCACAGTTACGAGAATACTACGAATGACTAGAAAGTTTACAATCAGATCGAAATAAAGCGTAATCTATGTATATAATCAAGTACTATTAATCAATATACTATCGGTAATACAGGAATTTCTATTGCCTTCATCAGAATACCGTATATCAAATCAAAATTAAATAAGGTGGTATCACTGTGACTTTTTTACACTATTACTTTTTATTTTTTAATCTATTAATAATGGGAGCGTAACTACTATGTAATTTTTTTGTATCCTCTTTCTTATTAATGGAATTGGTTTGTAAATGAATATGAACCGAAACGTCGTTGTTATATATTTTTAATAACAATAAATTGACTCGTAAACCAACCGTTATACACAGTTATTTTTGAAAAAAACATTTTTTCTACGCCACGTCATCCTGGAGGGACTGTTAACGGACGCGTTGGATTTTCATTTTAAGCGCCATTCTTCGACGATAGCCCTACATAACCACTTTTTCTGTTAGAAAAATTTTTAGAAGGATATAAATGAACAGTTAGAAGCAATTCCTTTTGGAAAACTTTTAGAAAGTTACAAATGTATGGTCAGAAGCAATTCCTTTGATAAAACTTTTAGAAGGATACAAATGTATAGTCAGAAGCAATTTCTGTGGAAAAAATTTTAGAAGAATACAAATGTATAGTTAGAAGCAATTCCTTTAGAAAAACTTTTAGAAGGATACAAATGTACAGTTAGAAGCAATTCGTTGGAAAAATTTTTAGAAGAATATAAATGTATAATCAGAATCTATTGAGGAGTAGAGAAATTGCATATAACAATATATAATTGTAATATAAAAATACATTTTAATAATTCAAATAATATTCATTATTTGGAAGCAATTCAAGTGATTTTAAAATAACTTTATTATTTAGTGGCAATTATGATTCAGGATCGGGAAGCAAAAAAATTGTAGTTGAAACGAAAACCAGTTTTTTCACACATCACCCTAGACGTACTGCTAATAGGCGCGTGGGATTTATATGGTATCCTTCGGCAGTAGCATTACAACCACTTTCTAAAAACTCGAAAAACTTTTAGAAGAACATAAATAGGATACCGTGATCAAAAAGGTAATTCCTCTAGGGCAAGGCATTTGTTAATAGTCAAAGAACCTTCCAACATTAAAACAATATGGATTTGAACAAAATCTAAGCTTTTTTCGAACATTCAACAGCCATATTGGATCAGCCATTTTGAATTTCGTAAGTCCAATAGCAAAATTGTGATCAGCGACTTCGAAACCTCCGTATTCCAATTCTGAGAAAAATCTAAGCTGCCTTCGAACTTTTGACAGCCCTTTTGAATTTCGGAAGTCTGTTAGCAAAATCGTGATCAGCTACTTCGAAATCTCTGTATTCGAATTTTGAGTAAAACCTAAGCTTCTTTCGAACTATTAACCGACATATTGGATCCACCATTTTGAATTTCGAAAGTCTGATAGCAAAATCGTGATCAGCGACCTCAAAAATACCTATATACAAACTTTAAGCAAAATCTAAGCTTCCTTCGAACTTGTGACAGTCATATTGGAACCGCCGTTTTAAATTTCAGAAGTCTGTTAGCAAAATCATGATCAGCGACTTCGAAACCTCTGTATTCCAATTTGGAGAAAAATCTAAGCTTTTTTCGAACTATTAACCGTCATATTAGATCCGCCATTTTGAACTTTGAAAGCCCAATAGCAAAATCTTGATCAGCGACCTCGAAAATCTCTTTATACCAATTTTCAACAAAATCTAAAGTTTTTCGAACTTCTAACGGCCATATTCGATCCGCCATTATTAATTTGAATATTCTTATAACAAGATTGTGATTAGCGACCTCGAAATATAAATCTTGATCAACGCCTCGAAAACCCCTGTATACAAACTTTAAGCAAAATCTAAGCTTCGTTCGAACTTTTAACCGTCAAATTGGATCCGCCATTTTGAATTTCGAAAATCTGATAGCAAAATCGTGATCAACGACTTCCAAACCTCTGTATTCCAATTTTGAGAAAAATCTAAGCTTCCTTCGAACTTTTGACTGCCATTTTGAATTTCGGAAGTCTGTTAGCAAAATCGTGATCAGCAACTTCGAAACCTCTGTATTCCAATTTTGAGAAAAACCTAAGCTTTTTTCGAGCTATTAACCGCCATATTGGATCAGTCATTTTGAACTTTGAAAGTCCAATAGCAAAATCTTGATCAGCGACCTCGAAAATCCCTTTATACCAATTTTCAACAAAATTTAAACTTTTTTCGAACTTCTAACGGCCATATTCGATCCGCCATTTTTAATTTGAATAGTCTTATAGCAAGATTGTGATTAGCGACGTCGAAAGCACCTGTATAAAAATTTTTAGCAAATTCAAAGCTTCCTTCGAACTTTTGACGGCAAAAAGGTGATTCCTCTAGAACAAGGCTTTTGTTAATAGTCAAAGAACCTTACAAATGTGGAACTCTCAGGCGTATAATTTTTCAACAATTCGTTGAGAAAACATTCAGAAGGGTTAAATATATAGTCAGAAGCAATTCCTTTCGAAAAACTTGTAGAAGAATATAAATATAGGATACCGGGATCAAATAGGTGATTCCTCCATGACTTTTAATTCCTCAAGGCTTTTAATAACAGTCAACTTCAACAAAGAAAACGTACATTCGAGTTACAATTAAAAAAAGATACCGTGATCAAAAAGGTGGTTTCTCTAGAAGAACTTTAACAAAAGAAACGTAAATGTACTCCAAAAAAATAGATATTATAGAAGGACAAAAATTGTATGTTATGGAACTTCAAAAGGATTATTGAATACATTCAGACTATAGAAAAATCACGCACAATCGTTTCTAAAGCTACAGGGTACACATACGGTCGAGCTCAAAAAGGTGGTTCCTTCAGGGCAAGGTTAATATTTAAGGAATCTTCAAACTTTAACAAAGGAAACGTAATATTTTCTACCGCATAACATTCTATTTTAGATACAAGGATATAAATGCATAGTCAGAAGTAATTGCGTTAGAATAACTTTTAAAAGGATAAAAATAGAATAACGTGATTAAAAAGGTGGATCCCCCAAGGCAAGGCTTATGTTAACAGTCAAGGAACCTTCATATTTTAAGAAAGGAAACGCAAAATGGTGGTTCCTCCAAGGCAAGGCTAATGTTAACAGTCAAGGAACTTTCAAACTTTAACAAAAGAAACGCCAAAAGGTGGCTCCTCCAGGACAAGGCTTATGTTAACAGTTAAGAAACCTTCTAACTTTAACAAAGGAAATGTAAATTACGCGTTACAATTGAAAAAAGCAGTTCTCTCAAACAATATGGATTTTTCGAATCATTGCAATATGATCGAACTGGCCCTTGTGAATATCCCTAATGTATCACGGACTTATAATATATCCCTAATATATTTTGGACATATAATAAAAAATAAATGATATAAGAAAAGGAATTAGATCTTTTTAATAAATAGTAATGAAGGAACAAAAGTGCATTGCTGAAATAATGAGCTACTTCTCGCTACGATCTAATTCCCGTTTTTTATTAACTTGATAAAACATCTGGTAAAACATTTTTATATAAAACTTTGATATATTATTTTATTTCATTAAAAAAAAAAGTTTTTATCTATGGACAGGCATAGCTTCTATTTTGTTACCAACTGGTATGACCAGTCATCGTACATTTAGACTACCTTTAGATTTAAGTAATATTGAAAGTGAATTAGTAAAATTAGATTCTGATAAAAAAAAATTGAGAGAAGCAGAGATTATAATTTGGGACGAAGCTTCAATGATTCCAAAAAAAGCGTTAGAAATTATTGATAACACTTTAGATGTCACTTGCAAGGATGAACATTTGGAGGAAAGTTAATTGTTTTAGGTGGAGATTTTCGACAAATTTTACTAGTAGTTAAAACTGGATACTATTATAGAATGCTATTACAGAAGAAACTGTCAAAAGTTCATACCTTTGGCCATTATTTAATATTTCTAATTTAAAAGTAAATATTCGTACACAAAATAAAGATTTTGCGGCATTTTTATTAGATATTGGAGAAGGTATAATTAATCCGTTTTTGACTCCTGATAAATGGATTCCAAATGACGTTTGCCACGAAATTTATAAAAACATTAAAAAAATTATCATAGAAAATATATTTATAGATTTATTCTCTCAGCAAAAGTAATCAGCCTTTAAATTAATCCTTATTCGATAATTTTATACACAAAAATCATTACAATTTTCTTAATCGGGGGTTAGTGAGCGGAGTGAGCAGGGAGGCGAACCCCCACTAGTATATATATTGTATATTGTTTAAACTACGTTTTTCTTTTTTTTTCAGCTGCTTTTGGCCTCAGAAGCCACTAGGTGTAAGAGCCACCTTAAACTCTTTTACCTAGATCTATCTAGATCTCGGGATGAATATTTTATTAAGATGTTTTGTCACTACTTGTCTACATGTAGATACTTGCGTCGATCCCCCCCTTCCCCCTGAGGTTCTGAAACATTTACTTGAAAACTCTAACCATATTATATTTAAACTTAAAATACTTATAGCACATTTTACACAATACTATAGGTAGACATAATAAGAACTAAAAACCCTTTTTTATGGAATTAACGATTTTCAAAATATTTTTATGATCTCCTAATTTTTTTTTTTTTGAATCTAATTTTGATTTGGACAGAATAATTCATAATACCATATTTTACCTAAAAAAGTGTTGGACTCATTTTATGCAGGGTATAGATGGGCATAATATGAGATAAATTGTCATTGTTCATAAAATTGGCGACTATTATAATTTTCTTCGGCGTTAAGTAATTTTTTTTTCTTAATCTAATATTTTTTCTTAATTGTAGACAAGCTCAACTGTGAAGTATTAAAGTTCTAAGTATCTAAAATTATTTTTCGCATAGCTCTACGATTTAGATACAAAATTTTCCGTCACCAGCCGGCAGTCGTAAAGTCTCTGCCTGCTTGTGATTGTGGTTACCTTGTTCGGGTTTCGCACCCCTAGCGCGAATCATATCGTAAGCTAGTAAACATTGTTATTTTACCTGTTACTTGTCGGCTCACGCGTTCTTATTTAGAGTTGCCTAAGCTATGCATGATTCCCAAATACCGCCCTCCACCCATTTCAGCAGCTGCAGCTAGCCGCAGGCATTGCTTCCTAGAGGAGCATCGGTAACGTGATAATTTTATGGTTTCTCGCATGCGCAGCGCGAGAAAAAAATATTCAAATTTCGATCAAGCGGACTCGATTACGCATGCGACGAACGACAATGCCGGAAATCGCTATTTGAAAGTTAGCACACGCTAAATCGTTTGCGCGTGCGACAAAGTTCGTTTGCGCACTGCTTAGAATTGTGAATTACGTTTGCGCAATACGTAGAAGCGTCATAACATCCAAGCAGGTAGATAAAAAGCGAGTTTGTCTAAGGCTAGCGTGCGAAGACCAAACCACCAGTTGGAATTTCGTAGTTCCTTAGCCAGTGGTAACTATCCAGTAGGTACCTTGTGAAGGATACCACTGGCAGTGCAAAAGCACTTTGAAGTTTCGGGTAATTTAACTTGCAATTTCCTTGTGCACACACGTTGCGAGCGATTTCTGTGATGGCGTACTGCATCCAGGAAGCCGTGGGGGATTGAGGGATGACACTCATACAAAGTGAGATTGATTGATAGCTGCCTGGCGCAACTGAAGATGAGGCGCCATGGCACGCTGTGCAGGAAACTGGGCAGGCTAATCAAGTGGGTGCTGGGGATCTACAGCCCAGAAGACTTCCAAGTGCTAGCGGGGCCGGGAGATGTTATCGACCGGCGGAAAACGCTGAGAGAAGGTCTTCTGGGCAAACTCCTTGAAGATGACGGCACCTTTGTACGGACCTCCAAGTGGGAGATACACCCACTGGAGATAGTACTGACAAGCGAGACGATACTTAAGATTCTGAGAGAAACGACGGCAGATACGGGGTCGCAAGCCCAACACCCAAAGCCCCACGAGTCCACGGCAAATAACCAGAACGCGGACGCCGTAGAAACCTCGCAGCAACGCCGGGAAGACCAGAATATACAATACCCTGAGCAGCACAGTAACGACAAAGACTTGGCGAACAAGGGACAACGGCCGCAATTAGGAGACATACTGCGACCCCTGTCAAGTGACGGAATAGATTTCCAGGTGCCGAGGGACGTCGAGTTGTTATTAGCGGAACTACTAACTAAAGTAAGATCATTGGTGGATAAGATAATAGACCATCAGCGACAAACGGCTTCCAGCACCAGGGTGACCGACAACAGACCAGGGCATAACGTGTACTTTGATAGCAAGTTCTCGGTCTCAGACGAACGTGAAGTCTGGGACCGAAGGCAGCTCTCGCCACCGCCAGCTCGCCCCAGAGACCAGGCTGATTTACAAGACGTAAACGCAGCCTGGGTGGGGGTGACCGCCGGAATCCGGCTAGGAGTATGAGCGGGCCGAACTACGCGGCGCCAGGCACGTCGGCCAATTTCTCGAGATCGGGGTTATACCACTCGAGAGATATAGGCCAGGTAGTGCGCAAGTGGCAAATACGCTGCTCTGGCGCGAAGAGTCAGTTCATAGATGTATCTTTGGCGAGGCTTGAATACTGGCCAACCTCAGCGAGGAAGAGGTGTTGTCGCAGTTATCGGAACTGTTCACGAACACGGCCGCCACGTGGTACCGAAACGAGATGGAGAAGTGGGCCACGTGGCAAGACTTCTTAGCAGCAGTTAGGCGTTGGTACGGGACTACGAAGAGGTACCAGCAGCGATTGATCGCAGAGGTAAACAACCACACCTAAGGGGCGAGACAGTGAGAGATCACATCATGTGCCTCATCGCGATCAGACGTAAGATCTCGCCTACCCCCAGCCTAGAGCAGCAGCTGGACGAGCTGCACCGAAATCTCTGACCACAGATTCAGGCAATGGTTCGGAGGACGGAATTCTCTACAGTAGAGGGGCTATTAGAGTTGGCGGTCGACGCGGAGCAAACGCTGGATAACTCCAAGACGTTTAGGTCCCACCACAGCCAAAAACTGACCTACTGCCAGAGATGACGTATAAGCCGCTCCCAAAAGCCAACCCACAGAGGAAGTTAAAGGTGCATGCTAAGGAGAGCAAAGTGGTTGCTGCGGCCGGTTCAGCGGATGCTGAAGCAGAGTCTTTCGCAGCTGATGAGTCACGGAGGAGAGCGCTCCGAGAGAAATACGCCTGCTGGGCGGCACAAAGGGCGGGGCTACCAGCCGCCGGGGCGGACAGGTGCACAGAAGGCCCCAGAGTCTAAACCAGAATAAAAGGCGGCGAGATCACAGAACAGCTCCGCGCCGCCCGCAGGATCCGGAGGAACTCCTCTAAAGGAGCCGAGGCCGCCACTGAGTTGTTACACGTGCGGCCTCCTCGGGTACATGGCGCGTTATTGCCCAAACTGCTCGAGAAACTCCAAGGGGAGGGGGGATTAGAACGGATCACTTCCGCCTACACACAAGCAGAGATCCCCAAGTTGGAGATCACCGTGTTGACAAGAAGGTGGCTGCGGATAGGGGTTGACGAGTTCGACTTCCGCGCGCTGTTGGACCTAGGAGCGTCCACTGCAGTCATGGGTACCAATGGGCTCCTACTGGCGACAGAGCGTAAGCGGAACTTTGTAGCACCCGAGAAGCGAAGGGTAAGGCTCGCGGATGGAAACAACAGCCCTTTATTAGGCGACGAGATCCTGCCAGTCACGCTGGCGGGCCTCACGCGCGACATACGGGTCGCCATTATGCCCCAGCTTGATGCAGACTGCTCCCTTATGAAAAAATTCTGCAGAACTCTCTGCAGAATTTCTGCAGGACTTTCTGCATGATTTCTGCATAGCTTCTGCATAATTTCTGAATAACTTCTGCAGAGTTCCTGCAAAATTTCTGCTGAAACTTCTGCAGCAATTATGCAGAAAGTCTATAGTAAATACGCAGAAAGTCCTGCAGAAATTCTGCATGAATTTCCCCATTTACTGCAGGTCATTTATGCAGAATTTGTGCGGAGCATTTCTATAGAAAATTTGTACAAATTATGCAGGCAAATTTCGATAAAATATATACATATTATGCAGAATTTCTGGGCTAATATTTCTGCAGAACTTATGCAGAAATTCTCCATAATTTATGCAGAAGCTCTCCACAGTTTCTGCAAAAGCTCTCTACAATTTCTGAAGGATTTTTCAACAATTTCTGCAGAATCCATACACTATTCCTGTAGAATCTTATGAATCTATGCAGAAACTCCTTACAACTTCTTCAAAATCTCTTTAACACGGAAAAATTCGTCTTAAGGGATCTTCCATGATTCATTACAAAGATTTTTGGCCATCGGCCGCCAAGGAATTAACTTCTAAAAAAGCTCTCCATAGTTACTACAGAAACTACATAAGTTTAGCGGGGACATTTTATGGAGAACTTATAAGCGCTGTGCTACCCAATCGATTGATTACTTGTAGACCGCAAAGCTAATTGGTTAATATTTAATATTAAGCAAAGACGAGATCTACAAGTAATTAATACGACAGCATATATCCCTTACGAAAAAAATCTCTAGGAATTCCTATAGAGATTCTATAGGATTTCCTACAAGTTTTCATAGAACTCCTATAGGATTTTTATAGGATTTGTATAAGAAAATCTATAGGAAAGAATGCACGATATTTCTGTAAAATCCTGTAGGAATTCCTATAGGATAAGTTACAGAAAATCCTACACGGATTACAGAAACCGCATTCCGACCTGCGGAAATCCCTATAGCAAAATCTATAGGAAAAAATGCCTGACTTTTATTACCAAAGGTAACAAAGGACTAATAAATTAATCGGACCTCTAAATCTTACCTGGAGAGCAGACACAAGGAAGAAGCAACCTGAAAAACAAATAGACCACATCAGCTAAACAGCATAAAGGCATGGAACGACAGCATATTACCTGAGATGTACTCGATAGCTAATAATGCGACATAGTATCAACGGAGATAGAAAAGAAGAAGGCCACCGACGGAGAGGATGCCGACGCTCCTATGGTCGTTGCTGTATAATGCCAGTGCCCATGCGGTATTGGCGCGCGTAGATCGCCCCGCTGCTTTTACACGCATAGAAAGAGGACCTGCGTTATTAAAGTCGAATGAACAGCTGTGCGCCTCCGAGTTCGTCTGTTCTGTATGCGCGCATTGTACAGTGAAGAGAGTCAGCAGTGCGAGCGGAGCAGAACTCGAGCACGCACAGTTCTTATATCGGTATCTTTCATACACGTTGGTAGGCATGCGACGATCATGCAGACAACAGATATACGGATGACAGGCAAGGCTATGACTCTTGCTTAAATAAAAATGTTTTGACATTATGCTGCAATATGTAACGTAAAAACATATTGCAGTAATAACAGTAAGTAAAACATAATAGCTATCCTTTTAATATTTTTTTCTTGATAGAAAATTGCTTTTGTATTTTAATTACTTTTACAATATGCCTGCGTATTCAGAAAAACGTTTTATTTTAATAAAAGTGATATGAGCTTGAGAGATTAGTAAAAAAAATTTTAGCTTGAGACTAGCTTGGCGCTCCTAACCAAGTCAAATTATCAGTTTTCGTCAATTTTTGACTAAAAAGAGCAAACGTATAAAAATATAAATCAAATTGCTACTTGTGTATTTTAATTTGTTCCATTTTACTCCGCCATTTATTTTATTTATTGCTTTATTATTATTTGATGAAAAAAGGATAATGTTAATAACACATTTAGTAACGATTTAATTAAATAAATAACTTTGGGTTAGGTTTTTGGATATAGAAATATCGCTAACGCTAAAAAAACTAAAGTTCTAGAGATTTTTAGGTTTATTTTGGAAAGTGTTGAAAACACCCACTTTTTAAAACGGCAACTATTTAACTTTATAGAAACTCTCAAATATTATTTCAAAAATAGAAAATAAAACTAGAGAAAACGAGCTTTCATTTACCTTTTTAAGAATTAAAAAATATCAATTTCTTATAAAGTTATGAAAGTTTAAAATAAAGTATCGAAAATGCACTGTTTGATCCCAAAAATTCACTGTTCCACTGCCTGCGTATTTTGGTGCACTTTCGATGCTCAAATTTAAACTTTCATAACTTTGGCAGGAATGGACATTTTTTACTTCTTAAGAAAGCAAATGAAAGCTCATTTTCTCTACTTTTATTTTCTATTTTTGAAATGATATTCAAAACTTTCTAATGTTAAATAGTTACTGTTTTAAGAAGAGGTATTTTTCAGGACTTCTTTCAAAATAAAGCTAAAAATTTCCAGAACGTTAGTTCTTTTGAGCGTTAGGGTCTAATATTGTAGCTTTCTTCATATTTCTATATAAAAAACCTATCCCAAAGTTTCAGCCAAATCCGTGATCCAGATCCCTGACACTCTCCTAGTGAGTTACTTAATTAAATTGTTATTAAATTCAGTTGTTATAAATAAAGTCAGTTGTCGTAACATTATCTTTCTAAATAAATTCTTTCGAAAAAACACATAACTAATGTAATAAATATATGTCAGTAAAAAGAAGAAAAATTATTTTGCACTTTTACTCTCAGACATTGACATTTATTTAGCATAAGCATTAGCAAATGTTCAGTCAAAGTATAAAATTAATTTTTTTACTTACATGATATTGTATCATTATAACTACTTTTCCAAACATCTAGACTTTGGCTACTGAAATGAAAAAGAAAAAAATAAGATTATTAGAGAAAGCCAAATGTTCAGTGAGTGTACAGCTATATGTATGAAAAAGAAAAAACTTGTAATCAGTTTCCAGTTGAACAATGACTGCCAGAACTGTGATATTTATTATGGTAGTATAAAATGACATATGATTGCATAATAGCTACGAAAAAAAAAATTAGAAAACTTTATTTTATATTTTCATTTTGAGACAGATTGACCGTGTTAAGTCAATTTCAACATTTCAATATCCAAAGGACAAAAAAAATTTGTCAGTTGTTTGTTATATAGATATTATACAATTATACAATTATATCACAAGCTGTTTCAAATATTATAGCTATAGCGGATTACTTATACGTTGCAAGAAAAAGGGCAGAATAATTTTAAAAAGTCACAACTTCAGTGTGCGTACCGCTGAATACATGAAAAAGAAAAAATGTTTAAGCGGTTTCCACTTGAATTATGACTGCTAGAGGATATTTGGCATGGTAGTATAAAATGACCTACGATTGCATAATATCTGTACAAAAAAAAAAAAAATTAGAAAACTTTATTTTATATTTTGACTTTGGGACTGATTGACCATGTTAAGTATATTCCAACATTTTAATATCCAAAGACCAAAATAAATTTATCCAATTTTTTTTATATAGATATGTACTATTATACCATTATATCACATGCTCTTCCAAATATTAAATCTATAGCTACTATACGTTGCAAGAAAAAGGACAGAATAATTTAAAAAAGCCACAACTTCAGTGTGCGTACCACTGAATACATGAAAAAGAAAAAATGTTTAAGCGGTTTCCACTTGAATTATGACTGCTAGAGGATATTTGGCATGGTAGTATAAAATGACCTACGATTGCATAATATCTGTACAAAAAAAATTAGACAAATTTATTCTATATATTTACTCTGAAACACGTGGATGAATTAAATATTACATATGGTTTATGTGTTACAATTATCAAAATCATCCTAAGATGGATTATTTCTTGGATTACCTTATTTTGACTTGAAGTTTAATTAATCTTTCTAAAATTCAACTTGATAACTTATTTTCATAAAATATCCCTCTACAAAAATTTTTTAATTAGATTATTAGTATACTGACTTTCTTTGGCGGGAATAAGTTATTAAATAAAAATTTATCAAAATATGCGTGTATAGGTAGTTTGCACAAGAAAGATTTTGAATGTATGTTAATTTCCATCAGTTCTTCGAAGAAGTCATCCATCGGAAGGTGATTTTAACATTTGTAACACATCAGCTATATCTTATAATATAGAAATAATGTAAGTCTATAAGATTTGTAGCTTTTGAAGGAATTTTATAACAATTTCATAAATCACTACTGGAGGTTCACCTTAAGCAAGAAGAATTTCATATTTTCAATAAAACTATTAAGAGTACCGAGAAAAAATTGGAATTTGATTTTTTAACAAAAACTATTTCACTTACTATACGAGAGTATAATCTGGATATCTGAGAGTAAGCTACTTATCTCACGAAGGAGTCTAGAAGTGCTCCAGCAGATACAGGTGAGGGGCAACATAATCTCTACATGTGGGCTATATTCTCGTACCCTAGGCTTGCGTCGTCCCGGTTGTCAGCTGCTGGAGTTCCTACGGTGTCCTGGAGCTGTAGGCCAACGTCCTTTTCGTCATCTCTGCTGCAGTTTTACCATCTCTTAAGATCGTCGTCATCAGTCGTCACTCAATTTGTCAGTCTCGACCTCGTCTACTTCCGCCCTATATTACCACAAAATAGTAGAATTAGATAATCTCAAATCGAAAAGGAAGTACCTAAAAGGCTACATTACATCACCAAGGAGTTTAAGGGGCGACATAACCTCTACGTATAGGCATTCCCGTATTCGGGCGTCAACTCTGTCGTCAGCTGCTGGACTCCCGTGGTGTCCAGGTGCTATAGGCCAACGTCCCTCTAGTCATCCCTGCCGCACCTTCAGTACCTTTCAAGAGACCGTCGTTGGCACCAGAAAGTTAAATAGCTATCATTATTTAACAAGCGCGCACGTCGTCGTTCGACATCGGCGAGTAGAAACTGATGCCGAGTACGTCATGCTAGTACGACGCGTAACGATTAGATTTAATTTATTCTCCTACGTTGGTACAATTGTTAGAGCAGTCGCGATTTTTTCCTGCTTTTTCCAATGGTGCTATTCTTTTTACTCCCAAACACTTTCTTCTGGTCGGAAATTCGAGTGGACAGTTCAGAACCATTTTTCTTAAAGTATAACATGTCGTTCTTCAAAATGCATAGCACCATTCGAAAGTACAAGTTATAAGCTACAAAACCCTACATTTTCAAGTTGGAGAAACGTAGAGCTCAAAAGTAATAAGATTAAAAAGACAGCGGCGAGCGGCTGGGCAAACTTTTTGCGCTGGACCCGAGTGTGCTTTTATAAACGTAGTGCATATTTTCGTTGTTTCTTATTTAAAAACATTACACAATGTTTTATCAGTGCATCATATATTACGTTTTAAATATATTAATTTTTTATTTAAACCTTAATTCTTTTATTTTTATTTGCGATTATTTTTATTGGTCTTTTCACGATACTAATGTTTTTCTTAATTCGAGTTTTAGAGGGTTCGGCTTTTTTAACTGGTGGATATAATTGAGAATCTTTGGATGTTGAAAATCGTTTTAGTTATAACTTTTTAGTGTTAGCTAATATTCTAACACAGTGAAACGATTTAGTTCCAGGCACTGTTTTCGCTGAATCTAGCCTTTGTCTTAATTTATCTGTAGCCTTAGCATATTCATCTTTTGATGAAAAAAAGCAAAAAATATTTTCAAAGTATTTAGTCGCCCAATGGTAAAGATCTTGCGGCGTCAATATATAATTATCGGATACTTTTCGCAAACTTGCTTGCCTAGCATTACTTTTTATAGAAGCACCGATTCCATCGCATGCATTTTTTCCCTGAGCAGTCGCATGAAAGTGTCATTCAGCTTCAACGGAAAAATCTTCATAATGATGAAAAATGAAAAATGATTTTTTTAACGAAATCAAAAGATTTTTTAAGGTAATCGATTATAATTTCTTGAATTAGGGAAACTGCCACAGTATCATGAATTAAGTTGCCTGAAAAAACCGCCATACTTTTGTGTTCAATTTTAGAATCTGAAACTTCGTAGTAAATAACTATTGTTGCCAAACTACATTGATTATTATTATTATAGTGGAATGATTGTGCCGCATCTTGTGCAATGAACGCATAGTTTTCCGAAAAATTTAGGGAAATTAAAAATTCTCCTTTGCTTAAGGATTCTCGTAAGATTTGAAAATAAGATGACTGCTGTTTGGAAATGAAAGAATGAGTTTTGAGTTTATGTAAAAGAGGAAAAAAGATATCAGTAAATAAAGAACTAGAAACAATTTCAGTTTGCAATGTTGATCTATCAGTAGTTTTCCACATTTGAAATTTTATTTCATTAACCCCAGACCTTTCACGAAATAGTTCAAGTTCCGTTTTTAGAGGTTCAATACCAGGACAATTTTGACACATATTTAAGTAACATTTCGCTGTTGGTATTTTACAAACTATTTCAGCTATACAATCTTTGTAAGTATCCATTTTATCAAAAGAAACTCCTGAATTTCTTAAACCAGCTAAGAGGAGTTTGACGTTTTGATGATAAATGCACACACACACTGAATGCGTACCACTAGCACCAGCTAAAACACAATATTTAGGGCGACATTCGACAAACTTAGTGAATCCTATTTTTTATTCGGGATACTGTTGTTTATACTTTAAATATAACTCTCTAAGATTGTACAAAACAAGTCGTTTCTGAACATAGGTCTTTGTGCCATCATCATTTCGTATACACTTATTATCTTTATAACCTGGCATGATTCTACTATTATCGTCATTTTGATAGAAAAGTTTTACTTCGTTTACAGTATCACATGATATTTTTCGGTTTCCCCTTTTATCAACTAAAACGGATTGACTATCTGACAAATATTTTGTTGCAAGCCAACGGGATGAATTAGAAAAATTAGCAACTTTACGAGAACTCCAGTTTTTTGGGAGTAATTTTAGAAGCAACATTGTTTCATTTTTCGACAAATTATCATCGTTAAACAATTTTTGTAATGTAGGGTTTTGTAGCTTATAACTTGTACTTTCGAATGGTGCTATGCATTTTGAAGAACAACATGTTATACTTTAAGAAAAATGGTTTTGAACTTTCCACTCAAATTTCCGACCAGAAGAAAGTGTTTGGGAGTAAAAAGAATAGCACCATTGGAAAGAGCAGGAAAAAATCTATCGATATATGTCTTTTGTTTTTTTCTGAGAGACTCAAAATACGATTACGAGCTCATTATACCAAGCCCGAGCGTGCGGCGCGTCCGAGTGCAGCGCGAAGAGCACGCGCGGCCACTCACCGCTGTCTTTTTAATCTTGTTACTTTTGAGCCCTTCATTTCTCAAAGTTGAAAATTTAGGGTTTTGTAGCTTAAGACTTGTACTTTCGAATGGTCATATGCATTTTAAAAAAAAACATGATATACTTTGAGAAAAATGACTCTAAACTTTCAACTTGAATTTTCGACCAGAAGAAAGTGTTTGGGAGTAAAAAGAATAGCACCATTGGAAAGAGCAGGAAAAAATCTATCGATATATGTCTTTTGTTTTTTTCTGAGAGACTCAGAATACGATTACGAGTGAGTTGAACAGAGCGTGTTTTGCATGAAAAATGTGTCCCACGCGCCCGCTGGCTGGTTTCTGGCGGACGCTCCCCTATATAAAAAGAATTGGATAAATTTATTTTGGACTTTGGATATTGAAATGTTGGAATATACTTAACATGGTCAATCAGTCCCAAAGTCAAAATATAAAATAAAGTTTTCTAATTTTTTTTTTTGCATAGCTGTTATGCAATCATATGTCATTTTATACTAACATGCCAAATATCAAAGCTCTAGCAGTCATAGTTCAAGTGGAAATCGATTAAACAATTTTTCTTTTTCATGTATTCAGCGGTACGCACACTGAAGTTGTGGCTCATTAGAATTATTCTGTCCCTTTTCTTGCAACGTATAAGTAGTCCGCTATAGCTATAATATGTGAAACAGCATGTGATATAATTGTATAATTGTATAATATCTATATAACAAAAGATTGGAAAAATTTATTTTGCCCTTTGGGTATTGAAATGTTGAAATTGATTTAACATGGTCAATCTGTCTCAAAGTGAAAATATAAAATAAAGTTTTCTAATTTTTTTTTCGTAGCTATTATGCAATCATATGTCATTTTATATACTACCATGCTAAATATCAAAGCTCCAACAGTCATTGTTCAACTGGAAACCGATTACAAGTTTTTTCTTTTTCAGACATATAGCGGTACGCAACATTTGGCTTTCTCTAATAATCTTATTTTTTTCTTTTTCATTTCAGTAGCCAAAGTCTAGATTTTTGGAATAGTAGTTATAATGATACAATATCATGTAATGATATATGATTATGAGAAAAAGTAAAAAAATTAATTTTATACTTTGACTGAATATTTGTTAATGCTTATGCTAAATAAATGTCAATGACTGAGAGTAAAAATGCAAAATAGTTTTTCTTATTTTTACTGACATATATTTATTACATTAGTTATGTGTTTTTTCGAAAGAAGTTATTTAGAAAGATAATGTTACGACAACCGACATTATTTATAGCAACTGAATTTATCATTAAAAATATTACTTATGTAAACTGCAACTTACTATCAACTGATGAGAATTTTTCCATCGATCTTACAGTCTTACAAATTAAATAAAAATAATTCATATTAATTGCAGTCAGATTGCCCTTGTTTATAATCACCCCCGCAGAATGTGAAATAAAAACTTAATTAAAACCTGGAAAAAAAACTTTATTAGCAAAGGACTATCCGACTGTCCGGTACCACCAAATTGCCGAATTGCCCAACGTTTCGAGCCCGCTCCGGCTCCTCCTCAGGGACTCTTAACTGAATTTACTAACAATTTAATGAAGTAACTCACTAGGAAAGTGTCAGGGATCGAGATCACGGGTTCGGCTGAAACTTTGGGATAGGTTTTTTATATAGAAATATGAAGAAAGCTGCAATATTAGACCTTAAAGCTCAAAAGAACTAACTATCTGGAAATTTTTAGCTTTATTTTGAAAATAGTCTTAAAAAATACCTCTTTTTAAAACAGTAACTATTTAACATTAAAAAGTTTTGAATATCATTTCAAAAATAGAAAATAAAAGTAGAGATATTGAGCTTTCATTTCCTTTCTTAAGATGTAAAAAATTTCCATTCCTTCCAAAGTTATGAAAGATTAAATTTGAGCATAGAAACTGCACCAAAATACGCAGGTAGTGGAACAGTGAATTTTTGGGATCAAACAGTGCATTTTCGACACTTTATTTTAAACTTTCATAACTTTATAAGAAATCGACATCTTTTAATTCTTAAAAAGGTAAATGAAAGCTCGTTTCCTCTAGTTTTATTTTCTACTTTTGAAATAATATTTGAGATTTTCTAAAGTTAAATAGTTGCCGTTTTAAAAAGAGGGTTTTTTCAAGACATTTTTTAAAATGAAGCTAAAAATGTCTAGAACTTTAGTTTTTTTTAGCGCAGGCATATTGTAAAAGTAATTAAAATACAAAAGCAATTTTCTGTCAAGAAAAAAATGTTAAAAGGATAGCTACTATGTTTGACTTACTGTTATTACTGCAATATGTTTGTATGTAACATATTGCAGCATAATGACAAAACATTTTTATTCAAGCAAGAGTCATAGCCAACGTGTACGAAAGATACCGATATAAGAACTGTGCGTGCTCGAGTTCTGCTCCGCTCGCACTGCTGACTCTCTTCACTGTTCGACGCGCGCATACGGAACATACGAACTCGGACGCGCACAGCTATTCATTTGAATTTAATAACGCAGGATCTTTTTCTATGCGTGTAAAAGCAGTGGGTCGATCTACGAGCGTAAATACTGCATGGGCACCGGCGTTATACGGCAACGACCATAGGAGCGTCGGCATCCTCTCCGCCGGTGGCCTTCTTCTTTTCTGTCTCCGATGATACGACGTCGCATTATTAGCCATCGAGTACATCTCAGGTAATACGCTGGCGTTCCATACCTTTATGCTGTTTAGCTGATGCGGTCTATTTGTTTTTCAGGTTGCAAGTTATCAAAAATTACGATGTTCTTCTTTCTTGTCTCTGTTCTCCAGGTAAGATTTAGAGGTCCGATTAATTTAATAGACCGTTGTTACCTTCGGTAATAAAAATCAGGCATGTTTTCCTGCGGTTTCTGTAATCCCTGTATAGGATTTTCTATAACTTATCCTATAGGAATTCCTATAGTATTTTACAGAAAAAATCATGCATTATTTCCTAGAGATTTTCTTACAGGAATCCTATGAAAATCCTATTGGAGTGCTATGAAAACTTATAGGAAATCCTATAGAATCCCTATAGGAATTCCTACAGGTTTTTTTCGTAAGGGATATACGCTGTCATATTAATTACTTGTAGATCACGTCTCTGCTTAATATTAAATATGAACCAATTAGCTTTGTGGTTTACAAGTAATCAATCGACTGGGTAGCGCAGCGCTTATACATTCTCCATAAAATGTCCCCGTTAAACTTATGTAGTTTCTGTAGTAACTATGGAGAGCTTTTTTAGAAGTTAATTCCTTGGCGGCCGATGGCCAAATATCTTTGTAGTGAAACATTGAAAATCCCATAAGACGAATTTTTCCGTGTTAAAGTGACTTTGAAAAAGTTGTAAGGAGTTTCTGCATAAATTCATAAGATTCTACAGGAATAGTGTACGGATTCTGCAGAAATTGTGGAAAAATCCTACAGAAATTGAAGAGAGCTTTTGCAGAAACTGTGGAGAGCTTTTGCATAAATTATGGAGAATTTCTGCATAAATTCTGCAGAAATGTTACCCCAGAAATTATGTATAATATGTACATATTTTATCGAAAATTTTCCTACATAGTTTTTACAAATTTTCTATAGAAATGCTCTGCATAAATTCTGCAGAAATGACCTGCAGAAAATGAGGAAATTCATGCAGAATTTCTGCAGGACTTTCTGCTTATTTACTAAAGACTTTCTGCATAATTTCTGCAGAAGTTTCAGCAGAAATTATGCAGGAACTCTGCAGAAGTTATTCAGAAATTATGCAGAAGCTATGCAGAAATCATGCAGAAAGTCCTGCAGAAATTCTGCAGAGTTCTGTAGGATTTTTTCATAAGGGCTACTTAGGGTTCAACATAGTTTGTGCGTTTCGGGCCGTACTTGATCCGGATACGGATAGGCTGTTCTGCAAAGAGGCGGAAGCCTATGTCGAGCTGGGGGTAGACAGTTTGTCCGCCGATCCCAGCGCCGTCTCTGCCATTGGGCTCGAGGACGATACGGACTTTCAGCGCGTGGAGCTGAAGGCAATGGTCGACGAGATCCTGGGCAAGCTTCAGCCAGGATTATGTTGCGTCAAATTCGTGGAACATGAGATCCAATTGGGAAACACTTGTCCCATCAAACAGGGCCACTATCAGGTGTCGGATAAGGTGCAGAAGGAGATGCATCGCCAGGTGTGCGAGATGCTCAATCAAGGCATTATTGAGCCCTCCAAGAGTGGTTGGTCGAGCCCCGTTGTGATATTGCCGAACAGCGACAGCACACAATGGTTTTGCGATGACTTGCGAAACGTGAACGCAGTCACCGAACCCGACGCCTATCCTCTGCCAAATATACAAGATATTCTGCGGAAGCTGAGGAAGGCGACGTTCATCTCCACGCTGAACCTCAAGAGCGCGTATCACCAGATACCGCTAGCGGCAGAGGCGCATCCGATCACCGCCTTCACGGTAACGGGAATAGGGATTATACAATATCCGGCGGATGTCGTATGGGCTGATGAACGAGCCAGCTACTTTCTTGCGGCTCATCGACCAAGTGCTCGGACCCGAGTTAGAGCCGTACGTCTATGCTTAGCTGGACAGCATCATTATCGTCGCCGAAACGTTCGAGAATTACAAGGAGTGCTTACGAATGGTGCTAGAACGACTTGGAGCCGCTGGGTTAACGCAAAACGCAGCAACGTGTATGTTTTGTAATTCAGAGGTAGCGCATATGGGCTTCTTGATTAGCCGGGATGGCACGAGGCCTAACCCGGCCAAGATCGAGCCCATCAAAAATTTTCCGGTGCCATAGAACCCGAAGGCGCTGCGGCGGTTCCTAGGTACGTGATGATGGTATAGGAGATTCATACCAAACTATGCCACCATCGCCGAGCCACTTACAAACTTGACCAAGAAGAATCAGGAGGTATGAGTGGCTGGAGGAGCAGCAGAACGCTTTTGAGCGACTCCGGGCGATGATTATAACCGTAGCGGTGCTGCACCGACCTAATCCTAACGGGCTGTTCATCGTGCAGACGGATACGAGTGACGTCGGCCTAGGAGCAGTGTTGCTTCAGGAGGTGGAAGAGCAAGAGAAGGTAATTGAGTTCGCGAGCCGTGTTATCACCAACGGACCGAAATTACAGCGTGACCGAAAGAGAGTGCCTTGCGGTTGTATGGGTGATCCAGAAGTTTCGCCTCTACCTCGAAGGATACGAGTTCAAAGATCTACCATCCTCAGGCTAATCAGGTGGAGCGCGCCAATCTTGCACTGAAGACGATGCTCGCTTCTTACCTTAAGGAGCGATACACTACGTGGGACGAGAAGTTTCCGGAAAATCTCTTCGCCATGAACACCGCTGTGCAGAGCTCCACCGAGATCAGCCCGGCCTTGCTACTCTATGGTATGCCGCCAGAACCCCCTGGCACGCAGTGTAGGCTGCAAGAGGTAGCAACAGAAATTCCGGCTCAAGAAGAAAGCCTGGCTGACTGGGAGGAGCAGCTGGACACCCTTCCTGAACTACATCAGCGAGCCGCCTGCCAGGCGAGGGCGACTCAGGACCGCCACGTATTATGACGCTGGCAGACTAGAGCCGAGATTCAAGCCAGGTGACAGGGTGTGGAAGCGTAGCCACACGCTTTCCTCGGCCTCGTTGAAAAGTCTTTTGTAAGTATGTGTGTGAGTATGACGCGCCTCCACCGCTGCATCCCGACAACCGCCGAGCCGCTACCAATTGCGAGGGAGAGAGGAGGAGAGCGAGCGCCTTGCGGAGGGGAGCGGGAAGTGAGAGACCGCCTAACGCATATTCCCCGGGCATTGCATCGCATGTGAGAGTGAGAGAGAACGAGCGATACGCACAATGGATGGCCAGCCTAGAGTGAGTAGGCTTATTTCGTAATGCCAAAACCTGTTGCATGCGAGCGGTGATCCGCTTCGTCTTTAACGCCGCCACTTACGTAGCGACCGCATGCGTGCGCGCGTACTACCCCGCGACGAGGTTAAGCCGGCTGTGTCACCAGCCGGCCGTCGTAAAGTCTCGGCCTGCGAGTGATTGTAGTTACCTTGTTTGGGTTTCGCACTCCTAGCGCGAATCATATCGTCAGCTAATAAACCTCATTATTTTACCTTTCACTTGTCGAATCACGCGTTTTTATTTAGCGTTGCCTAAGCTATGCATGATTTCCGACTACCACCCTCTACCCATTTCTGCACCTAGTCGCAGCAGCATTGGCAGCAGCGACAGCTACAGCAGCTGCAGCGACAGCGCGCAGCGCCGACTCTGGTAGAAAGCAGCTTACGCTTTCTACAATAGAAACCGGGTGCGCCTGTTCGTGACCTGTGCCACTGCGCTTCTTATTGGCCAACAGGGGATTCCACAATGGCGAGTCCCCTGGACGTATAGTACGCCCGTATATTACCCTACGAACCCCAGAGAGGGAATCCTACCTTCTCCTAATTGCACCCCGTTACTGCATGTATAAGTGAAAATAAGTGGAAAATTATGATACAACATGATTTAATGCACATTTCGTTATAACAACTCATCATCAAAGTTTGCAAGAAAGCATTAAGAAATACATAATAATATAATATAGATAAGTATCAAAATTTTAAACAAAAAAATACTAGTGTTAATATAAGTTAAAGAATTGTTATTTTGTGGACTTTCTTTACAGTGTACCAGAATTTATGGATTATTTTAGTATATATTAATAAAATTTCCCAGATACCTACTATATATTTGAATGGAAGAATGAAAATTATATATAACAAGATTTCTTATTAAGTTTCCGTTCAGAAATATCGGTAACATGCCAGGATGACTTGCTAAATTTTATTGTTAAATTAAAAAATCTTTAGTCAATGAGCCTGAATTTTTTTGAGGAGTAGCACATGTGTGTATTTATAAAAAAGAACATGTTATGAGGTTCATCAATCAAACTTTTACTGAGGATTAAAATTTACAGAAGCCTTTGCATAGAATAGAATACTGATTTTTGCTGAAGAGTTGTTTGTGTTAAATAGAGCATCTATAATATTTTTCTAAAATGGACTGTGGAGTGTAAATAGTATAAAGATACATTGAAGTCACCAAGAATCTTTCCCGAGATAGTGGTTTACAGCATTTGTATTTGGATGACATTAAATTGCTTAGTAAACATGTGATTTATTCGCGAATTTGTATAATTCTTTGTGGCACTTAGGAAATTCATTACGCAAGCTTATAGAAGTAGTGATTATTATTTAGTTCTACAGAGAAGTGTTGTCAAAAGTGTCCTACGTATCAAAGAATTTTAACAGGTTCAGTACGGATAATGCATAAGAAAAGATACATTAAGTTTACAAAGAATAAAAAGAAATAGAAAATTTTTTCAGTTCTAGTTATCCCTAATGATGTGTATTATTATGTCTGATATGAAAAGCGTTATAGATTCCTAATGATTATTATGTATTACGATGTCTGACATAAGAAGCGTTATAGACAAATGTTTTAAAAGATTTTTATTTTACAGCAATCTAAAGTATGGCAAATGACCTGAGTCATATTTGAATCATGTCGTACTGAACCTGTTGATGTAAAAAATTCAACCTTTTGAAAATACTTAAAGAGTTATTTTCTTGTTAAACTGGGTCTACTTTGGAAAACATTTATTAAATTTATGCTATGTTATTTTATTATTGATGTAAAGCTGACATTTTATGAAAGAGACTGCAAAAAAATGCCGTTCTAGTTTTACATAATGGTGCTTTGTGAAAAATACATTAGGTACCATTACAAAGGTTAATGAAGTGAGAACAATTTTTGCACCTTTTTGAAAATACTGTGATGGTTATTTCCTTTAAAAATAAAAATTTATTTTTGTAAATATTATTAGTAAATAATGGCAACATATTTATTCTAATACCATACCATAAAATAAATAAAACATTTGCTTGTGTCATTTGAAACAGGTGTATAAGAGAAGTGTTTATTCTGAAAATCAGATAATATTTAAAAAAAATTTTTGTGGATGAAAAAAGTTCAACAATTAAAATACAGAATAAAATGATCAAGTAAAAATATTTTTCGGACCTCAAGGATTAATGTGATTATTAAATACTTTTTGGTTTAGTGTTTTGATTTATTTATTTAATCAGTGCTGTCTTGATTGTAATGGCTATACTGAAATTGTGTATAGCGCTTGCGAAGTGTTTAGTTTATACTATCAAATTATTTTAACCATATCTTAGGAATCTCAACAAGAAAAACTAATAATGATGGAGTATATCAAATGGTGGATAATCTAGAGTCGTATTAGCCTTAGATACAGATTTATGTCATTTGCATTTTGGGTTTCTCCTTGTGTGCATTTGGCTAACAGGTCTGGAGCTGAAAAGCAATCATACAATAGTTGAATCTCCCTCACAAAGTATTTGTTTACCTTAGTGTTCATTACGATATGGCCAGGAGGATATCTTCCCTTTGATATAGCTCTGTTATAAAAGCACCAAGAATTCCTACCTAAAAATAATGTTCAGATTATTATTTTATTTCTACACTTTATAATTTAGAAATTGAGAAACCAAATTTTTTTTATTTCTTTTAACATAACTTTTCAATAATTCATTTGACATTTACTATTCTAATTTCCAAATAAGAAACACTATTACCTGCATGTTTACAATATAATTTCCTTTTTTATTACCGCTCTTCTTTATCTTGAATAAAATGAGCCAAGGCAGAGGTCCTTAAACTCATTTTATCCTCAGTTATAGCATTTTCAAGAAAAAAAGTTTATCGTAACTTTTCTATGAGACCACATGATGGATTTTCATGGGACAAAGTGCAAACTGTTCCTAATTTATGTAGTTATGGGCGTAGGAGTTTCAATTTTAAGGTTTTCATGTATAAGTATTTTATTCATACGGCGGACGAGTTCTATCGTGCGGGTTTATCAATGAATTTATAGGTACTAAAACCAATTTCAATACAATTGACATTCCTTCGGGATCTAACCAACAGGTTGATCACGATTGTAAAGGTGATTCCGACAGTTATGGCTACATTTGTGCGGAATACGTGTGGAAAAACATAAGAAGCATGTTACTGAAAGAATTAAAGATTTATTCAAAGCATACTTTGGAGTAGAAATATCGCAGAAAAATTCGACCTGGGTTCAGAACATTCTATGTGCTGATTGTTACAAATTGTTAGATAAATTCGAAAAAAATGATGGTCAAAGTAAATTAAAATTTGTAAAACCAGCTTTTTGGAAAAAAAATATTGTATGTATCTAGGGTCGTTCGTCCACAGAAGCATTTAGTCGAAAGTTTGATAGACGAGGCTTCACGAGACAGCTTTATACAAGGAATGGATGGTATGTAGGTTGATGGTGGTACAGAAGAAGAAGTAGAAAATATCAATGTCCACAGAGAAGATGATACGGACAAGAGTGAATCATTGACGAAAGCAGAAACTGAAACCGACGAGAGTAAAGAAGAACTGTATTCGCACAGTGATGAGGAGTACGTTCCCGTCGGTAAAGACAAAAGACAAAAAAAGATCTCTCAAGCCCAACTGAATGACATGTTTAGGAATGCAGGATTAGCGAAAGATGCAGCTGAATTAATGGCCTGACAATTGAAGTCTTATAACGTATTAGAACAGGGCGTAAACGTCACATTATATCGAAACCGAGAAGAAGCGTTTCGGAAATACTTCACTGGCGAATCTGATCTAGTGTACTGTACGGATGTACAAGGACTTATTGATGAGTTCCAACCAAATTTATACAAGCCAGAAGAATCGAGGTTATTCATCGATTCACCCAAGCGAAGCCTAAAGGCAGTTCTTCTTCACAATACGAACGTGCTTGCTCCGTTGCTATTGGCCCATTCAACTGAACTCAAAGAAAAATACTGTAACATCGAAGAGATTTTAAATAAAATAAAGTGAGCACGAATGGTTAATTAGCGGAGACCTGAAAATATTGACGATGATACTAGGTCAACAATCAGATTTTACCAAGTACCCATGCTATTTATGCATGTTTGACAGTCGAGATAGAGCAAAACACTATAATGTAAAAGTATGGCCAGCGAGGCCATCACTCACTGCAGGTTCCAGCAATGCCATCAAGCGTCCTCTTGTGGATCCTAGCAAAATTCTTTTACCTCCTCTAGATATCAAATTAGGACTAATGAAACAATTTGTTAAAGCTCTCGATAAAGAAGGGCGCTGCTTCAGATACTTAGAAAGCACCTTTAAGAATGTAACTCTAGTTAGATTGATGGAAGGTATCTTTCATGGACCTCAAATTCGCAAAATGTTCAGGGACGAAGAGTTTGTTAAAAGTATGATATCGAAAAGGCAACCTGGTTGAGTTTCAAAGATGTTGCAACCAAATTTCTTGGTAATAATAAAGATGAGAACTACAAGAGCATCGTAGAAACTATGGTAGAAAACTTCAAAAGTTTAGGTTACTTAATGAATTTGAAACTCCACTTTCTCGATTCGCACATTGATGAATTGCTACCAAACCTTGGGGACTTCAGTGAAGAGCAAGGTGAAAGATTTCATCAGGATATGAAGGAATTTGAACGTAGGTGGCAAGGAAAATGGAGTGTGAACATGATTGTGGACTATTGCTGGATGCTAAAAAGAGATGTACAATCTAATAACAAATAGCGGCGTAGAAATCCTTTACATAGGTCGTTCGATGACAAACGTACATGCAAGCGTAAGCCAATTTAGTTCTTGTGCATGAGATTTTTAAGCAGTTTTTTGAGGATATCTCCGAAACTCGTTGGTCAAACCTCTTTTTTCCATAGCAAATCCGGATTCAGCAGGCGAAAGTACATAAAAACAAAGTGTTTTTGACGTTAAGGAAATAATGTTTTTGTTCTTCTCAAGTTCTTACCACAGAAACACTGCTTTTCGACAGTTTTTTGACGTTATTTTAAAAACTTACGGCCGATCCCCTATTTTTAATGACGAATTCGGATTCAGACGAAAAGAATACATAAGAAAAAAGTAGTCTCCATCCCAGAACCAGACATATTTTTTTCTGTGGGCCTGTGTAATTAGTCATTTGATTCCCATTATTTTCCTTCTTGAAACTCACTTTCCTGTATATCTGTTATCTGCTCTCCCATGTAAAATGGTTAAAACAGAAGCTCCGGCACCTTGCATGCATCCGTTCCATTAAAAGTTATTGCTAAGCTAGCAGCATTCGTCCCATTAAAAGTTACTGCGCAATCTGTCCTTTTGTACTTTTGATTCATCCACTGTTGAATCACTTTTTAAAACACTGTACTGAGTTAGATTATTATTTATAATACTAACATAAATGTTGAACATTCGCCAGGTCTTATGAAATATGAAATCCCAATAATTCAAATCTAAACTTAAGAAGCCATGACTGTCATAGACAAGAGTGCATAAGTACATAAAAGCCGACAAGCACATTTTTTCAATGATCACTTGATTACACATATTAAATATTAAATATATCTTGAATTTCAGTATGTGAGCAGGCTGGTCGCTTTTATGTGTATAGATACATCTTGACACTTATTGCAATTCAGAAATCTTCTGAATTGGATTATATATCCTATAGTGAGTTAGACTTAATATGTCACTTTCATCTTTCTTAGAAAAAAGATGTATTTATTTTTATTTATTTATTATGCGATAAAAATTTTGACTGCCTCTTTTTTATAATACTTAATTCTATCTTGCCAATGCACATGTTTTTCAGTATTAATTTTCATACAGCATTCCCATCTTGAACTGAAACTACTTTCCAAATTTAAACAAAACTGTCACTGCACGCTTGTATTGTAATTACACTTACACTTTTCAGACATATATCTTCCCATAGACAATACATTAAATTTTTAGTCCTAAATTCACTTATGAATAAAAATAATCAAGCACTAAGAAAAAATCTTTCTCTATCTGAAAGCAAAAACTCTGCAAAACAAACTGTTGAAATAACATGGTTATGTATCTTGGCTTATTTGAGATTTTGCTCTGTCAGCTGTGCAACTGTGTTGACACTATACTATTATAGTTTTATAAGTATATACGTATACAAAAGGGGGTATTAATATAGTAATTCCCAGTCAAATTTCGTTGACGGAATGGTCACTTTACTAGAACAGAAGTGCAAAATTGTCACAACTCAAAAGACGATGCCACTGGATTTCAAATTCCAGAATAAGATTTATATTATTTTTATAATAAATCCCGTATTTAAATTTAATTATTTCATTTTATAATTCTTATACTAATGTCCTTAACCCATTAAGTCCTGAATGGACAAATTTTCACTAAAGTTTTCAACGCTTATATTTTATGTGAAAATGAATTGTAAAAAGTATATGGATAAGCGCATTCGATGTAAAATTTGATGAACTTTCAGAATCTTTTGTTAGATTTTTCAAAAAATTAAACTGTCGAACACTGTACATGATTTTTTCCAAAAAAACATGGTTTAAAAAAAAAAAAAAATTATTCATTTCGATTTTCAAATGGAATGCATTTAAGATTTAATGATCAAAATGCAGAAAACGTGGCCTCGAGACCTAAACTTGAAAAGCTAACGATTTAGGTTTTGAAAAAAAATTTTAAAACATAAAATGGCGGCTGAGACGCAGAAAAATCATAAAAATCTTCTGGAATTATTTATTCGAAAAAGATGTACTTTAGAGAAAAACTTTACTGAAGAAAAAGTGCTTAGAATTGATCAGAGAACATGCTGGAATTTTTCCAGAACCTTTTGGCAAATTTCAGAATTTTTCAAAATTTTCAAATTTTGAAAAATTTAAAAACGCTTCTTATGTTTCTGAAAAAATTCCAGCGTGTTCTTTAATCAATTCTAAGAACTTTTTCTTCAGTAAAGTTTTTCTCTAAAGTCCATCTTTTTCGAGTAAATAATTTCAGAAGATTTTTATGATTTTTCTGCGTTTCAGCCGCCATTTTATGTTTTAAAATTTTTTTTCAAAACCTAAATCGTTAGATTTTCAAGTTTAGGTCTCGAGGCCACGTTTTCTGCATTTTGATCATTAAATCTTAAATGCATTCCATTTGAAAAATTGAAATGAAAAATTTTTTTTTTTTTTTAAACCATCTTTTTTTGGCAAAAATCATGTACAGTGTTCGACAGTTTAATTTTTTGAAAAATCTAACGAAAGATTCTAAAAGTTCATCAAATTTTACATCGAATACGCTTATTCATATACTTTTTACAATTCATTTTCACATAAAATATAAGCGTTGAAAACTTTAGTGAAAATTCGTCCATTCAGGACTTAATGGGTTAAATAATGTCGTAAAAATGGCTCCTGGTCCAATAGACAATATTTTTAAATATAATGTTTACATCTATGAACCGTGTTATTATCACGAACATAGTAAACTCTTTATAGAAAATACGTATCTTGTTATCTTGTTAGTTTATGGTCTTAGGTTCTGAGACACCGTTATGCAACCACGCATGTTTTAAAGAAAGTACCACCTAGATGACTCTTTTAGATTCAAAAAATTGGAGAAAATACTATCTACTTCATGCCCGAATAGTAGAGTGCGAACAAAGATAGAATAAATTAGAGAAATTAGAAAATTAGTGAATTGAGCGATACCATTGATGTTGGGTATATTACATTTGACCTAGCGAAACAAAATGTCACGTAAAATACCTTGTTTTTTTTTGTTTTTAGAGATATTAATAAACAAAACTCCGTGAAAAAAAAAAAATTTGATTTTTTCGACTTTCTTAAGTGTAGTCTACCATTAATAATAAGCTGGCAGATCGCATCTTTCTCGGAAACGGCTGGAGAAGAAAACTCCAGCAGGATTTTGAGATTTTTGACTCCGGCGATCTTGCTACAGAAAATTAGCACCAAAATATGCCAAAACTCCGAATTCGCTAAGGCAAAAACTCGCAAAGTTACAAGAAAATGGTCTGCTACATTAATATGAAGCTAACAGATGGCATGTTTCTCGGAAACGGCTGGAGCAGAAAAATCCGGTTGGGTGTATAAAACTAGCAGAACATTAACAGAAAATTATGGTATTGTTTATAAGCCGGGGTCATAAAAGTGATCTCCTAGCTGAATAAACGTGACTCTTTCCATCTGTAAATGTTAAATTGATTTTTTAATTAATATGAAAAAACCTTGGGACAGTGGTTGGCGTTCTGATCGGAGTAGGGGGCCTCTTAAGCCAAATGGAAGGGAGATAGTGGATCGCTGATCCCTGCCGTTGGGTCATCGGCTCCCAGTGGATCCGCCCCTAGCGAAAAATTTCTCCCAGGAAAGGGACTGATCGGGCTCAGCGGAACTGGATGGTCGGGGGACGGGGTCAAGCTGACCCCTGCCAAAAGGAACCGCGACTCGGACAGCTCCACTCCAAGTGAGATCAAGAAAAGAATAACGGAGGCGGGGCGTTCGACTTATAGTAAATCGGTCGCCACTCCCCTTAGGATAGCGGTTATCCGCAATCCTATCCGAAGGACCGCCTCAGCGAAGAGCAAGGCAAGCTGGTACTTGCGTCCGTGGAAAACGCCATGGACGAGGCACCACAGGACAGCTACTTCCCGTCCTTCTTGAAGAACTGGTTCTGGAAGGGAGCACGTGTGTTCCAGTGCAGAACGCAGGAGGACGTGAAGTGGCTAAAGGAAAAAGTAGGAGGCTGTATACCCTGGACGGGATCTAACCTCACGGCAGTGGAGATGGGGGACCTCCCAAAGCTGCCCATGGTCATAGTATATGTCCCAGGCATGTACGATGCAGGGACGATCCTGAAAAGGCTGTCCCGGCAGAACCCAAGCCTGAAGGTGGATACCTAGCAGGTCAGGGGCTCCAAGGAGGTCCCCACCAAGAAAAGCGACTTAGGAGTAGAAATGGCGGTGCGCGTCACCATGGAATGTTCGGAGGTCGAGGCGCTAAAATGCATCGACTTCCTACCATACTGTGGTGGCTTCAGAGCGCACTGTCGGGTATGGAAGGATAATGACGAAAAAAAGGACGGGGGTACCACCGACAACATGGAAGTGGACACTCCTGCCTCCGACAAAGAAAGACAAGGGCAGAGACGGCGGGCCTTCCGATAATAAAGAAAGGCCCACGATCGCCAAGGAAGGGTGTCTAACGGATCTGTGACAAGATGGCAGCGCCTAAGGTTATCTGCACGCAGATTAACTTGCATCACTACAAAAGTGCCTCGGCGGTACTAGCCAGATGCATGGCAAGGATGTACACATGCATATGGCTCGTCCAAGAGCCTTGGTTATACAAAACAAAGATTATTGGCCTGACAGGATGCGGTCAGCTGATAGGCGGGAGGGTGGACAACTCTAGAGCCTGACTCTTGGTTAAGGACCTAAGAGTGGAAGCCATACCAAAATACTGCTTACGCGAAATGGCGACGGCTAAGTTTTGGTACAAAGACGATAAAGGCGGCATGCCGGAAGTGGTTGTCGCATCAGCCTGCTTCCCCTACGAATAGAACCTCTGCCCTACGGCGGAGGTCATAGAACTAATTAAATTCTGTGAGGACAACGGGTGGGACCTTTTGTCGGGGTGCGATACTAACGCACACCATCTGGCGTGAGGCAGCTCGGACACGAACGACAGGGGAGAGAAGCTATTGCTGTTCTTCTCCACCACCAACCTTGACTTCCTGAACATAGGCTGTAAGCCTACCTTCCAAGCTCGTAATAGGGAGGAGATCATTGACATCACCTTCGCCTCGAGAAAAATGGGGATCGCGATCACGGGTTGGAGGGTCTCGGACGAGATCTCTATGTCGGATCACAACCACATAGCTTTCGAAATCAAAGGTGGTAGCACAGAATCTAGACTTTACAGAAACCCGAGGAAGACAGACTGGGACACCTATGTTGAAGAACTGGGGGCTAAGCTCAAGTTGATCTCAAGTAGACATAGCAATCAGATGGAACTCAATCACTGCGGTGAGGTTCTAAAGAACAACATCGTTAGTGCTTTCGGAAACAACTGCAGATTACGTACAAAGCCAGTCCAAAGGGAACACCTTGGTGGAATCCCACATTGGAAGCGTTGAAGAAAAAGACCAGAAGACTTTATAATAGGTCTAAGGAAAGGAACAATCCAGCCGATAGAGAAGCTTTTAGAGACGCTCAAAGAAAGTACAAAAAGGAAATCAAAAGATCCAAAAGCAACTGCTGGAAGAACTTTCGGGAGAGCATGAGCAGTGTCTTTGATACAGCGAGATTGCTCAAACTACTAAGACAACCGAAAACGCAAGGGCCAAATCTAATAAGACTTGGCACGGAGGAATGGGCGGAAGACGATAGGTCAGCACTAGACTGCCTCTTAGAAACGTACTTCCCCCTGCACGAGACAGTCACGGTGGAACAGCATGAACTAAGGGCCAGCGGTGCAGATTGGGAGCTAGCGCGAGAAATTTGTGCCGAGGACCAAGTAAGATGGGCGTTGAGTACTTTCGACCCCTTCAAGGCACCGGGAACCGATGGTATCTTCCCAGCGCTGCTACAGAAGGGGCTTGAGTTAGTCGCCCCCATCCTAGTAAAACTTTTTCGAGCTTGCCTGGCGTTTGGGTACATACACGAATGTTGGCAAGTGGCCAAAGTGGTGGTCATGCTAAAACCCAGCATCGAACAGCACTCAAAGCCGAAAGACTACAAACCCATCAGTCTGACATCCTCTGTCCTCAAGACAATGGAGAGACTGGTGGACAGATACATAAGAGAAGAACCACTAGCAGTTAATCCCCTGCACGATAGACAGCACGCATATCAGACAGGTAAATCAGTGGATACCGGTCTGACTGAGGCGGTCACTTTCATGAAAAAGAGGATGAAGAACACGGGATTGGTTTTGGCTAGTCCACTCGACGTAGACGGGGCTTTTAACAACACCACGAGAGAAAGCATTGTGAAGGGAGCCGAGGACCATCTCGTACCCAACACGGTTAGCAAATAGCTTTGGTGCATGCTTAGTTGCAGAAGAGTGGAGGCCCACTGGGGCTCGCACTCAGAAGAAGTAAAAGTAGGAAAGGGCTGTCCGCAAGGAGGAGTGCTGTCTCCTACGATGTGGTGCTTGGTGATTGATGAACTCATCAGACTACTGAATGAGGCAGGTTTCTTTGCCCAAGCCTATGCGGATGATATACTTATACTAGTGAAAGCCGACGACGAGCACATACTTGCAGGACTAATGCAACATGCGTTAGGCACAGTGTAAGCTTCGTGTGAGTCTGTCAGACTGTCAGTGAACCCAGATAAAGTTAACATGATATTGTTCACGACCAGATACAAGGTCAAACCTATCGGGGGAGTGCAACTGGGCGGCAAACCCCTGAAACTGGTAAATGAAGCTAAGTATCTGGGGGTAACGCTAGATTTCAAACTTAATTGGGGAAAATACATAAGTAACATATGCGAGAAAGCTATAAATACCTTCTGGGCCTGTAAGGCGGAAAACGTAAGGCGGATGTATGAAATTATCAACAGAACCAGATTAACGCACGGAGCGCTGATTTGGTGGCAGAAATGCTCACTAAAAACTCGCCAGAGCTCTTTAGACAAAGTACAAAGACTGGTAATAGGGGGTATAACGGGCTCTCCAAGCACTACGCCCCTGGCAGCCCTTGAACTACTACTAGGAATACCACCACTGCAAGCTTTTATCAAAGGGAAAGCAAACAAGACGTGGTGGCGTATAAGAGAGGTCATTGGGACAATGGGAGGGCTTGACCAAGAACTTGGTCAGGTCCTACCCCCTGATATCGAAGCATCGGGGTGTGACAAAATAGAGCGAAGGATTATATTCCGGAAACCCCACAAAGTGCACATCTCCGACAGAGAAGAGTGAGCTAACGGTACCCACCTCTACACCCAATCGGGCGTAGTGTAGACCACAGATGGCTCCAAAAATGAGAATGGCGTGGGGCGGGTGCCTGGGAGCAAAGTAGCTCTACGGAGCTGGTGTACACACTTGACTCTCACGCATCGGTGTTTCAGGCAGAAGAGCCATAGCGGAGTGTGCTGCAGTGCAACTAACTAGGGACAACTGGGGCTGTTCCATCACCATCTGCTCAGACAGCAGAGCTGCACTGATGGCCCTCAATTGCACCAGTATTTACTCCAAGGAAGTGTTACATTGCATAGATATCCTCACGGCCCTGGTCCGTAACAACGTGGTCACCCTTATTTAGATGCCGGGGCATGTGGGTATCAAGGGCAACGAGAAGGCGGATCGCCTGGCGGGAAGAGGCGCTCGCAAGGTCAGAGCGACTCAATGCTCGGTAGGCGTTCGGCCAGGTGACATTAAGAAAAGGACCTTACTCTTAATGAAGGAGGAAATACTCAAGAAATGGCGGGAGTCGTCAGGTTTAAGGCAAGCCAGAGAATCTTAAGTGACTCCCCGCCAGAACAATAGCTACAAGACATAGGCAGGCTGAATAAGCCTAAGCTAAGGAGGGTAGTGGGCTGGCTCACGGGCCACTGGTGGGTCAGATACTACCTCTACAAACGCACAATTTTAAACGAAGGAAACTGCAGATGGTATGGGGGGCCGGAGGAATCAACCTTCCATTTCCTTTGCCGGTGCCCGGCCTTTGTGGGCACTAGGCGGGGGATGTGGGAAGAATGCTCCCTTCAGCCTGAAACTCTAAGAGAACAGAGCCTTCAGTCCATCTGCCAAGTTATAGAGCGGATGGACAGAAGGCTTCAACGCAGCGGAAATTAGAAAATAACAAAGTCAAGGGGTATAGCACAATGGGCGTAAGCCTGAGTGATGGGCACCACGACTCTGAAAAGAGCCGCTCGCCCGCTCCAACAAACACATACATACATACAACAGATCGCCTGTTTCTCGGAAACGGCTGGAGCAGAAAAATCCGGTTGGATGTATAAAACTAGCAGGACATTAACAGAAAATTATGGTATTGTTTATAAGCCGGGGTCATAAAAGTGATCTGCTAGTTGAATAAACGTGACTCTTTCCATCTGTAAATGTTAAATTGCGAAAAAATTCTATTTTTTTCAGAATGCTAGGTTTTAATTTTGGAATACACTTCTTAGCATGCAGGGAGGCCACAAAAAAAAATGTCAATAGTTTGTTGTTTGCTAATTTGTTTTCTAGCTAATTGTTACACAAATTTCTTTAAGAATATTGTTTAATAGATAGCCTAAGCAAAGACCATGGTTCGCTAGTCTCGTTTGTACTTAGCTCTGATACAATTCCATGTTTGGAGATTTACCGGTATGAAGTACGAATTTATTCAATGAATGTAATTTGTGAAAACTATTGTAATGGCTTTTTTTATGGCTTCCTCAAAAAGAAAGCTTTGTAACGATGTAAAAAATTATCGGACAAAAACGTTATTAAAAACATGTTTTAAGAATAGTGGCATCAAAATTTTTTGATTTTGAGAAAATTTTGTTTCCTGTGTGCGTGCGTGCGTGCGTGCGTGTGTGTGTGTGTACGTGTGTGCGTGTGCGTGTGCGTGTGTGTGTGTGTGTGTGTACAGAAGATATCTCGAGAACGAATCGATCGATTTCGACGGGTCAAAGCTTACTTTCTTCGATTTTGATGCCGCTTTAAAATCCACAAACGATTTTGAAAAGTTTGGTTTTATGATCAAACAACGATTTTGAAATTTCAATTTTTCTCATTTTTTATATGATGCGGTAAACTTTTTTTAATTTTTTTAATAGAATTTTTTGAAATTTGAAAGGGCATTAAATGACCAACATTTTATTTTTTTAGAAATTTAAATATCTTTATTTTTTTAGAAATTTGTACCAGTTATTAAAGTATAAAAAGTACTTCTACCTCTCAAAATTTCAAGACATGTTATCGATTTATTAATAAGAAAAAAATTATTGAAGAAAAAAATTGAATTTTCATTGTCGCACGATAGCTGGCGTAAGAATCAATAAATCTTTATAAAATTTCGCAGAGGCGTAGCTCTTTTATACTTCTGAAGCCTTTTTATTGGCCAAGTAAATGTTCATAAAATTCAAAGATATTAGAGGTTAAATTTTTTTCTATTTTTCAAATAGCATTTTCTTGAGAACGATTCGACAAATCAAAATGAAATTTATAGGCTGTCTAGCTCATACTGTGAAGAATATATGTACAAAATATCATTATGGTTGCTGGATTATTTTTGGAGATATTCGTGAGAAAAATTTTTAAAGAAAAGAAAATGCGTTTTCGTTGTCGCACGGTAACAAGAGTAAAAATCTTTAAATTATTTTTCAATTTAATAGTTGACATAATAGAATAAAAAAATTAAGTATGAGGAAGCTAATTGCCAATGAATTGGCAGCAGTTTTTTATTCTGGGATAGATTTTTTTAATTAATAAAAAAACCTTTGGGCAGTGGTTCGCGTTCTGATCGGAGTAGGGGGCCTCTTAAGAAAAATGTAATATACCCAACATTAATGGTATCGCTTCAATTTTGTGAGTATAGTCATTATATTAATAGAAGTTCAACTGTTTGCGTTATTTCAAATAAATAATAAGAAATTAATTTGTCAATTAATAGCGAGTTTAGTTTCTGTTCCCAGGTAGGCTTAACGGGATGCCATACTCGATTTTGGAGAATAAAACTACTTTACCATAGCAGTATTCTCACGCACATATTCCGTTATGTCGTGTTTCCAACAGTATAATACATATAGACATAGTATTATACCGTATATGAGCGTTTGTATGTGCGTACGTGCACATGTTGCATACATAAATACATTCCCGATTTATCGAGATCGAATGTAAAGACAGGCATATTAGTCCATGCTCTGAGTGGAGTTTGAGTGAATACACGGAGTTGAACGGTAACCAAACATTTTTTTACGTATTTTGAGGTGCCGAATTCAAATTTGGTGGTTTCTAAGTGAAAAACGGTTAATTTGTTTGTTATTGACAATGTTTGAGAATGCCATAATTTATAATGAGGACATGCTGTGGGTGTTTACAAAATAAATTGAGCCAAACACTTTGGTAAAGTAAACTATAATATATTCACAATAACTATAAAATATAAATTACTATTACAAATTTCGATAAAAGGTATTATAAAAATTGAACAAAATGTGTGTGTAACTGTTACAATAAATTGGTGTGGTGTATGCCTGTTTCATAATTCTGTATAAGTGTATGTGAGTAGTACAATTTGAGTGTATAAGTTTTACAGAGAAAGTTAAGGTATGCTGAGAAATCCCCGTCCAGTGAAGGCACTGCTTGCAAAAATGATCACAGTTAATATTATTGATTAACTTGATCTGAGAGTTACGGAACATCGCATGTGCAGAGTACATTCATTACATTGTATCACTGCTTACGTGTATCAAAATGGCTGTGCGTGTGTAAGAGGTTACCTGGCTTCGCAGTGATTATATTAATCCGAAAGGTGTGAGAAAAGCCGATTGAGATGCACAGAAGCAGGTGAGTTGCGCCAGATGAGAAAGGCCAGTAAGCAGATCCATTAGAGGAGAGCCAGTGAAGTTTCCTTGCTGAGAACCGCCGCCAAAATGCAGCAGAAGCCGCGTGAGATGTTGCCTCGTGGTGCGCTCGAGGCATCGAGCGCCGGTGAGAAGATGCCGTTTGAGTAGCTCTAAATTACTGAGAGTATACCTGTTGAGAGTCACTTCTCGCACGTAGCGATTATATTAATCGCCTACGCTTATAAGTTGGTCCTATGATGGTGACTCCGCAACTATGATGTGCAGTTGAGAAGAGCCGGAAGATGAGCGTGATGATCGACATGAGAAAGCCGTTGAGATGAGTGCGAGGATGTGAAGCAACCGATGAGAGAAGCCAGATACAATCCATAGTTGAGAAAGCAGCAGTTGAGTGTTGCGTAGTGATTGCTGAGAGGTGCCGCGGCCTCCTCGTGGCCAACTAGATGCAGCGAGCCGGTGAGAATTGCCATGTGATGAGACGCCGGGCGAGCACCACTGCTACACGAGGAGATGCCGCATGGGAGTCACCGCCGTGTAGAAGTTCCGTGTGAGAGACACTGCTGCATAAGAGATTCCGTGTGAGACTATACGGCTGCGTGAAACCATGAAGAGAGAGTGAGAGAGACCATACTTGAGAGACTCCGACGTGAGTATTGTCGAAGTACACACTGATGTTCTCCACGAGACCGACCGTTTCAGAGAGAGAGAGAGTTTGACCAAAGTGGAGTGAGAATGCCGTGTGCGTCGGCCATGCGGCCTCGTGGCGAGCACGCCGTCCTGACTAAGACAGAAAAAGAGCACTTCCGTCTTCTTCCTCGCCTCGAGCCGATCTGATAGCAGACAGAGTCCATGAACGACTTCCTTCTTCTCGGTCTTGAGTTTGTCACTTCGCGACTCAAATTAACACCTATCTCACATTTGCATGTGAGAGAGCGAGAAAGACCGAGATATCGCGCATATACCTCCTTAGTCAGTGTAGCGTCTCAGCTGTTCCGCCGAGACGCCGCGAGGTGCTGCCGCTCCGTGGCTGCACAGTGAGTCGAGCCGAGCCGAGATTAACAGCGGGAATTCAAATTAGCTGAATTCCCAAACAGACAATTTTATTTAAAAAATTGCTCTTTTTATAAGTTGTAAATTTAGAGTAAAACTAACTTTCCATTTTATGGAAAAAAATACCTTGAAATAATGTATCATGCTTTAGTAAACGCAAAAACAGTGAATTGCCATAAAATTGTTAATAAAAAAATAAACAGACCATTTATTCGGATTGGTTTACTGAGACGTGATACATTATTTTAACGTATTTTTTTCCTTAAAATACAATGAATTTTTTTTATTCTAAATTTAAGTTTTACATAAAAAAAGCAAATTTTTGTAACAAAATAAATAACCATTTTTAAGCTTAAAAATAAATTCTAATTCTACGCCTAAAAATACGTAGAAGGTTACTGTGGCAACCACAGATGCTTATTTTAGATCTCCCTCAGCACCCAGACTATACATTGCCTACTAATATAAGAAGCACTGAGCTCTCTGAGCTGAGAGTTAATTCCTGCTATTCTTGAAATTTTTCTTTAGATGATCTATTATATATCCTCTTAATTACAATCATCCTCTTGGTTTAGATGCTTGTCTTGATTAAAAATTAATGAAAAAATACTCTTAATCGAGAAAATCCTCTTGATTGATAAAATCCTCTTGATTAAAAAAGTCCTTTTGATTAAGGAAGTCCTCTTGATCGAAAAAATCTTGATTGATAACATCTTCTTGATTGTTAAAATCCTCTTAATTACCAGTCCCCTTGATTGGCAGTCCTCTTGATTGATTAACAATTGCCTTGATTAATCCTTTCAGTCACGCTATACAGTTCAGAAAACACGTTTTCTCTGCATATATTTGTTTATAGCCATTATAAGCAATTATGGATTGACAAAAAATCCTATTCGATGTAAAGTTTAAGTTTTTTACTACCCGAAAATGTAAAAAAGTCAGGATTTTGCATAGAATATAAAACAAAATAATAAATAAAAAAAAAACAGGGTGCCGATATATCGGCTCCTGTGACTGAAAGGGTTAACAGTCCTCTGGCTTGCCAGTCCTCTTGCTTGCCAGACCTCTTGCTTTGCCAGTCCTCTTGCTTACCAGACCTCTTGCTTGCCAGTCCTCTTGATTGATTGACAGTCCTCTTAATCGACAGTCCGCTTGAAGTTCTCTTGATCGAGAGTACTCTTGAAGTCCTCTTGATCGACAGTCCTCTTGAAGTCCTCTTGATCGAAAGTCCTCTTGGAGTCTTCTTGATCGAGTCCTCTTGATTGACAGTCTTTTTGATCAACAAATTTTAAATAACGGTTGACACCATGTCGAAATTAAATGGTTCTCCATCAAAAATCTCTGTTCATACTTCATGGCTATAATCTGTAAATATATTTCAAGTATTACTGAAAATTAAATCTATAAATTATATATAAAAATAAGGCATTTCACGTCAGCTGTCCTGAGCTCAACCTGTCCCGACCAAAGCCGCCGCACTCGCGCTTTCTTTGGTGAATCATATCTCGCAAAAAACAAAAAAGTACCTTTCATTTTTTGCGAGATATAATTGACCAAGGAACGCGCAGGCCGAGCGGCAGCTTTAGCCGAGACGAAATTTACAGTTATAAAAATAACAAATTTAAAGTTATAAAAAATTAAGTTTATTTTAACCAGGCACATTTCCAAAACAGATAAGCCATCTAGAATTAAAAACTTATCAATTTGTTTAAATATTTCACTTGCTTCAAAAAAATTGTTAGCAAAATCATTGACTTCTAATACTTGGTCATTTTTGCAAAACGATGAAACAGCTACAGCCACAACATTTCTAAATTTTCTTTCTGATCCATCACTTGTATGCACATGTTTAAATAGATTTTTTATAGTTAGATTATCTACTAAACATTTAATTTGAACATTCCATTTTGATCGGATCTTGACATCTACATCACATTTTTTATCTTCTATTTTAAGCGGTCCTCAAAAGCAGAAATTAGTGTTACAGATTCAGTTATCTCACCAGGATAGAGAAAGATTTGTCGATGACTTTTTTCTAACAGTTCTATTACATCTAATCTGCAAGTTATTCCTATTATATATGTTCTGGAGTCCTACATCATTACAAGACATTGAGGCATGTAATCGACATGGCAGCTTTTTTCACATCTTCTCAAAATGTGCACACATGTTCTTTCTCAGACTCCGCCTCACCTCTAAATCTAAATCTCTTGGGAATAAGGGTACCTAGCAAACACAGAAAATAATTAACAAAATATATTAATTAATAAAAAGGCAGGAGGGCATGGCGAAAATGATACATGTTTATAGAGAAACTTTTTAAAAGTCAAAAGATCCATTTTATTAAATCAATTCATTAGGAGTTATTTTTCTATCATACAAAACATTTAAAAAAATGTTGAAAGTACAATTTGACCAAGCTCACTTTCAAGTTTCTAATTACATAACTCGTAACTGGTTATGAATTTATGTACTTGTATATGATCTGTTAATAAAGAGTTTCCGCTGAACATGATGGATTACAGTCATTATAATATTCAAATAATACTTGGACAGAATACTAAAATAAACTGATAAAAATACGGTAAGGATATATCAGATCACCCTCGGGAAACTTTTAACAGCAGCTGATATCAGGTGCCTTTTTTCTCAGGAGAGTTTTAAAAAAATATACAAATTTATAACTCGCAATAATATTTTTTACATAAAATATACCTTTAACAGCTATCTGGTATACAGCTGTCAGCGAGACACATATGAAGATCAATCAGGTATCTGGTAATAGCTTCCATGTAAGTTTTATCAACTTCAAACACAAATGCACTAATTTTCTTGATTTTCTTTAGATTCAACAGTAAAAGCTATTCCTCTTAACGGGATGCCGGAGTAACAGAACTAGTTTTTCAAAGTTTTCTCTGTAAAGAATTAACCGACATAGCTGAAATTTTGGGAATCACTTCAAAATTTGTATATCAAGTGCGGACAACTCTTGGATTTTGGAAAATTGTCATATTTTTTTATTTAGAAAATAAAATATACTACAATACTTTCATATAATAATACATTAACTGCGGCGTCCCCTTAAGTGACATTTATTAATTGACAAGAAAGTAAACATTTTTTACATCAAATACAATAAACTTTTTTTCACCGATTTAAGGAAATACATTTAAGCCCATGTTAATGATCATTTTTACCAGATGTGGACAATGCAGCTTATACATTTCCAATTATCTTCTTTCCTTAACATTCTGGTTTCTTCACTGCATATTTACTTGTGAAATTTAAAAATGAAAATATATAGAGTATCTATTTTTGAATACAAAAACTCTTAAAATTCAAAAAAGCCAAAATTATGTAAAAAACATTAATACAGATTTACATGATTTTCAGATTTGTATGATTCTTTTACATGATTTTTTCTTTTTTGGATTTTAAGAGTTTTGTATACAGTTTTATGTTAAAAATAGATACTTTGTAGCTTTTTGTTTTTTAATTTTACAGGCAATACGCAGTACAGAAATTACAATGTCAAGAAAAGAAAAAAAATTTGAAATGTTAGGTTGCACGCTATGTGCATCTAGTAAGATGGGTGCTTGGAATAAGTTTAACCTACGTCATTATATTGATTAAAGATGTTTATATTTTTTATTATTTGTTAATTCCACTTTATAAAAATTATTTTTGCTTGTTGCATATAAGGAAAATCAAAACAAAACCAAGTGAATTTGGACCTAAAGTTGATGAAACTTACATGGCTGCAAAATGAAAGGGTAAAAAGTCCATTGGAATACAATAATGGCGAATTAAATTTAGTATACTCATGGTAAGCCTAAAAAATTTCAAGAAATTCTTTAACCTTCATATATGAGGATATCACCAGAACTTTCAACATTCGGTGTTTGAAGTAAACAAATTTTTTTCTTCGAGCACACTTTTCAAAAAAATATGAACGGCTTACTTATCGATTAAATAATACAAAAAAGTTTCCATAACTCATTTTTAGTTCCGTTAAAAAATAAAAGCAACAATACAATTTTAAGAAAAAAATCAAATATATACTGCTTAAGATACGACTTTTTTTACGTGTGCGTGCGTGCGTGCGTGCGTGCATGCGTGTGTTTTTTTTTTTTTAGGGAGAGGGAAAATGCTTGATGCACCGTGTTTTACCCGTGTATGGAACTCTGCTAGTCTGCCCTAGCGACTAAAACCCTAATCTCATCATCAGAACCACCGCTAAGCATTACTGCGCGGGGGCGGCCTCAGCTGTTCAGCTCTTCCACATTTTCAGATTTTTCTTTGCTTGTTACGGGGAACCGTTTTTGTTGGTCTCTTCGACTTTCTGCACTCCTATTCCTCTTCTCGGAGTCTCTTCATACCGGTTGTAGAGAAACTCCTGACTGCAGACCACTTTTTCTCCGTTGTCAACATCAATTCCACGAAGATCTCTGGCTTAGGTGTTGATCCTAGTGCGTCTTCCAGTTCCAGTTCTCTCGTCAGTGAAACGCGGACACCAGAAGAATATATGTTCCGCATTTTCCGGTACTCTGCACCCCGCCGGACACTGTGGTGCCTCCTCGTGCTTAAACCGATGAAGGTGGGCCCTAAAGCATCCGTGATTTGAGAGTATCTGAGTCAGGTAATAGTTTACTTCCTTGTGTTTGCGATTCACCCAATCATCAACCCGGGGAATCAGGCGATGTGTCCATCACCCCTTCTCAGATGCATCCCATTTCTCCTACCATCTTTGGAGGCTATCCTGTCTTATGTTTTTCTTATTCTTCTCTTGTTCCTCTGGGGTACTACTTCGCTGCTCATACAGCCGCTTCCTCTCCATGCCAGTACCTCGATGAATATCATTCCCGCGCTAACACACACGACCTCGTCAGAAACCGTGCGGAAAGCGCAGGATACCCTAAGGGCGCTGAGTCGGTTGACTGCTGCAATCCTTCGTCGACATTCCATGATCTTTAGGGTTTCACCCTAGATGGTTATTCCATATGTGAGTATGGAGATCACTACTGACGCTAAGAGTTTCCTCCGGGGTTGCCGAGGTCCATTGATGTTTGGCACTTTAGCTGCTTTGACTGCAGCATGCTCTACGTAAAGCTTGAAGCTGAGTCTTGCGTTCATCATCACTCACAGATACCCAATGCAAGACTGAGACATGATGGTGCACTGCACCACGTCGAGGGTGATGTTCTCCACTTGTTTCCTGCTCGTGAAGAGCACAGCCTCTATTTTGTGGTCAAACAGTTTGAGGCCGACTGACCCCATCCACTGTTGCAAAGCTTCGTAGCATTTTCCAAAAATACGCTAGATCTCCTCCAAGGTCTTTCCAGTACTAGCCACGCGTCGTCCGCGAAGGTTACTATCTCGGCTCCTCGTGGCAGCTTGATATTGAGCATATCATCGTACATGATGTTCCACAGGGGAGGCCCTACCACCGAGCCTTGTGAGATTCCGCCAGTGATTTGGTAGTGTTTTGGATCCTCTTCTGTATCTTACACAAATAGTCAATTTTCCAGATAGCTTTTAATCATCATCTTCAGGTACGTCGGTATGCCGAGTCTATCGAGAGCTGCCAGCAGGCAGTATTTCTTACTCCCAAGCTTCCATCGCATTCCAGAGATTGCCTCTTTCTCTTTACCAACGATTTGATTGATGGCGTCTAGGGTCGATGTTCCCTTCATGAAGCCATACTGATTGTCCGCTCGAAGGTGTCCAACAGCGAGTAGGTGAGCTAGGCCGGTTCTGGGTCACTTACCATCGGAGCTGGTGCTCGGTCGGTAAGGTAGAGCGCTACCTTGCCGGTGATCGGTATTGCAGGGAGGCCAATAATCCAACCCGGTCGGTAAGGTAGAGTGCTACGGTGGGTGGTAATTGCAGGAAGGCCAACTCGGTCGGTAAGGTAGATTACTACCTTGCCGGTAATTGTAGGGCGGTCAGTAACCCAACTCGGTCGGTAATGTATAGCACTGCCTTGTCGGTAATTGCAGGGCGGTCAATAACCCAACTCGGTCGGTAATGTAGAGCACTGCCTTACCGGTAATTGCAGGGATGCCAATAACCCAACTCTACCGGCCGAACGCTCTACCTTATCAACAGAGCAGACTGCAGGGAGGGCACTAACCCAACTCTACCGGTAGAACGCTCTACCTTATCAACAAAGCATTATCACCCAACTCTACCTTACCGGCAGTCTACCGGCAGTTGATAACCCAAATACTATGCACTATATATGCTATATACTATACTACATACTATACTATATATACTATACTATATATACTATACTATATATACTACACTATATATACTATATATACTATACTATATCCGAATTTCCGTGCTGCAATTTCGCGCCGCCGAGAGTTCCGCGCGCTCCACTAGGCGGCGAGCGGCAACCGTCGCGCTGCCGGGACTTCCCCGCGCTGGGAGTGTAGTTCCGCGCGCTCATCTAGGTGACAAGCGGCAAGCGTCGCGCTGCCTACTGCTGAGTCGGCGCGGTGCCGGCTATAAGTCAGGCTATGCTCCAACAACCACCTACACTCACGTGAGGGCGGGTGGTATTTTGTTAAATAATTATTATTAATTAATAATTATTTTTTGACTTTTTCACTTTTTTCACTTTTTTCATTTTTTTTCACTTTTTTCACTTTTTTCATTTTTTTCACTTTTTTCATTTTTTCACTTTTTTCACTTTTTTCATTTTTTTCACTTTTTTCATTTTTTCACTTTTTTCATTTTTTTCACTTTTTTCATTTTTTCCACTTTTTTCATTTTTTCCACTTTTTTCATTTTTTCACTTTTTTCACTTTTTTCACTTTTTTCATTTTTTTCACTTTTTTCATTTTTTCACTTTTTCATTTTTTAATAGTCATATTACAACTCCTAAAATTTTGTCCATTTCACCGTTTCCATCTATCCGACAGAGCTGGTGGGAATTCAAAATTCATAGAGTAACAATTTTTTATTGTTTTTAAATAGTGGGAGCCCCAACCATCGCTCCAACCTGTGAGGTACAACCACATACAATTACCTCTCCATTATTACATTCATTAATTATACATTCCACTTAACATTACGTGTAGAGGTTTACATTGACTGAAATCCACTTCATCCACGGCGTTGTCGTCGGCGCTCACGTAGAAGCTGCCAATCGATGACTCTGGTCTGCTGCTGCTGCTGTCAAGTATCCATTTTTTCAATGCGAATACGTTCTGAACGGCGCAGTTGCCATATTCCAAGGTATGATATGTACACTGTATATATGGCTCCTCTCGGTTTAGCGTCTGCAGCGAAGGACAGCCCATCTCCTCGACGTTGCATATAGTTCTACAAAATTACGTTTGATAAAGTAAACAAAGATTATATATGAGGTAAGTATACTTACATATTTAACAATATATCCTGCAACCACCTCTTTTTCTCCATCCCCTTGACGTACACCTTCGCGTCTATCAAACCATACTGTACACTCTCCACCAGCTTCGTGTACGGGATTTCGCCAGAGCTCCAGGGTATGCCGTGATAGTTCAACCCCAGCCAGCGATTCGTGCTCTTGCACTCACTAGGTAGATCGTCCCACCGGTGTGGAGATTTGAAGCTGTAGACCCATGGTGTAGCATCATCCTCTAGAGCAGCGATGGCCACCTCCTTGAAGACGAACTCGTTGTCAGCGGCTTTGAAGCCCTGCACGTCCACCACGTACTCCATGACGAATGAGCTCCTCGATGCGGTGCACCGCTTATATACCCTCGCGGACCTTCCCCCATCGCTCTGCAGCGAGCGCTCTGTACAGAGCGCTCTACCCCCACCACCGCGCTCCCTACCAAGCCCCGCCCCCATGGACCTCGCTGATTGGCTGACCTGCATAGGATTCTTGGAAAAACGGTTGAGACCTGCATAGAATTCTTGGAAAAACGCTTTTAACAGGTTGAGACCGGCACGAAGCTCTCTGATTGGCTGACGCAATTTCAAACCGCCATAGAATTCTTGGAAAAACGCCACGGCGCTCTCTGATTGGTTCTGCGCATGCGCCGCGATCCCTATAAAAGGCGAGCCGCCGGCCGAGGAGCTCATTCCAGTTCAGTGTGCGCAAGCAACAAGAACTAGTACAAGACGTCCAGGTGCATTGAAATATCGCTGTGTCAAGCTCTCCTGAGAGGATATACTCCAGGATACCTCCATCTACTACAACCCAGGTCGAGGACGACTTCTAGGATCCAAGCTCTCCTGTGAGTTTTCTCCAGGATACCCTCAAGTAGCTCTCCTACGAGGCAACAGATCATCGCTGTGAGTTTTCTCCATCTACTACGAGAGTAGAAACCCGGTCGAGGACGACCACGACTTCTAGGATCCGAGCTCTCCTGTGAGTTTTCTCCAGGATACCCTCAAGTAGCTCTCCTACGAGGCAACAGATCCTCGCTGTGAGTTTTGTCCATCTACTACGAGAGTAGAAACCCGGTCGAGGACGACCGCGACTTCTAGGATCCGAGCTCTCCTGTGAGTTTTCTCCAGGATACCCTAAAGCAGCTCTCCTACACGTCTACGATCACGAGAAAGTGTCAAGTGAGTATTCTGCAACGTATTTTTTTTTTTTTTTTTTTTGCTATAGCTCAATTACTAATACATTTTGTTTTTCCTTAGAATGGCATTGGATAGTCGTGAATCCATCATGCTCATGCAGCAAGCATTGGAGCTGATGAGAGGTGGTAATGTGAGCAGCGACATGGCTGAAAGATGGGCCAACGTCATAATCGTTGACCACATCGAGACGTACGCGAGACTTCTCCACAGCCCAGGCACGAACGTGCACGAGAAACGAAAATGCGAGTCGACCATCGCTGTACTGTACAGCATACGACAGAGCATGCTCACCTTCTCTACGATACGTGGTGTAGGCTTGGCAAGAGTCAGCTGGGATGACGTCCACTCGGCCTTTGATAGTCGCATAAAGACCGGAGTCATCAGCAACCACCAACATCTGGACGCAACAGCATTCCTCGAAGACGCTCGAGCCATCTTTATTGCGAAAATACAGACCGCTCTCGAGGAACACAACGCACTCAAGGTCAACGTAGTGCTCGCTGCCGAGTACACCAAGGTCACAGGCAACGAGGAAACAATGGAAATTTTCTATTTCAACACGAAGAACGCTCCAATCTACACAACCACAGAACTGAGCGAGTGGTTCGCAGCCCACGTCGAGCAGCCCGTCCTCCGCGAAATGGAGGAATTCCAGGAACGAGACTCCGGCTGGACACTGCGCTCCATCTTGAACTTGGCTGTGAATGTAAACAAGTTCAATCCCATGAGAGGAAACTCATACAGACCACTGCCCGACGAAATAACAAAGAAGAAAGCCTGCATCAACGTGCAAAACGAGGACGATAAGTGCTTCCAGTGGGCTGTACTCTCAGCGCTACATCCAGTTAGCGAAAATGCTCGTAGAGTGATCAAGTACAAGGGATTTGAAGGTGAGTTGAACTTCAAGGGTATTGAGTTTCCGGTGTCGCCGAGGCAGATTGCAAAATTCGAGCGACAAAATGAGGTGTCCATCAACCTGTACATCCTGAAGAAGAGAGATGGAAAATTCGAGGTATCACCGTGCCACGTGACAAAAGACAAGAAGGAGCAACACGTCAACCTTCTCCTCGTACAAGACCACTACGTCGATGAGGATGATGAAGAAGAAGAGGATGAGGTAGTGCCCAAGTTCCACTACGTCTGGATCAAGGATCTCTCTCGGCTGGCAAGTAAGCAATTATCATCTCGCAGTCATAAAACATTTATTTGCGATCGCTGCCTCCACTACTTCAGAAGTGATGAAAAATTGAAGGCTCACGAGGTAGACTGTGTACAAGTCAATAAGTGCAAGGTGAAGCTGCCCGCAGAGAAGGAGAAAATACTGAAATTCAAGAATTTCAAAACAATGAACGCGTACCCTTCATTGTATACGCCGACTTTGAGTGCGTACTCAAGCCAGTGAGGGACAACGAGCGAGCCTACCAGCGGCACGAGTCCTTCAGTGTGGGCTTTTACATCAAGTGCAGCTTCGATGAGACTCGCTGCGGCTACACCAGCTACAGGAAGGATGAAGAGGATGGGCAGAATCCGGCGGAATGGTTCGTTGACAAGCTGCGAGAGCTCGCCGAAGAGCTAAACGATGCTCTTAAAAACCTTCATCCTATGGACAACCTCACACAGCGAGAGAAGGATGATCACAAGAAGGCTACACTCTGCTACATGTGCAGAAAGCCATTCACCGGCCAGGACAAGAAGGTCAGGGACCAGTGCCATCTCACGGGAAAGTAAGTATTTACATTTTTCCCCCTCCACCTTACAATTGGTATCTTTTCTAATATATTTTGTTTTTTTCAGATATAGAGGCCCAGCACATAACAACTGCAACCTGCAGTACCAGGATTCAAGGATTGTGCCAGTGGTTTTCCACAACTTGAGCGGATACGACTCCCACCTCTTCATCATGGAGATCGCAACGCGATTCGGTGGTCGAGTGAGCCTCATCCCTCAGACGAAGGAAAAGTACATCTCCTTCACCAAATACGTCGAGGGCACTGAGGTTCCACTTCGATTCATCGACTCGCTCCGCTTCATGGCCTCCTCCCTCGAGAAGTTGGCGTCCTACCTGGACCGTCTGAACATCGCCGAACCAGAATTCCGGAAGACCTACACTACAGAGCAGATAGAGTTACTGAAGAGGAAGGGAGTATTCCCCTACGACTACGTCTCCTCCCTCGACATCCTGGAGGAGGAAGAACTGCCAGCCAAGGAGGATTTCCACAGCAGCCTCTACAACAGCGACATCAACGAGGAAGATTATCAGTACGCCCAGAAGGTATGGCAATCCTTCGGCATCAAGAGTCTCGGTGAGTACTCCGACCTCTACCTCAAGACGGACGTGCTGCTACTTGCCGACGTCTTTGAGAACTTCCAAGACAACTGCATGAAGGCATACGGTCTCGACCCGGCGCACTACTACACCACCCCAGGGCTCAGTTGGGACGCCATGCTCAAGTACACCAAGATCGAGCTGGAGCTGCTCACGGACATCGACATGCTTCTGTTCGTGGAGCGAGGCATCCGGGGTGGTGTAAGTCAGTGCTCCAACCGCTACGCCAAGGCAAACAACCGCTACATGGTCGACTTCTACCAGCCGGAGGAGGAGTCGAAGTATCTCCTCTACTACGATGTCAACAACCTCTACGGGTGGGCCATGACACAACCCCTGCCCTATGGAGGCTTCCGATGGATCGAGGACGTGGAGCAGCCCAACTTCTGGGATGTGCCCGACAACCACCACGAGGGCTACATTCTTGAGGTGGACCTGGAGTACCCGGAGCACCTCCATGACGCTCACAGAGACCTGCCCCTCTGCCCAGAGCATATGACGCCACCTGGTAAGAAACAGGGTAAGTTGCTCACGACTCTGTACGACAAAGATCGCTATATAATCCACTATAGCGCTCTTAAGCAGGCCCTGAAGCACGGCTTGCGCTTGACTAAGGTCCACCGCGCGCTGCGCTTCGATCAGAAGCCATGGTTGAAGCCTTACATCGACCTGAACAGCGAGAACAGGAAGAACGCGAAGAACGACTTTGAGAAACTCCTCTTCAAGCTGTTCAACAACGCGGTGTACGGCAAGACCATGGAGAACGAGCGCAAGCGGGTGGACGTCAAGCTGGTGCGCAAATGGGAGGGGCGCTATGGGGATGAGGCCCTCATAGCCAAGCCAAACTTCCACAGCACAGCCGTGTTCAGGGAAGACTTGGTGGCCATCCAGCTCAGTCATACGAAGGTCACTATCAGGAAGCCGGTATACGTGGGCCTCGCAGTCTTGGATCTTTCCAAGACCCTCGTATACCGCTTCCACTACGAATACGTGCACCGCACTGTGGGTGAGTCGTCGAAGCTGATGTATACCGATACGGACAGCCTCATCTACGAGGTCCGCGGCTTCGACATGTACGAAGGCATGAAGCGCGACCTTCATGAGTTCGACACTTCGGACTTCGCCGAGGACAACCAATTTGGTATACCTCGCGCGAATAAGAAGGTAGTCGGACTCATGAAGGACGAGTGCAATGGCAACGTCATGTTGGAGTTCGTGGGCCTTCGTAGCAAGATGTATGGCGTCCGTATCGAAGGCCAAAAGCCCATCAAGAAGGCCAAGGGCGTCAAGTCCTCGGTGGTCAAGGCCAACATCAGCTTCGAGGACTACGTGCGCTGCCTGCATGAGCAGCAGGTGCTGGCAAAGGAGCAACGCAACATACGCTCCCGCCTGCACGTCATCCGCACGGAGAAGGAGCAGAAGATCGCGCTCAGCCCCCACGACGACAAGCGCCATCTGGCGCTTGGCGAGACGGATAGTCTCCCGTGGGGCCACTTCTCCATCCGCCAGTGCGAGATGACGCTGCGCAATGGTGGGGCGTGCGTGTGCGGGCAGGTCTCGACGTGCTCCGACCAGTCAGCGAGCTCCAGCCAATCAGCGAGCTCCCCCACTCCCACAGCAGCGGCCACGGCGGCCCAAAAAGTGGTGGGGGCAGGGTACTTAAGGCGCTGCAGCCAGCCGGAGTCATCAGTCGCTCGAAGGAGTTCCAGAAGAAGCACGCCGCCACAGTTATCTCCGAACCTCTGAAGAAGAGGGCTAGGATCCAGGACTAAGGAATAACCTGAGGTAAGTACTTTACACACACACTCTCTCTCCCTCTCCCACACCATAATAATCACGTTTTTTTCACTTTCTAGATGGATCTATCAGTAATTAACGAAATTGCCCGTGGAGGCTTTCTACCGACGAAGAAGCTGTCCGACGTGGAGCACGATCACAGCTTCATGGTCATTGCATTGAGGCGTGTCAAGACCAAATATGGACCCAAGTACGTGGCCAACTTGGAAGACGAGTTCCAGATCTTCCTGCCCAGCCGAGTCTGTTCAGCATTGGAGAAGGACGAAGATATGTTCAACAACATGGCGGAGGCCGCCAACAAACTCAAGCTCTTTATAACATGTAAAAATAGTGGTGTTGAATTTAATATTGTATAAAAAATAAAAAAAAATAATAAAAAAGGAAGTTCATGGAGAGGTAGCTGCTTATGGTTGGGCCTCACAGGTGAGAGCGATGGTTGGGGCTCTCATCACTTCCCAAAAAAAAAAAATTTTTTTTTACAAGTTTGATTTATCAATCCAACTGTTGTGGGAACTATCAAATCCCAACCATTTAACGTAAACTTCATTACCACGTTTTTTCAGAATTTTTTCCACGAGATACACATCAGGATACTTAACCTTTTGTAATTCCTCTTCGTAGAAACCTCCACTTATAAGCTGTTCGCGATAATCCTTCAAATGACAAGTAACAGGGTTTGTAGCGGCTACTTTTGTTATGCTGAATATCTCCGTTGACCAGTTTGGTGTATATCCTTTTTCGAAAACTTGTTTGACTCTGCTCACACGTACCTTGTCCCCTACTTGGAATTTAGGCTTCTTTTTACGCTGGACAATTTTCTGTTTCACACTACTGTTCTTTGTCACATCTTTAGGCTTCATTCCAGTTGTTCTGTGTTTTCTCTCATTGTAAGCTGTCAACAAATCGGGTAAGATATCCAACCACTTGTAGTTTCCACGTAGACTGAATTTGTTCCACATCTCGTTCACATATCGAGGCTTTGAGATTGCTGTACGTCGAGTAGAGATTTATCTTGTACTTCGTCATGAGGGCTTCGAATTTCTTGTTGTAGAATTCCTTTCCTCTGTCGGTATGGAGATTCTTCGGCACTCGACCATTTTCACACAACACAGACTTCATAGCTGCTGCGACATCCTCACCTGTTTTCTTTTTCACAGGAATTGCCCATGAGTATTTGGAAAATATGTCGATGACGGTGAGCATGTACCTGTAACCTTTGTTTTCTCGCGCATATGGCTGCATTTCCACTAGATCAGCTTGCCACGTCTCGTCCATGCCACGAATATCGTATTTTCGACGTAGATAGTTGCGACGAGCAGGCTTGTGCAACTCATCCACCACTACTTTCATTTGTTGCTCCATAATGTCATTCGGTGCTCCACGGCTCGTATGTTGCGTCTTTTCTAGCTTGAACGTCTGCAAAGAGTTCTTGCAGCTTCTTATCGATATCGGCTCTGTGAGTGTCAACGACTAACTCGAGATCGCTACGTACACTACGTAATTCCATTTGCAAAATGTCCAAATTGACTGCGTCATTCAACTGTTTCGGCTGTGCTACGTTGCAGAGTCATTTACTATCAACGTCGTATTGACCATCGGCGGTGAATTTGTAACCTGCCCCAGGTGGGCCAGAGCTTTGCTCCAGTTTACGTCCGAACACATCGACGCTCATTGCGATACTGAGAAGAGAGAGAAGGTTCGTCTAATATATATACCCTCCCTCGCGCAACTCCTCAATTATCGAGTGAATCTCGTTCACGTGGCTGGGATTGCCAGCTGATTGTTCAGCTATGAGTAATCTCAAGCGTTCGACCAGCTCGTTCGGATCGTCCCAATACACATAGTCCATAGTCGTATTCATTCTTGCCAACTTGTATTGCGGCAGTACACCCGCACCTTGTTTCTCAAACATCGGGGCAATGATGTATTTGAATTTGTTGCTGTTGTGAACACGAATTTTTTCATTACTCTGGTAGCGTTTCTTGTGTGCTGACGATGCTTCAAGTATTTTTCGATAATTCTCCATATCAGCATTAGTAAGCTGACTTTCGCTAGGCTGCTTCGTAATGAGTAATTCAAGTAAACCATCAGATTTCGCATACTTCACCCCGTTCACATCGATATAGCTACCCTCCAAGTCTATAGGGGAATTACCAATCATGAATCGTCCATTCTCTTTGCGAACACCATAAATTTTGTCTACGTATCGATCTTGAGTGAGCATTTGCCAATATCTATCATTGCTTCCATCATGGCTCGTAACTGATTCAAAAGACGTATCAGCTGCATGCAATGTATCATCCTGCATATCATCATACTCTTCATCGCGTTTGATAGATTTTTCATCGCGTTTTTCATCGCATTTAACAGCTCTACTCAATGCTTGTTTGGCTACAAGCTTTTCAAGCGGCACAACGATTGGTCGAAAAGTTTCTCCCAACACTCGCTTCACATTGTCCTTTGAAAGCTTCAACAAATTGTATTTGTGTCGAATATCATCCCTAGCTTTAACAAGCTGGTGGAGGACATTCTTTTCTCGTTGAAATTCGGACATGTTGACAGTTCAACGTTCAACGAGTGACTGTAGAAATCTACATACACCCCGTATTTATAGCAAAGCAGTCGAAACCCTTTCTATACCTTCCACCGTTCATGCGCCTGTCTTTGTCGATTACGAGAAATCCATGCTCTCCATCACCCCAGCACTTTGAGCACAAATCTTTGAATCGTGCAAAACTCATATCCGAATTCACTTGATCCTCGTACACATGTTTGAGATTCATATCGTCTTGTCGAAATATTACCAACAAATTAACGTTATCTCGCACCGGATGCTTTGGTATGTGAGCGTACGACTGACAGAGATAGAAACAGTCCACATTCTTGTGTCTGCCCATGCAGAAAAACGCTCTAACATTGTCTTGCTTTTCACATGCTATGTCATCGAATACAATAATGGAATTCGGTAGTGCATTGTCAGGTGCAATGACCTCCTCGTGTTCACTGAAGCGAAAGTATTGAACGCCATCTATCGGTTGCAGAAGCTCCTTTAAAAATCTGTACTTGGACTGATTCAGTGATTTCGAGTAAACGTAAATGTTCTCGAATCTCAGGCCATTAGGATGCGTTATGAGTGTGAGCAAGCTGTTGGTCTTACCACAATTGGATGGACCGCAGAATATTGCACGTATGTTGTCTGGAAGCAACTCACCATGTCTCTTTGTTTTCTTCTCCTCCTCCACAATGGCGTCAAAGTTCACCACCGGGAGCTTGAGAGATTGCATTTGAAAGTTCATGTGTGCTGTCTGGATAGCGACGTGGGGTATAAATAGAGGCTTATATACCCCGCACACCATCAGTCGTTAGACAACCACCGACGTGTGATGATCGTACATAGACGAAAGAAAGGTCATGGTCACGTGAATAAACTTCTCAACAGTCTTCCAGTTGAACTTCACATCCCGGGTTATCAGTACTGTGGACCAGGAACCAAATTAGCGAAACGTTTGGCTAGAGGAGATTCAGGAATTAACTCTCTCGACACAGCCTGTAAGGAGCACGATATAGTATACCCGCAGAATCGAGAGAATATTGGAGTTAGAAACGCTGCAGACAAAGTTCTTACGGACAAAGCTTGGGGAAGAGTTACCTCGGGAGACGCTGGAGTAGGTGAAAAAATGGCTGCATACGCTATCACGAACGCCATGAAGTTGAAGAGAAAATTCGGCATGGGTAGTAAGAAACCATCTATTTCTCTGAAAAACATAGTCAAGATGGCGAAGAAATCTATGGTCTCGGGAAAATGTGCCAAGAAGGTCATCAAATCTGCTCTGAAGGGTGCTCGCGAAGCAGTCAAGAAAGCTGGGGGTAAGTAGAATATCATTACTCCTCGAATACTACCAGTGCCCGCAAAAGTAGGTGGATTTCTACCTTTTCTCGTTCCTCTGTTTGCCGGTTTGAGCGCTGCTGGCGCTCTTGCAAGTGGGGCTGCTGGAATCGCGAAAGCTGTTAACGATTCTCAAGCTGCAAAGCTACAATTAGAGGAGACTCAGAGACACAATAGGGTTATGGAGAATGCGGGTAATGGATTGTATCTGAAACCGCACAAGACGGGGCTGGGTATTCACAGAGGTCTAAAAAAAAACTTCAAAATAAAACTGCCCGATCGTGCTCTCACCGATCATAATTTGTTCAAGTATGCAAAAGAGTTAAAAATTCCAAATTTTCGCGGTGTATATATGCGTAACGCACTGCCATCTACCGGTCCACATTATCGCGAGTCAACCATAATCAATCTTGATGATGCAAGTGGTCCCGGAACTCATTGGGTGGCTTATCGAAAACGAGCTGAAAACGTTGTATCCTTTGATAGTTTTGGCGATCTTCAACCTCCTCTCGATTTGATGCTGTACCTTGGAGTTGACAGAGTCAAGTACAATCACGAGAGGTATCAGAATTTCAACACTTACAATTGCGGCCATTTGTGCTTGCAGTTTCTGTGCAACAGTCTCAAACGTATATAAGGGGGAGGGTGAACTACGCATTTTCTATATCATGGCAGATTCACTGACTTTGAGTCTTTCGGGTACTTCGGCACTACTCGAAGCGCAATACTTTCCCCCAATTGAACTCTCGCGAAATAAGAGCTATGTTCTCGGTCTGGTAGAACTTTTATCTTTTAACTCCATACCTAACATCGATGAGGATAATAATAGGTTTTACGTGGATAAAGAGATAGTTATTTTGCCTACTGGCAGTTATGAAATTGAAGACATAGAGAGCTATTTACACGAATTTCTCTCATCCAAGGGAATACTAATCAGTATAAAGCCAAATAACAACACACTACGCAGTGAAATCAAGTGTACTCATCAAGTCGATTTTCGACCACCGGATTCTATAGGTAAATTGTTGGGTTTCGCTCAACGCATTCTCGAACCAAACATCACTCACAGTTCCGATCTACCCGTGAGCATTCTCAAAATTAATGCTCTGAGAGTGGAGTGCAACGTGACAGCTGGCGCCGATATAAACGAACTAAGGGTGCACACGATACACGAATTCTTTCCAGCAGTACCACCAGGGTATAAAATAATCGAGGTTCCATCGCAAGTCATCTATCTACCAATCACAGTCAAGACTATTGACCATTTGCAAGTGCGTATAGTGGATCAAGACAGAAATTTGGTTAATTTTCGAGGAGAAATTGTAACAATTAGACTTCACATCAAGCAAGCTTAATGGGTGTTGTTTATGGGGGTAAGGTAGGAAGAGGGTATATAAGCAAACCGTCATGTCGGCCAACGATCACTCATCAACGAGCAGTGAAAGCTCTAACACGTCAAAGCCTTCAGTTCCTGGAAAACTTGGGATTAAGAATCCGCGATTCTGGTGAAGGATAACGTGTGTATTTTTCTGTTGTATGCGAAAGAATAATGGAAGAAGTTTTGAACATTCAGAGAGCCGTTGAATTTGACGAATCGGTGGCGCACTATGAAATTCATGCGCATCAACCCTACACGTCTTCCGCTTTCAACAACAGCGATGAAATACGAATATCCATTCAGCATCAAGATTTGTGCCTTCTACCGTCTCACAGCTCGCTACATGTATGTGGAAGACTGACTAAAACTGATGGAAGTGCTGTGGAAAGAACAAAGCTTGTTAACAACGCCATATGAGATCAATGCCATCGAAATCGACAGATGTAAAAATGTAGGCTTAACGAGTCTCATGAAAGGATTGGTATCGCTCAATCCCTGTCAAAATTGGATAATGGAGAGTGCTGATTGGCTCGACGTTGAGGAAACATTGAACATGTGTAACGATGATGGCTACTTTGACGTATCCATTCCTCTGAGTATGATTATGGGTTTTACTGAAGACTATCGCAAAATAGTAGTCAACACGAAGCATGAGCTCATACTCACCAGATCGAGGAATGATTTGAATGCCGTTAAGCAAACGATAGTGGACAATGCTCAAGTATACGAAGAAATCAAAATTAAACTCAATCGTGTTGAATGGCTCATGCCCTATGTTGTGGTCGCGGACAAACACAAAATTCGTTTGCTCGGCTTCATAGAAATGGATCGGCCAATTAGCATGAGTTATCGCACGTGGGAGTTGTTTGAGTATCCACTTCTACCAACTACGTCGAAACACGTGTGCACTGTCAAAACATCTAACCAGCTGGAGAAACCTCGCTTCGTTATTCTCGCCTTCCAGACGAATCGAAAAGGTCAGAGAGCTGAGAATGCTAGTTGCTTCGATCACTGCAATATCAGCAATGTAAAACTCTTTCTCAATTCGCAATGCTATCCATATGGAAATCTCAATCTAGATATAACACGTAATCAGTATGCCGTATTATATGATATGTACGCTAATTTTCAGAAGTCATACTACGGTAAAGATTCCGAGCCTATCTTGAAAAAAATCGATTATCTCACTCACGCGCCACTCGTCGTCATCGATTGCTCGAAGCAGAATGAATCTCTGAAGAGTGCACCCGTAGACGTTCGTTTGGAATTCGAGGCGAGAGATAATTTTCCTGCTGTAACATCGGCTCATTCTACACGATCGCATTGTCCAGTACAATCCTGTTAGCGGAGAAGTGAAGAAACTCGTCTAAATTTCTGAGAATACGACCGAAGAATCCTGCTGCACGACGTTCAGTATACCCCCGACAGTCGTGACGAAATGAAGTACATTGTCGATATGCAGGGCTTCAAACAGCCTGGTAATGATTTAGTTTTGAAAAAATTGGCAATAGTCCCATTGGATGATGACGACCAACCTCTGATCCTTCTCTTCAAGGAACCTTTTCCTTGGAAACGCCTCACCGATAAGTATAAGGGCGAAAATAGATGGTTGAAGCAGTTCTATCATGGCATTTCTTGGAATTCAGGGGAGCGTCCCTACACCGACATCGGAAGTGTTCTTCGAGAATGTCTACACGATGCCACTCAAGTACTCGTTATGGGCTCCATCAAGAAAAAATGGCTCGAACGTTTCAAATTCAACGTTCACGATGTGTCAGAGATGGGTTTTCCACTGTTGGACAAGATCAAGCTTGTGGCAGTGTGCCTACACCACGAGGGTGCCTACAAAACCAACTGCGCACTTCATAACGTAAAACTACTGAAAAAATTCTACGAAAATTGCAAGGCATCCATGAATTGGGAGTAGATGCTTCATTCGTGTCCCTGAAGTCGAAGAAGATGGGTCAAAACTCAAGTTTAAACGCTCCTCTTATTGAAGAGGAGAAAAAAAAGAGGATTCAAAATGGAAAAAATATTCTCAAAAGTATTCCACGAATACCAATTCTATGCCTCAACATGACAATTATAAAAGATTAAAATAAAAAATTAGCATATATGATAATGTGCGGCTACCTGCTCTGCCGATAACGTTGGGTTATCGACTGCAGGTAAGGTAGAGTTGGATTATCGATTGATGATAATGGAGCGCGCGGAACTCTCGGCGGCGCGAAATTCAAATTGCAGTATGGAAATTCGGATATAGCATATAGAGTGTAGTATATATAGTATATATATAGTATAACATATATAGTATATAGCATATATAGTGTATAGTATTTGGGTTATCAACTGCCGGTAGACTGCCGGTAAGGTAGAGTTGGGTGATAATGTTCTGTTGATAAGGTAGAGCGTTCTACCGGTAGAGTTGGGTTAGTGCCCTCCCTGCAGTCTACTCTGATGATAAGGTAGAGCGTTCGGCCGGTAGAGTTGGATTATTGGCGCAATTAACGGCAAGGCAGTGCTCTACATTACCGACCGAGTTGACCTTCCTACACTTACCGGCAAGGTAGTGATCTACCTTACCGACCGAGTTGGGTTATTGGCCTCCCTGCAATTACCGGCAAAGGTAGCGCTCTACATTACCGACCGAGTTGATCTCCCTGCAATTACCAACCACCGGCAAGGTAGCGCTCTACCTTACCGACCGAGCGCCAGCTCCGATGGTAAGTGGCCCAGAACCCCCATAGCTCACCTACTACAGCGGCCTGAATCCGGTTAAAAATAAATCGTTCCAAGATTTTTCCCGGTGTATCCAGCATGCACAATGGGCGATAGGATGAAGGGTCATCCGGCGACTTGCTCTTAGGCAAGAGCACGAGTCTTTGCTGCTTCTATCACTCTGGGAAAATTCCCTCTGCAAGGAAGGTATTGTATATATCAAGGAATATATTGAGAGCTGCCTTTATTGCCGTCATCAGCGCCACGTTGGGGATGTTGTCCATTCCCGGTGCCTTGTTGTTCCCGACTGTTATTCGCTCGAAGTAGCTCCTCTCGGCTGATCAGAGGTATGTCTTCGTCTTGTTGTCCCACCTGATAGGCAAAGGGCTGCTGTTTTGGAAACGTGATGCTTCCTGACGTACACTACTGCATTGTTGAAAATAGTATACATCTATATTGTACACATGAATATATATATATATATACAGTAGGTATGTGTGAGCGCGCGACTGTATCGAGAGCGCGCAATGTCGTATGGGTCCGAGTGTAAACATGTACCTCTCCCCTTCCTAGACTGTATGCGTGAGCAAGCATTAAGTCTAAGTCGAGAGGCAGCGAACGATACGCTGCTCTGTCTCTCTACTGCCGCACGCTGAGCGGAAAGCACCTTGCGCGAGTCGCTATGAAGCGCTCGGATTACCTTTATACTGAAACTGAATAAACCAGTCATTCTTTATATATAAAAGTGTCTCTCCTTATTAATATTACCACACCTCAACATGGTAGCAGTGGACCGTGGTTTTGCCTGATTGGTAAGTAAAAAAATTCTCTTATCTTCTACGTCGACTCTCGAGTAGCGTAGAGATAATAAAAGTGCCGCATATGTGAACACCGTGAGAAACATATATGAAAGAAGAATCAAAGTTAACAGTTGAGCAAGAAGACGATTCGCAGCACGAAGGAAAGCTCGAATCACTTGAAGAAGATACGACCACAGAGGTTAAGCAAGAAGTAAACTCCGAACACGAAGGAACGTTCGAGAACGAAAACAAAATGGAGAGAAAAGATATCACGATACCGGTGTTTGATGGAGAAGACGACAGTATGTGGAAGAAAAGAATTACGATGTACTTGAAGATGAAAAAGTGTGACACAGTAATAACCAGAGCAAGAGTTGCGGCAGACAAAGATGACTGGGAAGAAAATGACTTGAAGGCCATCAATTTGATTTACAGTGCCATTTCCAACAAACAATTGGAGTTTGTGTGTGAAGAAGATACGGTGTATAAAATAATAAAGAAACTGGACGATATGTACCTAAAGGAGTCTACATCACTACAGATTGTGTGCAGGAATAAATTGGAAAAATTGAGACTAGAAAAGTACAGTGATACAGCAACATTTTTCAGTGAATTTGAAAAATCAGTGAATGAGTTAAAAAGCGCAGGTACAAAAATAAGTGAAAAAGAAAAATTGAATTACATGTTGAACACGTTGCTGAGCCAATACAGTTACATTGGCGATTTAATAGACACGTTAAAAGAAGAGGATCAAACAGCATCGTATGTGAAAAATAAAATACAGATAGCTGAAATGAAAAATAATAGCGAGCATAGCGAACAAAGGTCAAATGTATTCGCTGCAAAAAAAGACCAGAAAGGAAGCTGCTTCAAGTGTGGCAGAACAGGGCATTTCGCACGAGAATGTCAAAATGGAGGACAAGCAGGACAAAGCGGCACAACATGACGAGGCTCAACACGTGGCCGCGGACGAAGCAAGGCAGGAAGAGGCAACTACGGCAGGGGGCGCGGAAACTTCCGCCAGCAAGGAGCCAGCACGAGCGAGCAGAGCAGCGAAGGTACGAGTGCGTGGATAGCTACGGCGCATGCGGCGCAGAGTAAACATAGTCAAGGTAGGCTAGATAATGATATACAGTGGTTGCTGGACAGCGGCTGTACAAATCACATAATAAATAACGTTGAGTATTTTGATAAATTTATTGACCTTAAAGAACCGGTAAATATCTACTTAGGGGATAATCGATATATAAAAGCAACGAAAATTGGAAACGTAGTTAGCTATTTTAACGCGTTTGGTAAAAAGAATGAAGTGAATATGAGTAATGTTTTTTATGCCGAAAAAATGAATATGAATTTAATAAGTTTTGGAAAATTAACAGATAACAATACGATTATATCGAAAGGAGATGTAGCAAAGATAATAGATAAAAATAATAAATTGATAGCAGTAGCGTACAAAGAAAATCAAACTTATAGAGTAAATAGTACCTTGAAACATAGAGAAAATTTTGTAAACATAGTCGAATGTAACAATAGAAATATGACTCTGAAGGAGAAATGGCATAGAATGCTAGGACACATAAATTTTAAGTATTTAGGTACAATATGTAAACAGCAGTTGCTATCGGGAATTCCAGAAACACTTGAAACGGAATTTATGAAATGTAAAACGTGTATAGAGAATAAGATGAATAATCTACCGTTTAAAAATAATAGAATAAGGGCAAGTAAAATTTTAGAAATTGTCCATACCGATGTATGCGGCCCTTTCAAAACGACCGGATTCAAAGGAGAAAAATACTTTGTTTCGTTTATAGACGATTATAGCAAAATTTCCAAAGTTTATTGCATAAAAACTAAAGATGAAGTAATTAACTGTCTAGTCCAATTTGTTAACGAAAGTGAAAATTTAACGGGAAAACGAGTAAAAATATTAAGATGTGATAACGGGAAAGAATATTTGAATAGTTGCATTTATAAATTCGCCAAAGAAAAAGGTATAATTTTGAACAATTACCCGGCATATGTACACGAGTTAAACGGAACCGCGGAACGGTTTAATAGAACGATAATGGGTATGGCGCGATGTTTACTAACAGAAGCACAAGTACACAAAAGATATTGGCCTGAAATAATATGTGCGGCAACATATTTGAAAAATCGAACGTTGACTAACACGATAGAGAGGAAAACTCCGTACGAAATATTTTTTAATAGATGGCCGGATGTCAGACATTTACGTCTTTACGGGAGTAGGGTTTTTGTAAGGAAACCGGAACAAAAGAGAATTTCTAAATGGGATAGAAAGGCAGATATGGGAATTTTATTAGGATATAGTGAGGTAGGCTATAGAGTCCTATTAAATAATAAAATCATAGTTGTAAGACACGTAGATATTGTTGAGCAAAACGTAAAATGTATAGGGCTTGATGAGGTAGAGTCAAAATATCCATCTCCTTCTACTTCGACTCTCGAGTCACTTAGAGGAGATCAAAATGATCGGGATGACGATTTAAGCGATGATAATGCTTTTGAAAGCGCGGATGAGAATAATGAACAGGAACAAAAAGTAACAAATAAGAAAAATATAGAACTATTAAAAGTCCCACGTAAATCTACACGTGATAGAAAAAGCCCAATAAGATATCCAGAAAATATTTCGAATAATATTTATGTAAATTACTGCAGGGTAGATACTCCATATACATTTGAGGAGGCGATGTGTAGTAATGATAGTGAGAGCTGGATAAAAGCTATGGATAAAGAAATAAAAAGTTTAAATGAAAATAAAACATGGGAACTAGTTGAAAGGATACCAAATGAAAAGGTAATAGATGTAAAATGGGTTTATAGTAAGAAATCTGATGATACGTATAAAGCGAGATTAGTCGTAAGAGGATTTCAACAGACAAATGTTATTGACGACATATACGCTCCAGTTGCTAAAATGCAAACTTTAAAATTTTTGTTTTCCTTTTGTTGCCAGAATGGCCTAATTATAGAACAGATGGATGTAGTCACAGCATTTTTAAATGGTGAAGTAAGCTCGGAGGTATATGTCGGTCAACCGAAAGGTTATAGCGATGGAACAAATAGGGTTTGTAAATTACGTAAAGCATTGTACGGACTACGAGAAAGTCCAAGGGCATGGTATGAATGTTTGGATGAATATTTGACAAAGATAAAATTTAAAAGGAGTAACGTAGATTATTGTTTATATACTCAAGGTGAAGGTATAGATCAAATTTACTTATTAATATATGTCGATGACTTGTCAATTTGTAGTAAGAGTAAAAAGAAAATTAAGAATTTAAAAAGAGTCTTATCAGGAAAATTTAAGATGAAAGACCTAGGAGAAATTAAAGAATACCTTGGTATTAATGTAGAGTATGATTATCGAAATTGTGATATGAAATTAAGTCAGACTAAGTATATAGAGCCATTAGCGAATAATATCAATTGCAGAATAGTAAATTATATAGCACTCCTATGGAGACGAATTTAAAAAATGAAAAGGCTGAAATAAGCGAGTCAGATATTAAATATAGAAATTTGATAGGTGCATTATTATATATAAGCTCAAGTACAAGGCCCGATATAAGTTAAAGTGTTAATTATCTGAGTAGATATCAAAATAGTTATAACGAGACTCATTGGAAATATGCGTTACGAATCTTGAAATACTTGTATTTAACTAAAGATTTAAAGTTGAACTATAAAAGAAATGTAAATTGCGAAACTATAGAGTGTTATGTGGACGCAGATTGGGCTGGTGATAATGTTGACAGAAAATCCACATCTGGATATGTTATTAAAGTATTTGGAAATGTAATTGATTGGAAATCACGAAAACAAAGAACGGTAACAAAGGCCTCAACTTATGCAGAATATGTAGCCTTATCTGAGGCAGTTAGTGAAGTAAAGTTTGTACTAGAGTTAATGAAAAACTTTAATGTAAAATTGATTGGTCCTGTAAAGATATTTGAGGATAACACAGGCGCGATAAATATAGCGAATTATGGAAACCTGACTAAGAATTCGAAACACATAGAAATACATTATCACTATGTTCATGAAAGCGTGAAAGAAAAAGAAATTGTAATAATTAAAATTGATTCGAATGATAATGTTGCGGATATCTTTACAAAAGCGTTGTGTAAAGATAAATTTGAAAAGTTCAGAGAACTATTGAATATCATGTAATAAATTGAAAGTGTACAATATATATGTAAGGAGGCGTGTTGAAAATAGTATACATCTATATTGTACACATGAATATATATATACAGTAGGTATGTGTGAGCGCGCGACTGTATCGAGAGCGCGCAATGTCGTATGGGTCCGAGTGTAAACATGTACCTCTCCCCTTCCTAGAGTGTATGCGTGAGCAAGCATTAAGTCTAAATCGAGAGGCAGCGAACGATACGCTGCTCTGTCTCTCTACTGCCGCACGCTGAGCGGAAAGCACCTTGCGCGAGTCGCTATGAAGCGCTCGGATTACCTTTATACTGAAACTGAATAAACCAGTCATTCTTTATATATAAAAGTGTCTCTCCTTATTAATATTACCACACCTCAACATGCATCTAGGTCTACATTGCGCGCCTCTCCAAGTGCTTTCGTCACCGCATCGTGGACTTCTTTCGTGGCTGTCCCATCCAAGCGTGTTATCTCCAAGGTTATCAAGTGTACCCCAGCGTTGATGGTGACATCTCCACCGAGTAACACTCTGATTTTCTCGCTAAACGTAGTGGTTTTGTCCTGCTTATCCCTATCAAGTATGAGAAGGACATCCCCCGCCAGTGTCTTACGCACTCTGGCCACTGCAAGGCCCAGTTCTTGCAGTGTTGGCTCTTTCATGACCTCATTAATGATATCTGCGGAGCACATTCCCTCTGACGACTTGATACTTAGTGCGCAAGGACGCGTTCGTCTAGTTCGTAGCCTCGATCGGCCATCTTCCTTTTCTTTCTTCTTGTTCTCTTTCTTCTTCTTCGTTTTCCTGGTCTCCACCTGTTGCCATGCAGGGTCCCTTGTTTCCCGGTCTGCCTTTAGTGGGTCCGTCTCCATCTCCAAGTTGCACGGCGCTTTTTGCTCCGGCTTCTCTTTTCTGCTCTTAATCTTCCTCTTCTTTCGACCCTCGAGCTGAAGAGGCGAGTTCTGCTTTCTCTTACTGGGTGTATCATTCATATCACCGAATTACTCTTTCACCTTTGGAATGCTTGTACTCTTCGGAAGCGATGGCGGAGTTTGAGGGTCGGCCGTCTTCTTGGGTGGGTTGGTCATCTCTAAGAGTTAACTATCTACTCTTTTCAAGCGGCTGTACGTCGTTTTGAGGACATATGCCATGCTCTTAATCTCTCCATGCACATTCATCTTCGGCGTTATGTACTTGATCAAGGACTCAATTTGCTGCTCAAGCGAAATGAACTCCTTGTTCTACTGTTTGGCGTGCCGTTCTTTTGGCGACACGAACACCGCTGAGGTCTGCTCTCCTTCTTCACCCACCTTAATGTCTTGTGTTTTTAATAGATAACTATTAATATTATAGTTGGTGTGAATTTGTCTTCTTTCTTCTTTACCTAGTGCTTTAAACACTGTGGAGGTCAAGTTGTCCAGCTCCAAGAGTTTATCTTCTGTATAATGTATGTGGCTCCCTCCGAACGCAAAATGCGTTCGAGCAAATAGGCAAAGTTTTAGGCAATAAGGTGTCTTATTCGTAAATAAGACTAAGCAATTATAGGCACTGTATAGGCAAATATGATAGACAAGTTACAGGCAAAAAACGAGAGGGGTAAAGGAATGTGTATAAAGCATGTGCATAAAGCATTAGCGAATAGACGCCGTAGGCCTGTATATGTATACTCCTAGTGTTGTTTTAAGTAGCGCATTGGCGCTCGCCATCTAGCGGCTCGCTCGGATACTGCAATCCCGAACAAGTATCTTTCGTCACTAGTCCGGAACATACGATTTCACGGACCGAGTAGTGATCGCAGTGCACGAGAACCGGCGAAGCCGTTCCAAGTGCTGCTCGAATACAACAAGGGCGTCAAATTTTACAACTGGGTAACGAACATTATTTTTTGATATATTTGGCGCAAAATTCGTTTTTACGGACTCATTTGCGGACATAAAAATGCAATTGCACGCAGCTGGTTCCAAGTACATGAAATCGCATTTTACGCCCGCAAATGAGTCTGCAAAATTGAATTATACGGCATAGTAAATCGAGTATCAAAATTATATTAAATTTATATATATATATATCACTTTAACAATTTAACTACATCTTTTTGAAAAAGTAAATTAGTGATTACGCTGGCTTTTGGACCTCAAAATTCAAAATTCAGCGTGTGCTTGTCAAAAATCTAGTTTTTTTAAATGAGACGCTTGAGAAATAATTTTTTTAAGTCGTATAACTTTTAAACCATGCGTGGCACACACATGTGCAACAAAAAAAAATTTCCCTATTTGTAATAAAGAATGAAATATGATAGCAAGATTAAGAAAAAACTTCACGTTAAAATGTATAGAACAGCATTACTACGAAAATTTTTATTTTTGAAAAATGACTGATGCACCTTTCTGGATTCTTGATTTCACATGTATTACAGGCACATCTCTGAATTAAAGTTTTTCTACTTATATATGATACCAAATAATGTAATATGCTAGTCTTATAGTCTTAATGGATAAAAAACTTCGTTATAGTTTTTATAGAGCAAATATTGTAAAAAATGTCGCCAATGACGGCAACAAAATGAGTTAATTTAGTACATTTCCGCGCTCTCATCGCTTTATATGTAATTCGAACGATCGTTTGATACATGGACCATTTGAAAAACATTTACTTTTACCTATTCACGTACCTGAAAGTATATATTCTTATTAAAAAGATCTGACAAGTTACAATAACATGAAAAGTAAAATTAAAGTTGATAGAGACACCGTCCATTGTTAATGTGAAATATAGTAATATATATGGGATCCTGTGAGGGCCAATACGTAGAAAAAAAACACAATTGTAGCTTGTGCGACGTTTCGTCAGCTTGATTACTGACCTCTTCAGGCTTTATTAAAAAATATACAAAATGGTTAGAATTTATTTTACAATTAAACAGAGATAATAAATTAACAATAATAATTAGACCAGGCTTACCACAACAAAAAATCTATGCTAATAAAAGATGACTTTATTAGCAACGTCGAACGAATAAAGTCAATGTTGTGGGAAACTGTACACATCTCTACATATATATATATACGAGTCAGTTTGTTTACATAAATAAAGTCATAATAGAAAGTTAAAGAGCGATTTGTATACATTATTTAAATTTTGTGTATCCTCTGTTTTGTTAACTGTATTTTTTGTACTATTGATGTAAATCATTTCTGAAACTTTTCGTTTTTTGTAATCAACTTCTTTATCCAATATTTGTTTATTCTCCCAATCTATAATGTGGGAGTTGTTTTGAGCATGTACAGCTATCATGGATTTGTCTTTCTTATCTTTTTCATGTTCTTTGATTCGAATTTTTAAAGCTCTTTTAGTTTCTTCCACATATGTAGCAGGACAGGTCTTACAGTTGATCTTATATATAACCCCACACGTATTCATTTTTTCAAGGTACCCTTCCCAAGCTTAATAACGTTATTAAGTTTTTTATTGATGAGTGGCACCGTGCGTATATTGTGTTTGGAAAGAATTCTACTACATTTATGAAAAAATTCTTCTTGGAATGGAATAGAAACAATAGGTTGGAGATCCCTGTTGGACGATGTCGTTTTGTTGGAGTATTTTATTTTGCGAAGTCTGTTGTGAATGCAATTGTCTATGAATGTTTTAGGATAGTCATTTAAGGCCAGTATTTGTCTAATTTTACGAATGTTAATATTATGGAATTCTTCATTTGATAACAGAATCGCTCTATCCACTAAGTTAGAAATAATATTTCTTTTTTGTTGTACAGTGTGGTTAGAGTTATAATTTAATAATCTTTCGGATGCCATTGGTTTTTGGTACCAATTTGTAATTATTTTGTTGTTTGATCTGATGAGGGTGATATCCAAAAAGTTTATTTGATTATTAACTTCTATTTCATGTGTTAATTTTAAGTGTTCATTATAATTATTAAAAATATTTAAAGTTAATTCCAAATCATCTTTTCTAATGGATAATAATATGTCATCAACATATCTAAAGTAGAAGAGAGGGACAATATTGTATTTTCTTTTTAGTGTGTCTAAACAGTTGTTTTCAAGATTTTCCATGACTATATCGGCAAATAAGGGAGAGATGGGTGATCCCATAGGTGTGCCAAATATTTCTTTATATATGGTGTCATTAAAAGTGAAAAAGGTGTTATCAAATAAGAATTTAACTGCATTGCGAATTTCATCAAACGGAATTCTGCAATTATTATGAATGCATGTAAAGCGTCTATCTAAACTTTGTAAAACCGATTCACAAGGAATGTTGGTAAACAAAGAGTTGACATCTAATGATATTAACACATACTCATCAGGAATAACAACCTCTTTTATTTTCTTTTTTAATATGAAACTATTGTCGATATGTGAGTGTGGCACTGGTATGCAGGTTTTTAATTCATTGAGAATAGATTTTGATAAGAAATGCGTTGGGCTACCAATAGTTGAAATGATCGGTCTTAACGGTATATCGGTTTTATGAATTTTAAGTAAGCCATAAGCTCTAGGGAGACAAGTATCTGTCTGAGTTAGCTGATATGGGTGGTATTGTTTATGTAGATATTTGTTGTTATTCCAAGAAGACAAATACTTATATACTTGCGATTGTAGTTTGATCAACGGATTTTTATTGATGATTTTATATGTATTTTTATCTTCTAGTAATTTGTACATTTTGTTATAATAATCTGTCGTGTTTATTCACACAGTGAGATTACCTTTATCTGAGGGTGTAAAAAAAACACCATTTTTGTTGTGGTAAGCCTGGTCTAATTATTATTCTTAATTTATTATCTCTGTTTAATTGTAAAATAAATTCTAACCATTTTGTATATTTTTTAATAAAGCCTGCAGATGTCAGTAATCAAGCTGACGAAACGTCGCACAAGCTACAAGTGTGTTTTTTTTCTACGCATTGGCCCTCACAGAATCCCATATATATTAATATATTTCACATTAACAATGGAGGGTGCCTCTATCAACTTTAATTCTACCGGTCTTCGATCTAGAAAAGACCAGACCCAATACAGGAAAGGGTTTTTCCAACATATGACAACACACTATGGCTTTTACTTTACACACCTATTGAAATCTTGGCTAAAACAGAGATATCAACTAGCGGAATCCAACGCCTGCAACACATTTCTTTTACGATGCAGAAGTCATGATGTCTTCCCCAGCAACACCACGAATTCGTTATAACGCCTCAACCACACAACGTTTCATAGTAAGTGTTGTTCCCAACGGTTTATAAAGGAAAATCGAAAACTTCTCCATAGAATTTTAAAGCTTGAAATTAAAGATTGTCACATACACATACATTTTTTACAAAAACAATCGAACAAACTTAAAACTATAATAGGACATTCTAATATTGAACCGGAAATTCTTGAAAACTTTTTCGCAATAACTGAGGAAAAAAGTTCCCGAATATTTTCAGTAAAATCCTCTAAACTTAATTACAAATTAGATCTTTCGATTAATAAACATAAAAAACAAGTGTTTACAAACAGACAAAATTGGGTTAAAAATCTAACTGACACGCACATCCCAGAATCGGTATTGAAGGTGATATCGTTGGGGCCCAAATTTAACACCGTTCCTTACATAGACAAAACAGACATAGTTACTATAATAAAAAATCTGAAATGTAAACTTAATAATTTGAAAATCAATAAGGAAGTAAAAGACGAGATCCGTGAAAATATTTCTAACACGATAAAAAATCATATTAACAAAGACACACACATCACACAAAAAATAGACAATTTTCAAAAGAATTAACTGCAACTAGAAACTTTCTGAAAGAAAATCCACATATTTTTTTACACCCTCAGACAAAGGTAATCTCACTGTGTGCATAAACACGACAGATTATTATAACAAAATGTACAAATTACTAGAAGATAAAAATACATATAAAATCATCAATAAAAATCCGTTGATCAAACTACAATCGCAAGTATATAAGTATTTGTCTTCTTGGAATAACAACAAATATCTACATAAACAATACCACCCATATCAGCTAACTCAGACAGATACTTGTCTCCCTAGAGCTCATGGCTTACTTAAAATTCATAAAACCGATATACCGTTAAGACCGATCATTTCAACTATTGGTAGCCCAACGTATTTCTTATCAAAAACTATTCTCAATGAATTAAAAACCTGCATACCAGTGCCACACTCACATATCGACAATAGTTTCATATTAAAAAAGAAAATAAAAGAGGTTGTTATTCCTGATGAGTATGTGTTAATATCATTAGATGTCAACTCTTTGTTTACCAACATTCCTTGTGAATCGATTTTACAAAGTTTAGATAGACGCTTTACATGCATTCACAATAATTGCAGAATTCCGTTTGATGAAATTCGCAATGCAGTTAAATTCTTATTTGATAACACCTTTTTCACTTTTAATGACACCATATATAAAGAAATATTTGGCACACCTATGGGATCACCCATCTCTCCCTTATTTGCCGACATAGTCATGGAAAATCTTGAAAACGACTGTTTAGACACACTAAAAAGAAAATACAATATTGTCCCTCTCTTCTACTTTAGATATGTTGATGACATATTATTATGCATTAGAAAAGATGATTTGGAATTAACTTTAAATATTTTTAATAATTATAATGAACACTTAAAATTTACTCATGAAATAGAAGTTAATAATCAAATAAACTTTTTGGATATCACTCTCATCAGATCAAACAACAAAATAATTACAAATTGGTACCAAAAACCAATGGCATCCGAAAGATTATTAAATTATAACTCTAACCACACTGTACAACAAAAAAGAAGTATTATTTCTAACTTAGTGGATAGAGCGATTCTGTTATCTAATGAAGAATTCCATAATATTAACATTCGTAAAATTAGACAAATACTGTCTTTAACCCATTAAGGACCAGAGGGACACTTTTTTCATACTTTTTTCGACGGCATTATTTTATATGAAAATGGCTGCAAAAAAAATTAAGATAGGTCGTTATCGATGTAAAATCATCGGATCTTTTGATTGGTGTGGTCAGAATTTAAAAAAAATGCATATTAAAAAAGTTGTTATTGTTTATTTAACAAAAAACACAAAATTTCAATTAAAAAAAACTTTTTGTTCAATATTTTCACATCGAAGCTGCAGGCGGATTTTCTCAAACTGTATATTTTTTGCGTCCATGGACCCTAACCTTCAAAATCCCCCACGGGGTTTTTCGAATTTGAACATGGCAGTATCCAATATGGCGGCTTCAAGCCAAAATTTTTTTGCTATTCTATTATTTTTGAATAAAACAACTGGTTTATGATAAATGTTCGAGAAAATTAGTCTATGGGGGTTTTTTGGGACGCTGATCATGAATCTACTATTGGATTTCAGAAATTCAAAATGGCGGATCCAATATGGCGGTCAAAAATTTTCAAAATTATTCAAATTTCATAAAAATTGGGATATAGGGTTTTTTGGGTCGCTGATTATGAATCTGCTATTCGTTTTTCCAAATTCAAGATGGCGGATCCAATATGGCGGCCAAAAATTTTCAAAATTGCTTAAATTTCATGAAAATTGGGATATAACGGTTTTTTGGGTCGCTGATTATGGATCTGCTATTAGTTTTTCCAAATTCAAGATGGCGGATCCAATATGGCGGCCAAAAATTTTCAAAATTACTCAAATTTCATGAAAATTGGGATATAAGGGTTTTTTGGATCGCTGATTATGGATCTGCTATTAGTTTCTCCATATTCAAGATGGTGAATCTAATATGGTGACGGTTTATGTTTAAAACCATACTAATTTTATAAAAATTAGAATGTAGGAGTTTTTAAGATCGCCAATTGTATGAAAACGTAGAATTTATTAATTTGAATTAGGTATTTATTATAAAATCGTTTTTTAGCCGTGAATTTACGTTGCCCAGCTCTTACCACGTGGAGGTAAACGATAATACTAAGAGCCTCTTTTTTTCTATTTTTTTTGTTTTTTATATTTTTTGTTTTTTTTTAGTTTTTTATATTATTTGTTTTTTTTTTAGTTTTTTATATTTTTTTACGTTATTATGTTATAATTTATTGGTGTAAAAGTGGAAAACATACGGAACATGAATAGACATTGCAGTCTTTACACATTCTTTTTGTTCTTGAAGCACACTGTTTGAAATTTTGACAATTTTTTTTTGAACTAACAGTTACAGATGTGTGTGATTTGCTTACTTTTGCTTTTGCAAGGTAATATTTTGCAATATCCATAGCGAGTTGTTTTGAACTTATTTTTCTTTCATGTATGTAATTCCAAAGAACGGTTGCATTAGCCATCGAAGATTGAATGAATCTCATAAAGATGGGCCAAGTCCATTTTTTGGCTCTTATGCATGACATCAAATTACTACAATGCGAATCGTGTAAATCAACACCACCCATAAACATATTGTAAATTTTGAAGGCATGTGGAAATAATATGGCAATTTTTTTCTTCTCAGCAAAAGAAAATCGATTTACTTCAAATGAAGGAGAAACTCCTGCAGCTGTTGAAAGCACTGATACACATTTTGAATCCATAACTGTAATAAAGTTGAGTCCACAATTTTTTTCATGCTTTACACAATAAGTACCTCTTTCTGCTTTTTTATCGACATAGTTTTTCACTTTCACTCTATTTATCCGTACCGTGCCCGTAGCTTTCAATCCCATTTTTTTCAAATGAACCAATAAGTCAGGATTAGTGAAATAATTATCGAAATATAAATGATATTGAATCAACTTTCTAGGAACAACCGACGATAGTAAATTTTGAGTCATCAAAAGTACTACACGACTTCCTAAAGCACATTTTGTAAGTTTAGCTGCTTCACCAGAATTATAAATATTTGAACCTTTTCCACAATATATGTCGCAGTCGAACAAATATCCTTCAGGACTAGCAATTCCCCATTCTTTGATCCCCCAACGGTCAGGTTTGTTTTGCATGAACTGTTGTAAATTTGTACGACCATGAAATTTTACCATCATCTCATCAACGGATAGTGCGGTTGAAAAAAACCAAATTGCTGTAGATTTTTTCTGAAAATTTGAAGGACTTTGCGAACTTTCCACGCTTTATCGTTATCATTTTTATCTTCTGATTTATTCATCTTCAATTTTGTTTTTATTTTCATAAATGTAGTGCGACTCATTGCTAAAGAAACGGCTGGACATGCAAGAAGTGGATCTGTGGACCAATAGTCTTTTTGTGTTTTTCTTTGATTAAAAGTTGATAACACTAATATTCCTATAAAAATGCCCAATTCATCTTCAGTAAGGTTGTAACCATTCAAAACTGTACATTCAATAATATAACTCTTTATTTCCTTGGAAAAAAAAAAAAAAGTTCAAACAATTCTACTGCAGATAAATTATGTATCATTTTTTTCGTACGATCAGAAAGTAGAATCTCATTTTTAAACGATTCATTATACTTTTTTTCTCCATCAAGCCATTGATAAGTATGCTCTGGTTCTAATTGTGTTTGATTTTCTGTGTAGCTATCTAATACTTGACGATATGAGACATTAGATATTCCTTCAAAGGTATTTGGATATGAAAGTTCTTCATCAGATTGAGCATCCAACTCTGAATCCGAACTAGAATCTCCAGAATCATTCATATCCGGAATATAAATTGCATTATACTCCCCATTTTCGCTTTCTTCGATCTCAACATTGTCATTGTGAGATCGCTTTTGACGTTTTGATTTTTGATGTGACATTTGAAAAATTTATTTCATACCCTCTAAGAAACAAGTTTGTAAATAAACTATTTGGACTATTATATAAAGAGTAAAAGTATTGTTTAATCCGTTATCATTTACGAAAATTTTTTTAGAAAGTTCATAAAACTATCACAAACAAGATTTCAATAAAAAAAAATGTTTATTTATTTATTTTATTTTCACAAAATTGCTTGGTATAACAGTATAATAAGATAAATTTGATATTAAACAAAACATTTGATTTATTTTTGATATAAAAATAATTACATAATACTTAGAGGCTATAGAGTAACTATTTTAGATAATATAACAATCCAAGTGTATGGGTTTTAGTAAGAATATTATGGCTCGTGGCTCTTAGTATATCAACATAATAATTTCTATAAGAATGTGACACGCTAACAATCGTTTCCAGCTGCGTTGTATCCAACTTTTCAAAAATAAAGAATCTAATAACATATTTACGAAGAAAAAGTCAAAAATTTTCTACTACATACTAATATTTTTGAATTTTTTTAAAAACTCCTATATACCAATTTTCATGATATTTAAATAATTTAAAAATTTTTTGACAGCCATATTGGATCCGCCATCTTGAATTTGGAAAAACTAATAGCAGATCCATAATCAGCGACCCAAAAAACCGTTATATCCCAATTTTCATGAAATTTAAGCAATTTTGAAAATTTTTGGCCGCCATATTGGATCCGCCATCTTGAATTTGGAAAAACGAATAGCAGATTCATAATCAGCGACCCAAAAAACCCTATATCCCAATTTTTATGAAATTTGAATAATTTTGAAAATTTTTGACCGCCATATTGGATCCGCCATTTTGAATTTCTGAAATCCAATAGTAGATTCATGATCAGCGTCCCAAAAAACCCCCATAGACTAATTTTCTCGAACATTTATCATAAACCAGTTGTTTTATTCAAAAATAATAGAATAGCAAAAAAATTTTGGCTTGAAGCCGCCATATTGGATACTGCCATGTTCAAATTCGAAAGACCCCGAGGGGGAGTTTGAAGGTTAGGGTCCATGGACGCAAAAAATATACAGTTTGAGAAAATCCGCCTGCAGCTTCGATGTGAAAATATTGAACAAAAAGTTTTTTTTAATTGAAATTTTGTGTTTTTTGTTAAATAAACAATAACAACTTTTTTAATATGCATTTTTTTTAAATTCTGACCACACCAATCAAAAGATCCGATGATTTTACATCGATAACGACCTATCTTAATTTTTTTTGCAGCCATTTTCATATAAAATAATGCCGTCGAAAAAAGTATGAAAAAAGTGTCCCTCTGGTCCTTAATGGGTTAAATTACTATCCTAAAACATTCATAGACAATTGCATTCACAACAGACTTTGCAAAATAAAATACTCCAACAAAACGACATCGTACAGCAGGGATCTCCAACCTATTGTTTCTATTCCATTCCAAGAAGAATTTTTTCATAAATGTAGTAGAATTTTTTCCAAACACAATATACGCACGATGCCACTCATCAATAAAAAACTTAATAACGTTATTAAGCTTGGGAAGGATAAACTTGAAAAAATGAATACGTGTGGGGTTGATATAAGATCAACTGTAAGACCTGTCCTGCTACATATGTGGGAGAAACTAAAAGAGCTTTAAAAATTCGAATCAAAGAACATGAAAAAGATAAGAAAGACAAATCCATGATAACTGTACATGCTCAAAACAACTCCCACATTATAGATTGAGAGAATACACAAATATTGATAAAGATGTTGGATTACAAAAAACGAAAAATTTCAGAAATGATTTACATCAATAGTACAAAAAATACAGTTAACAAAACAGAGGATACACAAAATTTAAATAATGTATACAAATCGCTCTTTAACTTTCTATTATGACTTTATATATGTAAACAAACTGACTCGTAAATAGAGATGTGTACAGTTTCCCACAACATTGACTTTATTCGTTCGACGTTGCTAATAAAGTCATCTTTTATTAGCATAGATTTTTTGTTGTGGTCAGCCTGGTCTAATTATTATTGTTAATTTATTATCTCTGTTTAATTGTAAAATAAATTCTAACCATTTTGTATATTTTTTAATAAAGCCTGAAGAAGTCAATAATCAAGCTGACGAAACGTCGCACAAGCTACAATTGTGTTTTTTTTGCTTCCTCCTAGAGGAAGCTTTGTGATAGTAAATTTTTGAGTTGTTGTAAGAACATGTTATAATTGTGTTCCGAGGTGTTATGAATCAAAATACATGGATTTTGAAAAATGTCTGTATGGATGTGTGTGTGTGTGTGTGTGTGTGTGCGTGCGTGCGTGCGTGCGTGCGTGCGTGCGTGTGTGTGTGTGTGTGTGTGTGTGTGTATACGCCTGGATCTCAGCTTCTACTCGGTCGTTTTTTACCGGACAGGTCTCATTTTTTTTGTTTCTTTTTTTTTTTGCGTGATGGCGGGTCAAAAATCCGTTTTTTGATTGGGGCGATCCGTTTTTGTTTTTTTTTTTCAAATTTTCGATTTTCTCAAAACTGTTTTTTTTCTACGTATTGGCCTTCACAGGATCCAACATGAAAAGTAAAAGTTCTAGAGATATCGCCATATAGCACACTCCTAATGAGTATTTTAATATAGTGGAAGCTTATATAATAAAAAAAATACTTTTATCAGGTATTTGGTATACAGCTGTCAGCGAAAAAGAGATGAAGAAGAATTAGCTATCCGGTATACAGCTACCGTAAAAATAGATAAAAGAGGACCTAGAAGATGACCATAACTGCTCCAGAGGAAATACTTGATAATATAACCTCATCGCAGGTGCAGAATCTATCCATATATGTGGCCGGCATCTGGATTCATGTGGTATCAACAGCTTTTTCATACTGAATTTTCTTTATTTTTTTACATTTGGGAGTGAAAATTTGTGTATTACATATAATGAATTATTTTAAAAATTTGAAGTGTAATAAAAGTGTAGTGACAATTTTTTGTTGAAAAATTTATACTTAAAATAGCAGGGATAGGTGCTAAAGAAAAATTAAGTATACTCACTTATACCATAAACAGTTACTTTAAAAATAGAAATTAACTTTTAAAAGAATAAGCGACAGATATGTTATTGCACAGAAAGCTAATACCAGAAATCACCAAAAAATGTAGAAATCAAATCCTCTAAATAGAATAGTAGTAATAGTATGATAACTTTAGATTTGGCTGGTAAAAGAAGACTGTAAAAACTGACTACTGTACCCCAATGCTAAATTTATTTTTCTGATCTAATCTGTTATTTACCTTATTAGTTAATTTCGAGCCTTGTTTAGGTTTACTGCCACTCAGACCCTGTTCAGCCAATGAAGTTAGTGTTTCTCGACCATCTCCCAAGTGAATTTCTATCATCACAAGTATCGTTGATGCATCAGGACAGTGATGTTTTATTTCAGGATACCACTTACTGGTAATATTTTCGAATGAAGATGGGCTTGTCACAGATAAACACATAAGAAACATATCTGTCTGTGGATAAGATGATCGTTGGAGCCTTACATAATTTTCTTGATCTGCTGTATCCAATAAGACTTACTGGGATAACATCAACATCCATTGGTGCTGCTTGGTTATCAAATCTAGAAACAGAATTATCACTATATATATTATCTAATCTATAATATGGGTCAGATATTATATATTTTATTCTTACAATCCTACCCTTTTGAACCTTAAATATACTTTTATACTATACATACAAAAATGACAACAGTTGCAGTAAAAGAAAACAAAATTTACAGCAGCAGAATTAAATTTAAAGTAAGTTAAAGTAGAACTTTTAAAACGCTATTTTTATTATTTCACATCCCAAATGTTATTTTTACAAGATGTCTGTTAACTCTGCATGAATGTAAAATAATCACATGCACAAATGAAATTAAAGAGCAAAATTTATGAGAATACCTCCAAGTGTATTTATATAGCAAAACAGGAAAATAGGCAACAATACAATGAAAAATTAATTGCTTTCTGTGAGTATGCGGATGTGTTACTCTGCTAAACTATTAAAATTAAAAAATTAATTAAAATTAAAAATTAATTAAAATTAATTAAAATTAATTAAAATTAAATTAAATTAATAGTTTAATTAGCAAATTAATTGAACTATAAATAGACATTTCAGAATACTCATTGTGCTAAAAAAAATGTTTTAACAAGCAGGATTCAACAGAGAAAATTGACTTATACCATGGACGAATATTCTCGGCGAAAACTGTCTGTTGTATAGATACTAGGCTGTTGTATAGATACTAGGCAGGTCGTACCCATGTGCCATCTCCAACGATGTGCCATTCACAGACTTGATTGGTTTACCAGAGCTCACGTGATGCTAATGATATTGCTCCTGCTGCTGCTTCTAAAAGAAATCACAATGGGTCAGCATTGCTTTAATAAAATATTAATGCTGTTCCCATAGAGTATAAAAGCCGCCTGTCAGATTTAGCAGACCTATTCGCAATCCATTCTGGTTAATATTTACTCTGAGGTGATATGGTTGAGTATGTAATTAAAAGGAGTATAAAAATTATGGAAAGTCACTGCTGTAACGCATCTGTGGCATCTCATGTATCTTTAAACTATCTTTAATCATCTGCACATAGGTGTAATTTAATGAAGAAATAAAATTATTTCACAGTTTAACAGTACTAAAAATAGACAAGCTATGACTCCTATGCAAGAACCCGAATAAAAATTTCTTTCATATAAAGCCAACCAAATTACAGAAATGAAAGAACTAACATTAACTCACTGCAATAATTTTATTTCTTTACTAAATTATACCTACATGCAGAAGGATAAAGACAGTTTAAGGGGGTTCATCCGACGAGGATCGTATCAAGAATCATTGTCACTCCGCACCTCACGCACAGGTTTACTCGCATGGTGCCCCCACTCCCGTAGGAACTGGCACACACACATAGCTCCGTGCCATCTGTAAGTGCGCATACAGAGTGGTGCTTGTCTGTGTGTACCCCACCGCGCCTACGTGCGCGGCTGTACACCTAAAATTCCATACTTTCAACTACAATATCTTAAAAATGGTGAAGCTAGGATCTCTGAACTTTTAATATATTATTCTAATTATTGATGTTAATAACATATTAGTTTTCCAGACAAACGCCAAATGTATCTTCGAATTTATAGACTGTAACGATCTTTAGCGCGTACGCGTCCCATAAGACGCCATGTTAAAATGTTCAATTTTGCAGTTTCATATCTCGATAACGGTGAAGCTAGGCTCTTTTTTCTAAGAATATGATATAGATAATGATGTCACGTACATGTGACGAAAGTCTCAAAGACTCCCAAATAAACTCAAAATCAGATGAACCCCCGTAAAGATACATGAGATGCCAGAAATGCATTACAGAAGTGGCTTTCCATATTTTTTATACTTCTTTCGAATAAATACTCAACAACATCACCTCAGAGTAAATATTAATCACAATGGGTGGCGAATACTGCTAAATCTGACAGGCGGCTTTTATATTCTAGGAGCAGTATGAATTTTCGTTCAAAATTTTAAATGTTAGTGTCTATAATTAAATAATCCCTCTATGAAAACCTGAAACCCAGTATAGTATAAGTGTATCCGAATGATCTACAAATCTCTAGACCTACTATAGTAGGCATGTAGGCAATATGCATGGCATTTAATATTTACTTTAAGAGGGAATGGTTGAGTAAGAAATCTGGGAACGTGAAAGAATTATGGAAAGTTCACTATAAACTCTAACAATCAGTTTTATTATAGTAATTAATGAATAATGATATGGCTTATCTATTAACTGCTATAATAAAACTTACTTTTAGAGGCTATACTCAACGTTCCATAATTCTATCAAGCTCCCAGATTTATTACGCAAGCATGCCCTCTTAAAGTGAAATGTCATGCATATTGCTAACATATACATCCTGTAGCAGGTCTATAGATCTAAAGATCATTCGGATACATTCATACTAGACTGGATTTCAGATTTGAATAGAGGAAAACTATTTAAATATCGATGCTAAAATAAAAACCTCCCATGCAATAGACATGTTGAAAATATACATTGCCTTTATACTGTTAAAAACTGATTAGATATATAACCTATATAATGCTGATATGAAATTTAAGAATTTCAAGTGATGTTCTCCGCTTCCACTGTAGCTTTTGTGGGTGTAAAGACTTTTTCAACTTTAAGCTTTGACTGAAGAATTACTTGACAAGTGGCAGGGCAGTCTGCAGCAGATTGTCTTGTTACGTCATGGATCGTGGTCTCTTTTTGTCTAGCCTCATGATGCGCTATTCAGTCACTGGTATCTGCTGGCATTAGTGCAAAGCCAGCAAGCTATATCTCTACAGCCGCAGAACCAGCAGCTCAGGTTACCCGTTAGAAAGGAAATCAGATAACTTCAAACATTAGCAAAGCTGCAGATATAAAAAGAGAATCATTTCACAATTTGACACAGGAAACTGTTAAATATCATCTTCCGGCCTGCATAGCGCTGATATAAGACAAGATGTTCTCTGCTTTTACTGCAGCTTCTGTGTGTGCGAAAACTTCTTCATGTTAACTGATTGAAGTGACTTGTGCGTGACAACTATAAGAGCAGTTTTCAACAGGTTGTCTTCTTACATCATTATACGTACACCACTGAATGCAGAGAAGGCCCTGGTTATATTCGTTGCACATGCAGTACTGATATCTTGTCATCATGCATGTGGTGCTGCTGTTCTTGTTCATAGTAGGGCTCTAGCAGAAAACTGATGCTCATGCCCTGAACTTTCTTAGGAGGCGAGAAGCCCTCTTGTTTTCTGGCCACATAATGTCACTGTTCACAAACTGACATCATTTCACTACTGCTACTGCTGTTGGAGGATACTTATTATCACGCGTGATACATGACTTGACTGCTATAAGTTAGGCACGTTGCTTCTATCGCCGCTATAAAGCTGCTTGTGGATCGGCGTCATTGGCGGTCGTAGAAAAGGAAAGCAGGCAGCTTTTCCTCGTGGTCGCTCACCGTCACGATCACGTTTATTCCTATCGCGATACTCTCGCGGGTAATCAACCACAGTTCGGCCCGGCCTTTTTCTCGCAGTCACGGCGTCGCCGAGCCGCCTTGCCGCGTTGTCGCTTACGACGACAAACGAGCTGCAACGCATGCACTTGGGCGTACACGCACACGGCCAAGGCCAACAGTGACGCCGCCATTGTGCTACAAACTACCCAAATGATATAATAATCCATTTTTTTTCGAATTACGTAAAATAATGAGAACTCTCTTCTAAGTTTCAGCATATTCTACCTCTGTGCAAAGTTTCAAATCAAAATATTCATTAGTTGTTGCATAAACCTTGAACGAAATTTCGAGGTGATGCCGAGCATGAATTACTTTAACTAATGAATTTCTTGACTCGAAAATTTGCCACAATGAAAAAATGTAAAAAAACCAAGAAAAGTGTTCTCATTATTTTACATAATTCGGTCTATTTTTTTGTTATTAAGTAAAAACCAACCGTATCGCTCGGCCGATAAAAGTTGAGTATAGCACCGCCTTAAAAATAAGCTGTTGATCAGAAAACTGGAACGATACGAAGTTATAAATACCCAATGAAAACCACGGTTTGTTCCTTCTGATCGGTCCTTGTTCATCGTTTTTTTACGTAGATGATATTTGTGAACGATTTTTATTTATTTATTTATTTCACCAATTAAATTAAGACAGAAAAGTCCTATAAAAGTATACAAGATACTTTTACATAGGTTGGCACAATACTTACAAACTAAATACTTAAAACTAAAATATATATATACATACATATATATATATATATATATATATATATATATATATATATATATATATATATATATATATATATATATATATATATATCTTTAATTTCGCAGTAAAAAAACATTCTAGAAGAAATGTGAACTCGCAAATAACAATGTGATAAATATTTTAATAATTTGTAACCTCATAATTAGATCTCATGAAATTTTACAATTTAGTTTTAATACTTCTCTTATTATTACATTGAATTTTTTATTCATTTGGAAGATCATTGAAAGCATGTATAGCTATCACATAACTTCTCTTATCACTGAAAGCTTTGCTCATTGTCGGTAATTGAATTGTTTTATACCTAGTGTTTCTCGCTATTTTTATAAATACTTCCTTTAGAGTTTTGTAATGATATAATAAACAAGTATACTTATAGACTTGGTTAATACTTAAAGGATTGTTTTCCTTCAGCAAATTTGTATTTACTAATTTAGTAATTCTATCCAGTATTCTTTGTACTAGGCGTAAAAGGGTTTTACCTGCTGCACCCCAAGCAATTATCTCATAGCTTATGAGACTATGATAGAAAGCATAGTAAACTATGAGAAAGGTTTCGGTATCGATTTTATTTCTAATTTTAGGAAAAATAAATATGAGATATTTGGTTTTTTTATAATAATGTTGAGCATGTATTTTGATATTATAATCAAAGTTTACAACTAAATGCTTAACGCACTCGTCTCATTTAATTGGTTGATTTTTAGATTTAATAGATAGATCTTTGGGTACACTGTTTCAGTAGAGACCAAAGGTCATGTATACAGTTTTGTTTACATTTAGTGACAATTTGTTACAAGCGAGTCAGTCAGCAACATATTCAAGATATTTGTTCATTTTATCTTGAGCTGATGTCCACGTGTTATCACTTGATATGAAAACAGTGTCATCAGCAAATGACATTATGATCTCTTTTGACATATCTTCCAGTAGATCATTTACATATAGAGTAAATAGTAAAGGACCTAAGATAGTTTCCTTGCGAAACACCAGTTGTAATTAAATTATAAGGGCTTATGTATTCTTGAATTTTAACATTTTGCCATCTATCTGAAAGATAGCTAGTTAATAGCTGTAGAACATTACCACTAATTTCATATCTATCAAGTTTCTCTAATACGATTTTGTGGTTCACCGTATCAAATACCTTTGCCAAATCCAAAAAGGCCACGATTATTGGTATGCTCTTGTCTAAATTAAAATAGATTATGTTAGTGAGATAGTTTAAAGCATCAGTAGTTGCCCTGTTTTTAACAAAACCAAATTGTTTTTCCGAGATTATATTACATACATTTAAAAATTAGTAATGTTTGAAGTAAGCGAGATTGGTCTGTAGTTGGAGGCACATGACCTGTCTCCAGCTTTAAATATGGGGACCACTTCTGCAGTTTTTAATACCAGAGGCCATTTAGAATTGACAATGAATAAGTTGAAAATATATTCTAAAGGTATAAGTGGAGATCGTCTTTAAAGTCGTACTATTAATGCTATCAACCCCTCCTGTTTTATCTTTCATTTCACTGATTATTTTCGTAACTTCGAGCTGATTTGTAGTATTGATAAAGATTGTTTTTGGATTAATCCGAGGTAATTGTATATTCGCGTTAGTCGAACGTTTAATTTTCTTACTTAGATTTAAACCTATATCACAGATATACGAATTCATGTATATGGAATCAGCTATATCACATTTGCTATCTAATTTTTCATTATTTACTATAAGACTGTTTATAATATTTACCTCTCTTTTCTTAAATAAGCTAGAGTTTATAAATTTCAATAATTTTTTGGGATTGTTTCTACAAGATACCAGCTGATCTTTTTCATATTTAATTTTAAGATCTTTTATAATCTTATCTAATAATTTGACATAGTTTTTGTAATCACTTTTTAATGTTACATTATCACGATTGTTTCTCCATAAAGTATATAACATTTCTTTGGTTTGACAGGATTTCATTATTGCACTTGTTTTTTTTTTCTTGGCACCATACTTTTATTGTACCGTTTTTTGTTATTGTTTGTAGTATCATAGCTTTATCAGTTCAATCAATTACTCTACAGCAAATTCAGGATCTTGTATAGATAATATTTCATTCCAGTTATTATTTTATTATTAGTTTATTGGCGATATGCATTAGTTTCCGTATCGATAGAGTTTGATTTAATAAATATATTATCTATGCAAGTTCCGCTGTTGCTGTCTGAAGGTCTGGTAATGCCCAAAAAACATGGAGAATACTCATTTTCTATGAAGTTATTGAGAAATTTCTAATTAATTGTGTTTACGATTCCCTCATTGTTCGAAATATTACTGCGGAGTAAATCGATATTAAAATCACCTACAAAAATGTGGTTTTTTGTATCATTCATCTTATTACATTTCAGATACTCCCCTAACATGTGAGAAAATTCGGTTTTTGTTATATCATGACATTTGTGCATTGCAGATATTCTTAGAAATATATTGCTTTCAAGTTTTATTTCAGCGCTTAATATACTTAGCTTACCTATAATTACTATTTCAGTATCTACAATTAGATTATTTTTTACATACATTACAACACAATCGTTTGGATTTATTTTACTTTCCTTATAATAAATGTTATATCCTGGTATTTGGTAGTAGTGATAATACTCCAAATTCCAGGTTTCTGAACGTATTATGACACTTGGTTTTGTAACAAGATTTTCAATAAGCATTTCAAGTTTGGAAAAGTTTGCATGTAAGATTCGAATATTTACAGATAATATAAGATTGCGGCTATTTGTAATTTTCTTATTAAGACTATCAAATAGTTCTTGATTTCCGTGATTTATATCTTTGAAATGAAGTTTTTCATCCATTGCGGTATGTTAGTGTCGTTGTCCAGTCTGCTTAGCTGCAATGTTTTCGTTGATTGACCGTATCGAAAGTGGTGATAAGTTGGAAGTCCCCTTTACCATAGGTTGATGTTGATAGTCCTCTACTTTACCAACATGTCTCTGTATAGTGGGTTTGATAATGTAGTGTCGTCTAACTTCTGAATCTTACCTTGCAAAATCTTGCATGCGCGGCTATCCGTAGCAAAGTGTTTGGTATCATAATGCGTGCCACATTTTGTATTTGTATAGCAGCAATTTATGCAATTATTTTCCATTTTACCACCCGAATTTACTGTTTTATGATTTCCTGCGCACTTTAGACACGCAGGCTCATTTCTGTACTTTAATGGACTATGACCGTATCTCCCACATTTTCGACAGGGAGCAACGTTTATTATATCAAACATTTTACGGTTTTGAAAGCGTACAAAAACTCTGTTGTTACTTTCCTTTATATATTTTTGCATTTCAGCTGTTACTTCCAGGATTATTGATTGCAGATTAGTTTTTTCGTTGGTGTATGCATGTACAATGTGATATTTCTTATCAGAATTTAAAAAATTTCTCAAGTTGATATCTTCTTCAAGTGCTTTATTATCCAGCTGTTCGATATTATTTATGTATGTCCCTCTAACTTTGGGATTTAAGATTTGCTCCTTTTGCACTTCACAAATATTGTTTAATTCACTGCTTTTTAATAAACTAATGGCTGTATCTACGCTTTCTTCCTTTAGGCAGGTCATAATTATTCATCGTTGTTCTTTTTGTAAATTTGTTTGGCCTGAATTGTTTTTTCATTAATTAGAAAATGAGTTACAGAACGCTCCACATTTTTCATCGTTTCTTCTTTCTTTGTTTTTTTTTATAACAATTTTCGGTACACGTTTTGTTATAGGTTTGTCATTTCTCACTATTTCTGCACAAGTGCTTCTAGTTAAATTACCTCTATTATTTAGTTTCTATATCAGCAAGTCATTTTTGTTTGTTAATTCTTCGATCAGCTGTTTGAGAATGTTATTTTTGTCAATCGATTCTGAGTTTAGCTTTATAAGCAGTGTTGTTTCTTTTCTGAAATTTTCCATGCCATGGAAAACAACAATTTCTTCAAGCCTTGTTTCGTTGAAAGCTTTCTGAGTCTCCTCGTGAATTTCTTCTAGTAGTTCCTGTCTTACCATTTGTTTCGATTCAATTTTGATTTGCCTAACCTCGTTACTCTCAAGCATGTGGTCAAGTGTTGAGGTTAGATCCATGACCGAATGATTTGACAAATTATGAAAGTATCACGAAACTTTTTCGCACCGTTAAGGGGACGCCGAAGGCAATGTATTTTAAATGGAGGGTGGCGCTGTATCCAGTGTACCGTGTTTCTATCATATAAATAGTTCTTATCTTTTGGGATTTTGAAGACTTGTGCGCGCTTTGGATATTAATGTTTTGTTATTTCTCAAAATCGCAACTCAAACAATCAATAAATTGACGAGAAAACCTTGAAAAACTTGTGAGGGTAACATAACCTATAAATTACGAAATTCAAAGATAATAATTTTTTTAATTTTCAAGACTTGAGCGAGCTTCGTATATAAATGTAAGGAAAGTGCATTGCACTTCCTTAACCTTATTTGAATTATCCCGCGTAATAATAATGATTGGTAAGTCAGACACCAATATGACGCAACTAAGATAAGAAAAAGAAGGTGATAAGATTAGACACGTGGCTGGCAAGAGCGCATAATGAGACGACCAAAGAGAATGTAACTATACGAATTTATAATTGCAATAAAGGAACAACAGAGTGAATAATAAACATTGAAGGTTGTTTCTTTGATTTACAGGTAACGAGTTGTGATATAATAAACCTTAGTTTATAAGCTTTGAAATAATAAAATACTCTTTGATTTACAAAGAAACAATTCTGTTTAATTATTTTCCAATGTTCCTAAGAAGAATAATAAATAGAAATAAGCACATTATATAAATTTTATAATAATATTAACCCTTAATGGGTTTAAAATGTCCCACATGATAAGCTACTTCGCAAATTATACAAATTAACGTTTTTACTTTACTTTTCTGACACTTGTAGGATTCGTTGAAGCCCCTATCGGGAGGCTCCGTTCCGTCCGACGGAGCAATGTTGAATGTGACAAGATAGATAACATGGGCTGAAGATGGCATGCTTGTTTATGAGACATTTAATTTCTATGTATGAATATAATGACTGAACTGCTTGAGTGGAATTAAAATTGCATAAGTAGCAGCTTATTAACATCTGTATCCCTTTCAGCATCGGACTCTTTAAGATAAGTAGAATATTTTAAGTAAAAATCTGCGTTATTTAACGAAGCAATTTAAGGAAGTGAGTTTTGATTTCTTTCTTACAGGATATTTGGAGAGCTACATCAAGAATTTACTGGTTATGAAAATGTGGATGGTACTTCGCAATTAATGATGTTTATTTTTTCATGAGACTTACGTACTATGCGTAAGGTATGTGTCAGCAATAATCTCCGTTTTCTGGTAACGATATAGTTCCAGCTGATCACAATATCAATACATTGAGATAACCGTGTATAGAATTATTTCCATTAGATTTGTTTAAGACGTTAGATACACTTGTAAGGCCAAAAAAAGCGTTTTTTGCGATGTTTTTTTAAAAACAGGTTTATATACCTTGCTACCAATGTTTCAACATTCCATAAATACATATGTAAAGATATTAAATTAAATTTTATACGGAAAAATATCGATAAACAGTCCAGTTATAGTCCATCTGCCAGAATTACAAGAAAAGAAGTCGTGTTGCGGTGACTGAAATTGCTCATGACTGGATCATCTCAAATAAAAAAATCCGGCGAGATTAGTGAGATAACTTTTTTCCTTGTACTTGATCGAAGAATTGAACCAATATTTTTATTTTCAGCAAAATGGCGTATGTTTGGAACAAAATTATTTGGGCGATAAAAATGTCTTTTTTGAAACATCCGCCATTTTGTTTAAAATTAAAATATTGGTTAAATCCTTTGTTCAAGTACAAGCGAAAGTAGTTATCTAACTAATCCCATCGGATTTTTTATTTAAGGTCATCCAGTCATGAGTAGCTTCAGTCCCCACAACACGACTTTTTTTCTTGTAACTCTGACAAATGGACTGTAATTCGACTGTTTATCGCTATTTTTCTATATAAAAATTAATTTAATATCTTCCAATCTGTATTCATTGAATGTTGAAACATTGTTAACCAAATATATAAACCTGTCTTTAAAAAAAATCGCAAAAAAAAGCTTTTTCTGGCCTTACAGGTGTAACCCCTTAAATCACAATAAGATTGATTTATAAGAATACACATGCCTTATTTATGGTACGTCAATGCATTCTCCAACTCCAAGAAAAAAAAAAAAAAAAAAAAAAAAAAAAAAAAAGTATTTGAAATCAGCTGTGATTTTATCTGTGATACTTAAATTAGTTCAATATAATTTACTAAATTCTAATTAATCTGTCGCAGAAAAATTTCTCATAAAACTATATTAAAAATCCACATTATGTGAACTAGCTCTTAGATAAAATATTAATAATTTTAATTAGGACATCTTTACGAAAAAGTTGATACATTTTTACATATAAATTTCCTTTTGAATTTTTCTCTTAGTCCCTTAAAAAGTTGTGAAATCTACAAGTAACATTCTATGAAAGTCATAACTTAGCCAACTATAGATTTGTTCTTATACCTTGCAAATTTTCTAATCATAAAAATCAAAAGTTCATGCAAAACAACAATGTTAACAAAAAAAAAAAAAAATTATTATTACTGTCTCTAACCAACTGTTAAGTATCTTTTATAAAAATATTCATCTCTCTCTCTCACTCTCTCTCTCTCTCTCTCTCTCTCTCTCTCTCTCTCTCTCTCTCTCTCTCTCTCTCTCTCTCTCTTTCAAATATAAAAAGTCATCTAGTCGCACTACACATCGCTCTGTAAAGAAGGCGATATCTTGAGTATTTGACGGCACAGCAAGAGTTGCAATTATTACCGTCATATCCGAAATCCTGCAGGCTTTACATACATCATATCATCATCTATCTGCATCGCATCATTTATCGAGTCACGGAGTCACTTCAAAACCTTCACTTTCCTAATTTGAGGTTAAGGTTCGATGTTCGCCACAGCCAATTTAGAGGTTAGTTCCTGGGATTCGCGATACCGATCATGCGCCTATCATTCATTATCAACTGCTCTGTCGGAACGAAACGGTTTCTCTGCGCGATCCACTAGGTGGCGTTCGGCAACATATCAATCCATTCTAACCTATACACTAATCATGGATGCAGCCCCTACCTGGTTCGTTGCTTTTATGAAGGAAATTCGCCAGGATTTCCGAAATCTCGCAACCAGACTAGCCGTACTCGAGGCCGCTGCTACCAAGACCAACCTAGCTGCCGTCAAAGTTATTTGTGAAGAGGTGGATGCGCTCTCCAAAATACATGCTCTAACCGACTCGTGTGAAGTCACGGTATCTGGCGTGCCTTCACAGCTCAGCCGCAATGAGGTTATTGAGAACGTTGCTGCCGCACCAGATCTGTCGTCCGCTAGTCAATGCGTCATCCAAACACGAGAATGAAAAGAAAAAACTTCTAAACAGAAGGACTTAAAAACATTTACTCCCCAGCCTGGCTCCGTGCACAATAGTTCTTCACCTCGTCAAAAATCTTGTTCCACCGTCGACAACAATAGGTGCAGTGTAGTGATAAAACTCTCATCATCGTGCGTGCGTGATTCTGTTATCTCTCGAGCTTCCAAGTTAGCCAAAATCGATGTTCAAGCTGTTTTTGGCACGGGCAGAACCTCGCCAGTTTTCATCCAGCCTCTTTGACCTCAACCTGTCTACAAACTATGGCGATCTGCACTCAAAGCTCAACTAATCCTCAAATATGCTCGATCTGTCATTCGCAATTTTAGGGTATTTATGAAGAAGACGCATGACTCACGCCTTATTCTCATTCACTCACAACAAAACTTGGACGCACTCGATCCACTAGAGGTTAACTAACTATCAGCGGAGGCATTCAAGTATTGAAGTCACCATTCAAGATTCATAATTTAAAATTTACTTCGTATTTCAGTTTTTATTTCTTTTTTATCTTGTCAGTCAAATAATGCATTCTACTACTATAATCAACCTGATTCTTGACTTTTATAATATCATCAGTATTTCACATATTTCTAATCAATACTTTTTTTATGTTTTGTATATTTGTATATATTTATTAATGTATCAACTTTGTATACAACAGTGCCAGATGGGGTTGTTCCCAGAGGCCAAAAAGATAAAATAAAATCTCTCTCTCGCCCCTCTCCCCCCCCCCTCTCTCTCTGCCTTTTTCAGGGAGCATTCTGCTACTATAATCAACCTGATTCTTGACTTTTATAATATCATCAGTATTTCACATATTTCTAATCAATATTTTTTTTATATTTTGTATATTTTTATATATTTATTAATGTACCAACTTTGTATACAACAGTGCCAGATGGGGTTATACCCAGAGGCCAAAAAAATAAAATCTCTCTCTCTCTCTCTCTCTCTCTCTCTCTCTCTCTCTCTCTCTCTCTCTCTCTCTCTCTCTCTCTCTCTCTCTGGCTGCCTTTCTCTATCTGGCTGCCTTTTTGAGGGAGCACAAGCCCAAGCCAACCAGTAGGGGTATGCAATCAGAACTTGTCCCTTCGCACGTTAATTACAAAACGGACCAGAAGGCTTTTCAAGCTCGGGGCACACGTTTTTGGAACTCACTACCTTCCTCCTTGCGCTATTTACCATCTCTCTGTTCTTTCAAGAGGGCTGTGCGGCGGCACCTATTCGATCTCGACGCCTAGCCTTTCTATGCGCGTACTAGGAGCTGTCAGCACGGGGACCTTTAGCTAGAATAGCATTTGACTCTGCGGATTAACTTGATCTGTGATTCTCGACTAAGCAGCTGTGATACCTTACTGTAATATCTTACGAAATATATTATCAATATAACTGTGATATTTTCTTTTAGAGTGTAGTACCAGCTACGATATTTTACTATTATACTATTATATACTATTTTTTATTTTACTTATTATATAAAGGTCCCGTGCAAACAAAAATATTGTATTTTTTGTTTTGATATATTTTATTTTATTGAATTTCTTTTATTTTTAACCTATTCTTTTATTATGTATTGTCTTTTTGTATTCTATTGTAACCTATGCACTGCATAAACTTTAGTACTGATTTTTCTTTTTTGCCGCGAAGGCAAATAAACGACATCTATCTATCTATCTCTCTCTGTTGGTAAGTGAAGGCATGTTCTGCTTCGGCTCTCACTTCCTTGACACTTATTAATTCTTTTTTACTCCTCGGAGTCAAATCATTGCAGGAAAAGGGACCCTAGACGGCTCTCAAGCTTCCTGCCCAAAAACTGGAGGCCCTGCGCTCCAGTTTTATGAGCCGGGGACTTTTTCCTTGACGAAGCGAAGCCATAACCTCACTCTGTCAATTCGTCACTACACCTGGGTGGATCGCAGCACATCACCTATCGCCTGCTATTACTTTTCACCGGTGGCAACCTGCTCTCAGCCTTCGCCACTTTATTCGCCATCGCTGCACCTCTGCACCGCTGCACCGCCTCACCGCCGAACTGCACTAACTGCGCTGCACCGGCTGCCTTGCTGTGTATCTCCTGCCTGCTGTTTTTGCCTGCCGCCTGCCCGACCGGCCGGGGACGGCTCCGTGACCTCATCCGTCACTGAGCATCCGCGACCATCATCGCCCACAACCAGCGAACCAGCACAATTGGCAACGCCCACTACCAGCCAATACTCATCGAAGAGGCGTGCCTCTACTGCCTCTCCGTCCACTACGCCTGTACCTAAGACACACTACCATAGCGTCGCGCAGGCCTCGTTATCAGTCGCCGAAGAAACAGTCACCGAAGAAATGGACCAGGAGAACATGGCAGGCGCCGCATACACTGAGCTTGATTTGGATGGCTCGATAAGGGCTGCACTTAAAGATGCGCCCCCGTACACGCAGATTTTTTATAGCCTACTCAAAATTACGCACGACTCTAATGCAGCTGCTCTCGCCGCAAACTCACGGACCCTTACTGACAACTCGCGTGCTCTACACAGCCTCATATCTCGCGTCGATGCGATGGAGCAAAGCCAACAAGCTCTGAGCGCACGGCACGATGCAGACTTGGCTGTATTCAGAGCGGATATCTCACGTAACACTGCTAAAAATAAGGTGTTTCTCATCCAGCGCGCGCTCGAAGACCCGCGCCAAATAATCGTGCGTGGTATTCCCTTGGCTGTGCCACACGAGCCCTTGCAACTCGCTGCCGCTCTCCTTTCCACCTTCAAACTGCAACAGCATGTATCACTCGTCGTCAGCTGGCGTGCGTGGAATCCGCCAGCCCGGGTAGATTACGCAGAACAATCAGCAGCCCCTGCTGCAATCGCTGCAACTGCGCCAGCAACCCCGCTTCGCGCGCTAGTTTTCACTCTCGCCTGTGCGGCCGCTCGCGACGACATTCTGCGTAAGACCCCAGGCCTGAAGGATATCGATTGTCAGACCACGTTTGGGGCCAGGGTACCGCGAAACTGTCGGTCAATGCCCTGTGGCTCGGTACCGTTCACAAACTCTTGAAGCGTGCAACAGCGCTCCATAAAGGGCTTGGCGACTTACGGCCCATAGTTAAAAATCTAACGGTATTTATGCAACCAACACGTAATGGCCCGCTTGTTCCAATCGCTAGCGAGGCGGACCTCGATGCTGACTCTCCCGCCGCTGTGACGGCTGAGCAGCCGCGGGCCCCGCACATCAAGCGCTCAAACATTCATCGCAAACCACATTAATGTAAACGGCCTATTCCCGTCTCATTTCGCCCTACTCGAGGCCAAGGTTGCTGAGGCTTACTTTGACGCTATTGCGATTAGCGAAACCAAAATTGATCCACTCGGGAATGACTCGCACCTTGCCCTTGACAGCTTTAATTTTTTCATATTGATAGAGAATGGGTGGTGGTGGTGTTGGCCTCTACGTCCGCGACACCTTTAGCGTTGAAGTGTTGGCTAGTTCCAATCCGCTGTTTGACAACACTCTTGAGTTCGTGATATGCGAAATTAGGAAGAACCAGTTCAAATTACTCCTTGCTGTCGTCTATCCCCGCCCTCACGCTGCCTACCCTATTCACTTCTTTAACTGCCTCGCAAACTACCTTTCCCACTCCTCTTCTGTTATTATCACCGGTGACTTTAATATGAACATGGCCCTTCCTGGTTCTCCTACAGCCACCCACTTCAACAACACCATCAACTCTAACTCACTCCGTCTCGTCCCTTCTGAACCCCCCCCATGCATCACCAACCGTGGTGCGACTCGCACACCTGGATCGACCTTTTTATGGTAAAGAGTGACGACCATGTTTTGGCTTACCAAAAATCCCTTGCCCCCTTCATTGCGGGGCATGATTTTATTGAACTCTCTCTCGCGTGCTCAAAGCCGCCTCCGGTGGCCAAGGGTGTCCCGTTATGCGACCTGAAAAGGGTCGATCCAACTGAACTGGAGGGCAACACAGTGGCCTCAAAAGTAACAAAAATGCTCAAAATTAATGTTTTGCGCGAAAAAAAAAGCTAAAAAATTCTGGTTGGGCTTATTCACTAGCTTTTATTATAGGCTTTCAGGCTCTGTTTCCGTTGATAAGTTTTTTATTTATGTATCTACCATAAGTTTCTTTCAATTTGCCTGTAGCAGATTTGCCCTACAAGTTATTCCCACAAAGTTATAGCCGATTAAATTTTTAAATATAATTATAGTCAAAATAAAAAAGTTTTCTGCCATATTAGATCTGTAATTAATAATTTTCTAAATCTTATGGCAGATTCGTAATCAGCGACCCCGAAAACCCACATAATATATCAATTTTTTTTTTTGTAAATTAGATCGTTCAAAAAGTTATCGACCATATTGGATTCGTTATTTTGAATTTTGCTAATCTGATAGCATATTCGTAATCAGTGACCCCAAAAACTATTGTTGATATTTTTATAAGAATTCAAAAACTCTATAAGGTTGAATAAATGTTAATGACAACTATACGGAAGATATTTCAAATAATATATTTGCTTCTGATAGATACATTTTATCTAACATAAATAAAAAACTTATCAACGGAAACGGAGCCTGAAAGCCTATAATAAAAGCTAACGAATAAGCCCAACCAGAACTTTTTTAGCTATTTTTTTCGCGCGAAACATTAATTTTGAGCATTTTTGTCACCTTACAGCCCACTGTGCGCCGCCTTCTCCAACATCCCGATACGGCCACTGTACCCTCTCCTTTCCCACCAAATACCTTCATAGCCACTACTCCGAGCGCTGAACTGGTTCTAGGCTCTTGCCCAGCCGATGTCAACCGCTGCGAAAGCGCCTTAACTAAAGCCATGCTTGCTGCATTCGACGCAGTCGCTGCGTTTAGTCACGCTCTCGTCGCGCCGCAGGCCGTGGGTGAGTCCTCAAATCAGGGCGTTAATGAAAACTTGTGATCGTGCCTACAGGGTTGCTTGTGACACCGGCACACCGTCAAATCTGGCCCGTCTCCGCGTGCTACGCTCGGAAGTATGCAATGCGCTCGATACAGTGAAAAACCGCCACATTGCGTCACGTCTAGCAGAGACCCCATCAGCTGAAGCCAAATGGCGGGAGCTAAGGCGACTAGGGGTATCCACCTCCAATATGCCGTCACCGTTGCTTTACTTCGATGCAGCCACCCTCAAGGTCCACTATGCGGCCTTTGTAAACCGGCACCCACCCGTCACCGAGCAAGACTTTGCTCAGCTGGACTGCAACTTCGACTTCCGCCCGACCACGGAGCATAAAGTATTTTGAAAGCTTTCTCAAAGGCCACAGGCAACGGTCTCTCAGTACAGATGCTCAAAATGGCCTCTCAAAACATCATCACGGACGTGAATAACCTTTTTAACGCATCACTGGCCCAAGCATCCTTCCCCACGAGCTGGAAGAGGGCGTTAGTCCAACCCCTCGCCAAGGTGAAAACCCTTAGACAGCCATCCGATACGAGGCCCATCGCCAAGCTTCCGGAACTATCGAAGATACTGGAGCGCTTGGTCCATCATCAACTCCAAGGTTACCTCGACGTCAACAACATTCTCCACCCACGCCAAGCTGGTTTCCGCCGTGGTCACAGCACGCAAACAGCCCTGCTCAGCGTGTTCGATGATATTCGGCAGGCTACCGACGACAGGATGATGACTATCCTCATCCTGCTTGACTTTACCAAAGCCTTTGACTCCATACCCCATGTCTCGCTGCTCGGTAAACCAAAGTCGCTGAATATCTCGAACCGGGCCCTGCGATGGTTTTTCACGTACCTAGTTGATAGGATCCAAACGGTAGTTGATTCCGGTGGAAGTATCTCTGACTGGCTACGTACAGCGTTGGGAGTACCTCAGGGCAGTGTACTCGGCCCCTTACTATTCGCCATCTACATCAATGATCTCCCGACGGCCATTCGTTTCGTCAAAGTCATGATTTTCGCCGACAACACTCAGCTCTATCTTCACTTCCACCCGAGGGATATCCTACAGGCCATCGACAACATGAACCGTGACGCTCAGGCCGTCGCAGACTGGGCCCGCGCTAATGGATTACTTTTGAACGAGGCAAAAACGAAGGTCATCAACCTTGGCAGCGTGCACTATGTTACAGCGATTGACCACAGTACTCTACTGCGCATTGTCATAAACGGACACGCGCTGCCTTACTCGACGGAAGCACGGAGCCTTGGAGTCACCATCACCCACACTCTAGACTGGCAGCTTCACACCAAAAAGGTAACTGGCAAGGTTTTCTGCTCCCTCTATTTGCTACGCTTCTATAGGCGTGCGCTAAATCGGGACATTAAGAAGCACCTCATAGAGAGCTTAATTCTCCCCCGTTTTGACTACGCGTGCCCGGTTTACAACTACTTAGATAACACCCGAGTAAAAAAGCTCGAAGTAGCACTCAACGCCTACGTTCGCTTTGTTATCGATACCATACCGTTTCGAGGTCACGTCACACCTCACAGACTCCAACTCGGCTGGCTCTCGGCACTCAGAAGACGCGAATACTTTATCGGCCCACAAGCGTACATTGTAGTAGCTAATGCGCACCCCTCCTACCTTGTCGAGTGTTTCAACTGTAGGGTGGCGGTCGATCTGGATGTACGCCGCTCCGAGAGAAACCCCCCTGCTGCGTTTGCACTTCCGACGGCCCGCACCGAAGCCTATAAACGTGCATTCGTCTTCGAAGCGATGCACCTTCTGAACTCATTACGAGTCCACGACTTCCGACCGGCACATACGCAGCGCTTCGAGTACGAGCTCCGAACTGCACTGTTGCAGCGCAACGTAGAAAATTGGAATTTGCGTGTGCGAAACGAGCGCCTACATGTAAGCTTGCTCTTTCCGGTAGCCGACCCTATTGTGCCACTGCAGGCCCGGCTCTAAGGAGAATCGATTTAGCTTATTCCATAGTTAGATTATATATTTTTATACTTCTTGACTTTATATTAATACATTGTTTATCCCCATGTTATATTTACTTGTTACTTAATTTTATTTGAAATCTTTTATAGCTTAGTTTACTTGCATACCCTAGTGATCGCCAACAGTTGAGTGAGCTGCGCTCTTTCTCTATTGCACTTTATTATATTTTGTATTTTTATATCACATGCTAATATTCTCTCTCTCTCTCTCTCTCTCTCTCTCTCTCTCTCTCTCTCTCTCTCTCTCTCTCTCTCTCTCTCTCTCTCTCTCTCTCTCTCTCTCTCTCTCTCTCTCTCTCTCTCTCTCTCTCTCTCTCTCTCTCTCTCTCTCTCTCTCTCTCTCTCTCTCTCTCTCTCTCTCTCTCTCTCTCTCTCTCTCTCTCATAGAATAACCTAAATATTTTTCTAAGGTACAAACAAGATACTCTATAAAAAAAAAATTCTTGAAGTAATTCAAATTCGGACAATTAAAACATTCATTCCAAACCTAATGTTGGAATTATTTCTTATTTTAAAAAATTTCAGATCATATAACTTACTGCGAAAGTATAAGGTGTTATGTATGAAACGATGATCTTGGCCTGAGGGTCGCTACCGCACTGGAGCACCGTCGCAGCTACGTGGAGCTGGTCCTACGACGGAAAGTGCGAACTTGCACTTTCCGGCGAAGCCTCACGAGCTCTTGCGAATTGTGGGATCGCCCTTCTCGGAACTGCGAGGTGTACGGTGCGGACGGCCAAGCAACCGACACGGCTTGTCCGTGACATGTCCGAATCGCAGCGTCAACGATCTCAGCATTGTTTTTATGTTTATTTAGCATAAGATGTGGACTGACGCGTGTGCGCCAGCGTACATTTGCTTTGTTGGGAAGTGCTACCACACCCGCCGTATTCTCCAGATATTGCTCCTAGCCACTACCACTTGTTTCGATCAATGGCTCATAGCTTGTGTGAGCAGAAGATCACATCTTATGAAGATTGTAAAAAATGGGTCGATTCGTGGATTTCATCTAAAGACGAAGAGTTCTTCCGGCGCGGTATTCATTCACTGCCCGAAAGATGGTCAGAAGTAATAGAAAGCGATGGGGAATACTTTAATTGATGTATTTTTTGATTTTCATATGAAATAAATAATATTTTTTCATTAAAAAAAAAACGGTATAAATTAATTCCAACACCCAATACAAAAAATTAGTGAGTATTTGTGTATGTGGGCTGGTACGTGAGCACCAGTGTACATTCGCTATTTTTCAAAGTAATTGTTTTTTTTATGTATGTGATTAAAATATAGTGTTTTATGAAAGTTAAACATAATAAGTATAAGGTAATATAAACATATATATAAAAATCGTAGAATGTTCGCAAAATAAGATATAATAGTCGTATAAAGCTACACTTAAATAATAAAAAATCATGTAATAAAAAGTTGTAGACTCTGCGAAACGTTAGTTTTGCTGCTACTCTGCTGCTTATAGTGTTGTTTCCGCTGCCGTATTTGGATTTTTAAGCTCTTTAAGGGCCTGTTCTAAATTTCTTAGCTGGGTCTGACGTTCTCTGCTTCATTCCTTATGTTGCCAACCTGCGAGAAAGCATTTCAAAATTGCAAGTGCCAAAACAATGTTCGTAATACCGACTTCTACTAATGAAATAAATGATATTTGATATGCACTGCACATGCGTTTTAATGTTTATTATTTAGATAGTACTACAATGTGATATACTAAGCTGATATGGTGTCTCGCAATTAGAGCCCTGCACAAGAACACAATAATATTAGATTTGAACGTAACTAAAGATAATTTTAGTTTATTTGTTATTTATTTTTTTTCGCCGCGTCCGATAGCGGCGATAAAAAAAATAAATAAAAAAGAAATTAAATTGTCTAGCTTTAAAGTGTAGAAATAATAAATTTTTGTTCGTTGATTTTAATTAATGGTGCTCTTTTCATTTTGCCAACGTTTACAACTTTTATAATGTTTACTAATTGTCTATTTACGGTGCCGTATTTGCATAGATTGCATAGATCGTGTTTCATAAGTAAATGACTCACTTTTTATTGATATACGATGCGTATGTAATTATGTATGTTGTACATACTTATGTATTTTTCCTGAGTCGCTGGATCTTCGTAATATGTATGAAAACAGTGTTCCTCTAGTTTTTGTGCGTGAAGAATAGTGAGTTCTTGACGAATTTCCTGTTGTTTCTCGAGAAGGATAACAGCTTCTGGATAAACAACTTGCATATTTTCGTAATATTATTTTGGAATATTCTACTTCATTCTGTTCCGAGAAGGATAGTAACTTCTGGACGAAAAATGTGTATATTTTTCCTATATGATTAATATACTTTTCTTCTTGCTTTTTTTCCTTGTACCTATTTTTAGCAACTTTGCATGTATATCCAGAGAGGTTCATACGTTTAGGGAAAATTCAACATTTCCTTTATTATTTCTAAAAGGATAACGAGTTCCAGAAATGCAACATCAAAAATAAAACTTTTGGATGTGTTATCAGTTTATCTGCGGCTTATATTTAATAATTTAAAAATAGATACAGTTTTGCATAGGTAAAAATAGCGATACAATGGTTGAAGGTGTACAAAAGTAAAACAATAATATTTTTTTTTAAACTCCGTGCGAGAAGTTCGATTTCTCGCACGCTGCGTTAAACGATGCGTGCAAAAATCTCACTTCTCGCCCGTCGTGTCAAAAAATACGGTTCGACACGTGTGTGAGAAGTTGATTTTCTCCTCGTGTGACCTTTTCACCCTCGCTTCGCTCGGGTGCAAACAGTCACACGAGGGGAAAATCAAATCCTCGCACTAGTATCGAAATGTAATATTTTTTAACGGAGTGTGCGAAACTCGCCTTCTCGTGCTTGTTTTGCGTGCGCGAAAGTAGCTGTTTTACACACAGCATGCGCGAAAGTCGCGCATGCGCAAATCAATTTACTTTCGCGCACGCCGTGCGAGAAACAGCTACTTCGCGCACGCAAAACAAACAACAAGGCTAGTTTCACACACTCCGTTAAAAAAAATAGAGTTCGATACACGTGGCCGAAAAGGGTCATCATTGCACGGGTGTTTTTGTCACCCTCGCTTCGCTCGGGCGACAAACTACACCCGTGCGAGAATGACCCACTTCGCACACTTGTATCGAAAATAACTAATTTAACACGCTCGTGACGATATTCTCGTACTTTATTTTTATTAATCATTTGTAGGGAAGTAGGTGAATCGGCAAGCGGTAAGGCGTGAAAATGAATTTTGTAACATTGATCGGCTTTATATGATATCTAATTGTAAGTATCCGGCAAGGTGCCGGGAGAGCAACCAGCATGGTGCCAAATAGCAGGCAACCCACTTTCGTACTGACACTGGCGGCTCTCGTCTACAGTGTGGTTTGGTTTGGGGGGGGGGGGGGGGGGGAGTTTGTGACGTGGATTTCCACGCACAATATTTCCTAATTACAAACAAGCCGGCTGCCTCCCCGATAGACTACCCGAAAATGCATTCACTGCATTGGGCTAATTTATGTCTCTTCTACTTGTTGAGAAGATGAGCCGCCGACGGCGCACGACACACACACACACGCACGCACGCACACACGCACGCACGCACGCACGCACGCACGCACGCACGCACGCACGCACGCACGCACCCACATGCACACATAGATACACTTTCCGAGGCGATCAGCTGAAGCCACCCGCGGAAGAAGACGGCGACTGAAAAAGAGGTGATGAGTCACGAGGCTCGTGTTCGCGCGCTCGACGACGACGACTCGCTAGGTAAATGGCACAGCGAAGCCGGCGCCGACCGTGCCCATGAGGCCTCGGCGGCAGCCCTGTTGGCTGCGGCGGCGACAGCAGCAGACAAACCGCGAGCTCGGGCGAAATATACACACACATGCACGCACGCATGCACGCACCCACCTACCCACCCACCCATCCATACACGTACACCCACACCCACACACTAGCACGAACCGAAGAATGACACTCATGAATGACGATGCTCACGGAAACGGAGAATCGTAGCCAAAGCAAAGCACACACCCGAGAGTGCTATACGACGGCATGCGCGAACAAACGACAGCGCAGCTTCGGAAGAGACAGACTGCGCGCAGGGCCGACGCGTACGCGGAGAGAGAGAGAGAGAGAGAGAGAGAGAGAGAGAGAGAGAGAGAGAGAGAGATACTGAGATCGCGCGGACGAGAGGGAGAGAGAGAGAGAGAGATACTGAGATCGCGCGGACGAGAGGGAGAGAGAGAGCGACAGAACGTATGCATGAGTGAGAGAGGGAGAGAGAGAGATACTGACATCGCGCGGACGAGAGGGAAAGAGAGAGAGAGAGAGAGAGATACTGACGTCGCGCGGACGAGAGGGAGAGAGAGCGACAGAACATATGCATGAGTGAGGGAGGGAGAGAGAGAGGAAGAGAGAGCGACAGAACGTATGCATGAGTGAGAGAGGGAGAGAGAGAGAGCGAGAGAGAGAGAGTGAAAGAGAGATACGTACTTGCACCGTATGTAGAGTAGAGAGAAAGAATGAGTAGCGAGCGGCACGGCTGCTACAGCGGAGAGAGAGAGAGAGAGAGAGAGAGAGAGAGAGAGAGAGAGAGAGAGAGAGAGAGAGAGAGAGAGAGAGAGAGAGAGAGAGAGAGAGAGAGAGAGAGAGAGAGAGAGAGAGAGAGAGAGAGAGAGAGAGAGAGAGAGAGAGAGAGAGAGAGAGAGAGAGAGAGAGAGAGAGAGAGAGAGAGAGAGAGAGAGAGAGAGAGAGAGTAGAAACGACATGACGAAGTACAGGGCGACCCGTACTTGCGCCGAAGCGAAGCCGTACTTGCGCCGTAGCCAAGGTCAGAATAACCCGGAGCTCGAAATAATACGGCGAGAAAGAGATCTTCTGGAAAGAGAAGAAAATTTGTGAGATGTCAGCACGCACAGGTAATGAAGGGAGCACTACACCCGCTCAGATGAATCTTAGTGTGCGTGCTATAGGCGACTTGCTTAGCGAATTTGAGGATGCTCAGAATACATTTTGGAAATGGGAGCAACAAGTCGAGTTATTGCGCGTATCGTATAATTTAGATGAGAAGGCGACGCGCGTTTTGATAAGCTCGAAATTGAGAGGCAAAGCAGATAATTGGTTTCATTCAAAAGCAGAACATTTGACACTGCCGATACAAAATTTGCTCACAGAAATGCGAAATATGTTCGACCATCGTCCGACTAAAGTAGCTCTTCGCAAAGAATTTGAGGAAGAGCATGGAAGTCAACGAAGTCTTTTACCAATTATTACCACGAAAACGTAATAGTAGGCAACAGAGTCCCCATCAACGAGGACGAGCTGACTGATTATCTGATTGACGGCGTGAGCGATCTACAGTTGCAAAACCAAGCTCATGCTATGAGATTTGACAAGAAGGAGCAACTTCTAAAGTCTTTTAGAGACATTACACTGAATAAAAAGCCTAGCGAAGAAAAGAAACCGTTTCACGCAAAGCCGAAAACAACGAGCGGAACATCTTCGAAGACATCTGCGGAAGCTCGAGGTACTGCACCAACCCAACCCAGCGCCGACAGAGAGAGGGAACTGTTTCGAATGCGGCTCGACGGATCATCAACTGCGGAACTGCCCGAAGCAGCAGCAGTGGCAGCAAACGACAGCGACGACGATGCGACCAACTAGAGAGTCAACGGTCATCGTGCAGCCAGCGAAGTTCGAACCACCGTATATGATAATGATAGGTTACGACCGATAATTTGTGTAAATTTGTTTTAAGCGGTTTATTAGACTCGGGCTCTCCGAAAAGTTTTGTAAAGGAAGCATACGTTCCTATAGATGCGCGTAAGTCTATTGACAATAGCTGTGAATTTGCTGGTTTAAACAATTCTAGATTGAACACAAAAGTTATTTTTGAAACAGAGGTTGAAATAATTGGAATGAAAACTAAATTAACAATTGATCAACAATTAAGTAACAATTAAATAAATCTTTGTTGTACCGGACAACACAATGACACAGGCGGTTGTTCTTGGACGCGATTTTATTTCAGGTTCTTTAGTAAATGGAAATCTTGAAACTTTTAAAAGTAATAATTTTAAAAATAAAGATGACAATAATATTAACTTTTTAGAACAAATTTTACAAAATTGAATATGTTGGAAGTCCGTGAAAAGAGAGTGAAAGTTTAAAAATTAATGACAAACTTAGCTTTAAGACGAAACAAATAATTTAGGACGCGTATGAGAATGATTACAAAGAAAATCTTGAAAATGCTAAAATGAACGAAGAATTTGAAATGATAATTACTTTAAAAAACGAAAATCCGATAAGTTTTCAACCACATAGATTGTCATATGCTGACAAAGATAAACTTCAAGCTATTTTAGACCACTTGTTAGCGAAGGGAGTTATTCGTCCTAGTAATTCGCCTTATGCGAGTGCAATTGTTTTGACACGTAAGGAAAGCAGAGAGATACATTTATGCGTGAACTACCGCGAATTAAATAAAATTACCGTAAAGGACAATTACCCCACTCCATTGGTTGAAGACAATGTAGATCAGTTAAAAGGTAAAAAGTACTTTTCCGAACTAGATTTACGCGATGAGTTTTATCATGTAAAAATGGCAGAATCGTCCATAAAGTACATATCCTTTGTGACGCCTTTAGGTCAATTTGAATATTTGAGATGCCCATTCGATTTGACGAACGCGTCGAAAGTATTTATTCGTTTTATTAATAAGGTGTTTGATAAGTTGATTCGAGAAAAAAGATTTTGTTATGCGCAGACGATATTTTGGTAGCAACGGTACGCTTGATGAACATTTAGATGTATTACGAGAGATATTCAGAACTGCAGGTGAAAATCGATTGTTCTTTCGACTAGACAAATGTACATTCGCGCAGAATGAAATAGATTGTTGAGGCTACAGAATAACGCCAGATGGAATTCATCCGAGCCATGCGAATGTAGAAGCAATAAAGCAATAAAGCAATATCCTATACCTCGCAATACGAAAGAAGTACATCAATTCATTTGCCTAGCATGCTTTTTCCACCAATTTGTACCTAACTTTTCAACCATCGCAATTTATAAATTTATATTCTCAGATAAAGAGATGGTAAGTTTTGAAAAGCTTAAAGCGTACTTAGCGAAATTACCGATACTTGCAGTTTATTCACCGCATCTAGAGAGCGAAATACATTGTGATGCGAGCGCAAGCGGTTTTGGAGCGATGTTTTTACAGCGACAACGAGACTGGGTATGGAAGACCGCATTTTATTTCTGTTAAATAAATTGAGCGGTGGTTGTAAAAAAAGGAATAGTTTATTTAAGATGAATAAGTATATGGGAGCGCCCAGCAGAAACGGGCCACCGAGCGCGCGCGATGCCTTTTTTCGCGTAAAAGGCGCTCTGTTTAACTCGCTCATAATCGTATGCTGCGTCTTTGAAAAAAAAAAAAAACCAAGGACCTATATCGATAGATTTTTTTCTGCTCTTTCCAATTGCGCCATTGTTTTTATTGCGAAACGCGTTCTTTCGGACGAAAACTCGAGTTGAATATTGAAAGCCATTTTTCTCGAAGTATATCATGTTTTTTCAAAATAAACTGCACCATTGGAAAGTACAACTCTTAAGCTTCAAAACCCTATCTTGGAGAAGTTGGAGAAATAAAGGGTTTAAAAGTAACAACATGAAAAAGATAGCGCCGAGGGACCGCGCGAGCCCCTCGCGCCCGTGCGTACGGCACGTTTAAGTGCACGCTCTATTCAATTCGCTAATAATCGTGTACCAAGTCTCTGAAAAAAGAACTAAGGACATATATCGATAGATTTTTTCCTGCTCTTCCCAATGGTATTATTTTTATTCCGAAATGCGTCCTTCTAGTTGAAAATTCGATGTGCTATTTCGCCCTTTCTTTTTTGTAAATATAAAATGTTTTGTAACTTACAATGCCAATGCGTGGACATAATTTTGTGGATCTAGTTGTAACAGTTAGTATAATATTACAATGAACTTTGTTCATTTATATAACAAAATTTGAAAAACATAATATATTAAACATAAAAATATCCATGAACGCACTGAAAGCAGTGAAACAAATGTAAAATAACCTTATAGATTGTTTAATCTGGCATAACAATATTACCTTTTCCTTTAAATTCTAATTATTTTACATTTTTTTGATTTTATAAGAATTGTCCTTTTTGCGACATCCGCTTCTTTCTTTGTTTGAGTTTTCAGTACTTTTTCTTTTTTGATCGGTGGATATAATTGAGAATCTTCTGACGCTGAAAATCTTTTAAGTTCTAACTTTTTGGCATCATTTAATAATTTAATACAATGAAACAATTGAGTTCCAGGTATTGTTTTAGCTGAGGCTAGCCTGTTTTGTAGCTTTTCTGCAGCCTTTAAGTAATCATCTTTTGATGAAAAAAAGCACTCAATATTTTTGAAATACTCAGTTGCCCATTTGTATAAATCTTGGGGCGTCAATATATAATTGTCGGATACTTTCCGTAAACTTTCTCGTCTGGCATTGCTTTTCACGGAAGCACCTATTCCATCACATGCATTTTTTGCGTGGGCTGTGGCATGAAAATGCCACTCAGCATCAACAGCAAAATCATCATAATGATGAAGAAGATTTTAGAAATTGCGTTTATTTTTAAAATGTTGCGCAGCTCCATCAGTAAAATAAATAACTTTTCTAACTAAATCGAAAGACTTTTTAAGGAAATTAATTATAATTTCTTGTATTAGATAAACTGCAACAACGTCATGAATTAAACTATCTGAGAAAACTACCATGCTTTTGTGTTCAATTTTAGATTCTGATCCTTTATAGTAAATGAATATTTTAGCTAAACTACATTGATTATTATTATAATGAAATGATTGTGTTGCATCTTGTGCTATAAAAGCATAGATTTCTGAAAAATCTAGAGAAATTAAAAACTCTTCTTCAGATAAGGATTCTCTCAAGAATTGAAAATAAGAAGACTGTTGTTTAGAAATAAATGAATGAGTCTTAAGTTTATACAAAAGAGGAAAAAAAATATTGATAAATGAAGACTTAGAAACGTTTTCAGTTTGCAATGTTGATCTATCGGTAGTTTTCCACATTTGAAACTTTATTTCATTAATCTCAGTGCTTTCGAATAATAATTCTAGATCATTTTTTAGAGGTTCGACACCAGGACAATTTTCGCAAATATTTAAATAGCATTTCGCTGTTGGACGTTTACAAACTATTTCGGCTATGCAATCTTTATAAGTGTTCATTCTATCAAAAGAAACTCCTGAGTTTCTTAAACCAACTAACAGAAGTTTAACATTTTGATGATAAACGCAAACACACACTGAATGTGTCCCACTGCTACCAGCTAAAACACAATATTTAGGACGACATTCGGCAAATTTACTGAATCCTATTTTCGATCCAGGATACTGTTGCTTATATTTTAAATATAGTTCTCGAAGATTGTATAAAACAAGCCGTTTCTGCATGTAGCTTTTTGTGCCATCATCATTTTTTATACATTTGTTGTCTTTATAGCCTGGCATAATTCTACTATTCTCATCACTTTCATAGAAGAGCTTTGCTTGATCTAAAGTATCACTTGATATTTTTTTATTTCCTCTGTTGTCATTTAATTGGGCAGGGTTATCAAATAATTTACATTTCGATGAAAGTCGACGAGACAAGTTCGAAAATCTAGCTACTTTGCGAGTGCTCCAGTTTTTAGGAAGTAATTTCAAAAGTAATATCTTTTCCATTTTTGTCAAATTTTCGTTATTCAACAATTTTATCAAATTAAAAATAATTTATTTAGAATCTTCTATTGAAATCTCACTCTCTTCTTCAATCTGAGCATTAGATTTTATTCGACAAGAATCACATATATTATCTCTATCAGTTAAATGCGGATAACAAGCTCTAAGTTTATCGGAGACAAACCTAAATTTCGATGAATGCTTTATTTCATCAAATGGATTATAGCAACGATTTAAAATGTTAGACATTTTATTAAGCGTTTTTTTATTAAGGCAATAATACAAAGGGGCAAAGTAATAAGGCATGTGCATAAAGCACCTTGAAGGTAGAGCGCTTGGTGCTTGCCATCTAGCGGGCACTTCGGGTACTAATCCCGAACAGAAGCATTTCGGAATAAAAATAATAGCACCATTGGAAAGAGCAGGAAAAAATCTATCGACATATGTCCTTAGTTCTTTTTTCAGAGACTTGGTACACGATTATTAGCGAATTGAATAGAGCGTGCACTTAATCGTGCCGTACGCACGGGCGCGAGGGGCTCGCGGGGACCCTCGGCGCTGTCTTTTTCATGTTGTTACTTTTAAACCCTTTACTTCTCCAACTTCTCCAAGGTAGGGTTTTGAAGCTTAAGAGTTGTACTTTCCAATGGTGTAGTTTATTTTGAAAACAAACATGATATACTTTGAGAAAAATGGCTTTCAATATTCAACTCGAGTTTTAGTCCGGAAGAAAGCGTTTCGACATAAAAACAATGGCACCATTGGAAAAAGCAGGAAAAAATCTATCGATATAGGTCCTTGGTTTTTTTTTTCAAAGACGCAACATACGATTATGAACGAGTTAAAGAGAGCACCTTTTACACGAAAAAAGGCACCGCGCGCGCTCGGTGGCCCGTTTCTGCTGGACGCTCCCATATACAAGTATGATGTAGGAAGCCTCATGCTCGCGACGCGAGGTGCTTGTCGCTTGGAGTCCAACGGTCGAGAGAGAGTTTTGCGCGAGTCAGCCGCTGCTGCTCGCGCACCGATCACGTGATGCGCACTGGAGGGGAGCACACGTACACTTGTGTGAGTGCACGTATACAATTCATACGCCACCTCTCCTCTTATATTACGCAATATAGAATGTACAATATTTAACAATTTCAGTAAAAGGACGACGGTGGCAGAGGCAAACTATCACAGTTTCGAGTTAGAATGCCTCGCAGTAATTTACGCGATCAAGCGATTTCATGTATACCTCGCCGGGGTGAAATTTAAAATAGCCATGAACTGCGATAGCTTTCGACTAACTTTGAGTAAAAAGATGATAAACCCACGAATTTCACGCTGAGCAAATGTACTTCGAGAATTATGATTATACAATCGAGCATAGATCGGGGAAAAGAATGACACACGTGGATGCACTTAGAAGGTGTCATGCGATTTTGGTAGTAAAGGGTAACACTTTTGAGCGAACACTTTCGATTACACAAGATTGCGAGGAGGAAATCGCGAAAATACGCGACCGACTCGAGAAACAGGAAGACAAGTTCTTTGAACTTCGCGATGGATTAGTTTATCGTAAACGTGTTCAGCCACGTTTTTAACTTAGAGGCGTTATTCAAAGCACAACTATACTTTGAAAAACCGAATTTTAAAGAATGTTGTATGCAGTAATTACCAGATGATGTGAGTTTGTAAAATGGTGGACAATCTTTCTCAAACTCCAAATTTATAATGTGACCTGTAGTGATTTTTCGTAAAATCGACACTTTCATACCACCATGAACATAAATGTTGTTTGCTCTCTTACAAATTTCTTCTAGATTTTTGAACAAGACTTTTTCGGAAACACCTTGATCAAGCCAATCCAGGGCGTCATGGTTTCATGATAACCAATCGTTTTCTTTTCTAGCTTCTTGACATAGTGCAGTTATTTGTCTATTTGGAGAAATGGTCCAATGTCCTGCGAAATTTTGTTCTCATGAAAGAACTGCCACTTCTTTTGGTACCGCACGGTTCTTATAACCCTTGGCACACTGTATATCTACGACGATATCCATCTTTATAGTTTTGAACACATCAACGTCCAATCAACGACTGACACATCAGAAAACATTTCCTATCCATTAACCTTTACTCCCCACCATTACTACTACTTTCGCCCACCATCTCACCCACTATAGTCCACGAGAACTTGACGTGACGAATCAATCTCAAGTATATTTTCATATTCAGCATAAACTATACAATTTACTGTACTGCTTAGCGGATAAACAAAACGAACATCAATTCTTCCACTACCATATTTTACTAGATTCCAATGTGTGTCTTGATTTTCTGATAAATCAGTTGTTAAATCAAAAGCGAAAAGACAATATCCCTTGACATAAGATACGCGTAACATTGAATTACTCTCATTTATTGTAAATAATGTATACCTGTACCAGAAAATAAAGTATGATATGCATCAACATACATATTATTCGTTTTAAAATCATGTTGTAATGGTTTAGACGGTATTTGTACACCATCAATGTAGAGACACAAGTTATTATATTCAAATTTTTTAAGTTAAACGGATTGAGACTCTTATCACCGTTAAAAGGTTTATTTTCTACAAAGCCAACAATAATTCTGTTTGCTAATTGCCCCAAAATCACATTATAGAGTGTTTCTCCATGAATACCACTATGCATTGTAATAGCTTTAACTTCTACACGTGTGAGGGGATATTTAGCTCTTGTTTTAGAAAGTGCTTTTTCGTGAGCCAATATAATACTTGGACTAAGTCTGACACGACGTACAAAGAGAGCAGCTTCGGTGATTCGAACGGTGTAGAGTCCTGTAGGGTTCATAAGAAAAAAGCAATCTCGTGATTGCAGGTGCCGCACACGTACTTCGACACCGTTAATTAATAATTTGTCTTGAATGAAAACATCACAATGTAAATACCCATTCATATCTATGTTTTTCTCTTTGCCCATAAGGTTTCGACGACTTGAAAAACCTTCGTTTTCGTCATCTGTAGCATCCATTTTTCCAGGGGTGTCGGTGTACTATAGTGCACTGGTGAGATGAGATTTTTTAGCTGCAGACCCATAGTTTAATAAAGTTTCAATGTATGATCGATAAGCGTAGGCGTTATTGGGCGGGGAAACAGGTTATTGATTAAAAACCACATCAACTTAATTAAATATCGAGTGCATAAAATTATATTACATAATTTGAATTGTCAATTGTTGTTTGAGTAGGTGGTACACCAAATAAATTCACTTCAGATTTAAGACATACACACGAACTACTATGGAGAAAAGCCATTATTCTTCAAAAATATCTCGTGCAGTACGTTTTTCTTGCAAATTTTTCCTTTTATTTTTACAGGGTTTTTATTTATTACCACATTTTTTCTTTGCCTTAACTTTGGAACGTTTTCTACTTTTAGTGTTTACTGTATCAGAGTTCGCAGTCGACTGTTGTTTCCGTGTACGACGCTTAGTTTTATATCCTCAACCACTTATCAGATTATCCAATTTTTCTTCGGCTTTTCTTTTGAGCTTCTTTCCTGATTCTCGCATATTGTTGCGAAAAGATTCCTTAAATTGTTTTTCATGTGCAATGAAATCTAAAATATTTACACCTGCTCGTAAAGCCTCTTGGCCAAAAACATTTCCTACAGCTTTACCACCTTTTTTACAAGCAATAAAACACTACGATAGACACCTTTTAAAAATCTTCCAACACCTTTTCCTTTTTGCGTAGATGTATCTATAGTAATATAATTATCGAATGGATCGTGTCCATTTTGGTTATCATAAATTGCTTCAAAATAACCCATCTTATGCGGTTCTCTTAACCCGTTTCGGCCCGGAACTCCCAAGTTTAAAAAATTTGAAAAATATGATTTCTGACGTAAAATTTTATGTACTTTCAGAATCAGTAGTCAGAATTGCAATACCAACAATATTAAAAAAATTATAAGCCATTTTAGCCAAAAAAAACACTGTTTTTTCTAAAAAAATTTTTTTTTGATCGAAATTTTCGTACCGAAACAGAATTGCTCCGTGATTCTAACCAGTGAAAGTTGTGGAGTAATTACCTATACTTTGAAGTGGCATAGATCTGAAATTGAATTTCAAAATAGCGGCCACGGGAAAGGTCATTTTTCAGCGAAAATCTCATAAAATACTTTGCAATTTTTTTCCTTGAAAAGGATTAACTTTGCAAAAAATTTTTATAGATTAAAAAGTATTTAGAATTATTCAAAAAACACGTGGAAATTTTTTCAGAATTTTTCGCTTAATTTTTGGATTTTTCGGAATTAGCCATTTTTCAAAAATCCAAAAATGATCTAAAAAAATTCTGAAAAAATTTTCACGTGTTCTTTGACTAATTTTAAGCAGTTTTTGTTGTATAACATTTTTTTTGCAAAGTTAATCCTTTTCGACAAAAAAAATCGCAAAGTATTTGTAACCAATTCTGCGGGATAATGTTTTGCCAAGTGAAAATAATTTGTAAAATATTTGTAAAATTTTTATCAAAATTTTATACAGTTTATATCAAATTTTAGTTTTATAAAATTTTATAAAATTTTTATACAAAAATATTGATCCGTGAGTCTAACCAGTGAAAGTTTTGGAGTAATTACCTATACTTTGAAGTGGCATAAGTCTGAAATCGAATTTCAAAATAGCGGTCACGGGAATGGTCATTTTTCAGCGAATATCTCATAAAATAATTTGCGATTTTTTTTCTCGAAAAGGATTAAGGATTATGTATAAATTAATAATCGCTGTTAAGCAAACCATGTGGTAGCATAAATAGGGCGACGTTAAAAAAGATTAAAAAAAAAAAAAAAAAAATACGTATATACATATTATCGTATGTTCGCCGTGAGTATTTTATTGAAAGTAGTATAATAATTATTCCACGTTGTCCGACTTTTACCAACGAGGAGGTCAACGATATAAAAAGTCATCTTTTACGTTTTTTTATCTTTTTTATAAATTTTTATTTATTTTTTTTTTGTTTTTTCAATTTTTTTTATGTTTTTAAAATTTTTTTCTTTTCCATTATTTTTGGAATGTAAAAAGTTTTAAATGCGGGTTATTGTTTACCCAAGTCCACTTTTTGGATTGTGTGCACGATGCTACTCAATTACATCTATAATCATGGAGGTCTACTCCACCCATAAATCGGTTGTAGAGTGAAATGATATTTGGAAATTTTGTATCAACTTTTTTCTGCTCTGCTTTTGAATATCTTTTCAGAGTTAATAAAGGGTGAATACCTGCAGCTGTAGACAAGAGTGAAACTGGTTTGTTATCTATCACACTAATAAAATTCATACCACTATTTTTATCATGATTTACCTGGAACGATCCTCTTTTATCATTTTTGTTGAAACTATGCTTGACCTTCACTCTATCTTTGCGAAAAGTGTACGTGGATTTTAAACCGAGTTTTTTTAAATCCACAACCAAATCAGGACTTGTAAAAAAATTATCGAAGTAAACATGATAGCGAGACAATTTTTTCGGGGATATTGATGTCAAAAGTTCATTCAACATCTTCATAACAACTCTAGAGCCAAGAGTGCACGAACTCAATTTTTTTTCATTTTCAACGGAGTTTTTGCCACAATATATATCAAGATCAAACATGAAACCAAAAACAGAACAGATTGACCAAATTTTAATCCCAAATCGAGTCGGCTTTCCTCTAATAAATTATTTCAGTACCGTTGTTAGATAGACAGTAGGATTGGATCGTGGAGTAGGCGATTCTTAAATGAAGTACTTTTCGAGTAGAGATTTGATGTAGTTTTATTAGCTGGGTACGTCGTGCCTCTTGGCGTACAGTTGAGTTGCTGCTCTCTCTTGGCCGTCGCGCGTTGAACTGAGCCGGCCGGCGCTGCGAAGTGCCATCGGCGTGTCTTGGTCGATGGAGGGGCGGTAAGAGAGACGCGTGGCGAGTTCTGATCGGTGCGGCTCTCGCGCGTGCTTGTAGTATATGTAGCCGGAGAAGGGGAACGCTCTCGGCGTCGTACGCTTGGACGCTAAATCCCGAACAAGCGTTCTCCCGAAAAATTTAACCATCATTTCATCAACTGAAAGTGCTGCACTAAAAAAACCGAATTGCTCTATATTTTTTCTAAATAGATTCAAAATATGATGTACCCTCCACACTCGATCAGAATTGTTTTCATCACACGGTTTTGAGTACTTTATTTTTGATCTTATAGAAAGGAATCTAGAACGGGGCATAGATGAAGCAACAGCATTACACCTTGTCATCTTCGAATGACCAATAATCTCTCTGGTTTGTTCTGATATTATAAGAAGATAAAATCAAAATACAGATGAAAACATCAAATTCACTCATTTCAAGGTGCAGCCCATTTTCATTGGTAGCTTCAATTATATACTATTTCAATTTCAATTCTTTTAAAAGAAACAGTTAAAAAGTTGCGCAGGAGAGCTATTAATAATCATTTTTTTTCTTTTTTTTTGCATCGGGCAGCAACAATTCATCATTGAACTCTTCAGAATATGAATGTTCTCCGTCAACCCATTTATATTCATGATGTGATGCCAACAGTTTCTGGTCATTGCTGTACTGATTGAATACTTGCCTGAACGATTTATTGTGAACATTTATCTCACGTTGATAATCTATATCATCTTCAGATTCTTCAGAATCAGAACTACCTGAGTAATCAGGATTTGGCAAAAATATAATTTCATTTGATATTAGGGATAGAGCATCTTTTGTACTTTTATTTTTCCTGAAACCATATTGATTTTTGGCAAGTATTTCGCACTTGTTGATTAAATTTGTTATTCTATTGTGTATGATGTTTTCTAATATTTTTGCTAGATTTGAAATAAGTTATATGGGTAAGTAATTTTTTATAAAATATCAATGTATCTGTACGTATGAGTAAAATATCGCCATAATCGACCCTTCAATGTTCTATTAAACCTTTCCACAACAGCCGCTTTAATATCAGGAATTCTAACCACACGGTAATTTATACTATTCTTTTTCAAAACGTGTTGCATCTCCTTAATGAGAAATTTTTTACCTTTATCAGTTTGAAAGAGCATAGGGTGCTGTTCTTTACACTGTGCCAAAATGCGTTCAAAAGCTGTAGCGACACTTTTCGATGTTTACGAATTGGCTCGACCCATGCAAATTTTGATAAAACATCATTGTGGTTATAGCCACAAGTAGATATGCGTTGTGATCGTTATAGGTTCTTAATGATCGCAAATCAGTGAGATCTCCTTCCCACACATCAAAAGGGTTATGAACATCATAAGCCCTACGTGGGAAATGGCGACATACAGGTTTATGTAGAGTATAAGCATCATGACTTTCAAACCATTTCATAATTTTTTTGTAATCAGGATTATTACCAACTGTTTTTAAAAGATTGTATGCACTGGCATAGGCTGGTGATTTGGGTGGCCGATAAAAAAAAAATTATTTGACGTTTTTCCATTTATCTTATTCTTAAACTTTTTTAATTAGTAAATGAATTTAGACGGCGAATAATCGGGCAAGGATAAAGAAGGTAACTATCTACCTTATTAAACACCTCGTACTTGTTTCAATACTTTTATAAGAAGAGTTCTTTTTGAAATAGTGTGTGTAAAGTATTTTTTTAAGGGAAATTACATTGGAAAGGGTAGGTAAAGGTAAAGGATGAAAAAACGAGAACGAAAAAATAACGGCCCAGATCGGGATCGAAACGACAACCTTTTGCACACCGGGCAGCTACGCTACCACTTGCACCAATGGCAAGGATGCCGATCCTTGCCCAACCCTAACCGCTACTTCTCCTTCTAAATCTATCTTTATCCCCAAATCCCACTGTCTGCATTATTTCAGCCGAACAGACAATTATTTTTTTCAAATTGAAAATGCTCGAGGATAATGCTTAATTAATGAATGAATTTAGACGGCGAATAATCGAGCAAGGATAGGAAGGTAACTTATCAAACACCTCATACTTGTTTCAATACTTTTATAAGAAAAGTTCTTTTTGAAACATTTCCCTTAAAAAAAAAAAATACTTTACACACACTGTTACAAAAAGAACTTTTCTTATAAAAGTATTGAAACAAGTATGAGGTGCTTAATAAGTCAGTTACCTTCCTTATCCATGCTCGATTATTCGCTGTCTAAATGCATTTATTAATTAAACATTATTCTCGGGCGTATTTAATTTGAAAAAATTAAACTTTTTTAGTTTCCTTTTTGTTTTTGTTTTTTATTATTTTTGCTTCCTCATAGAGGAAGCTTTGTAACGGTGAAAAATATTTTCGAAAAAAAAAATGTTCAAAAAGATGTTTTAAGGCGATATATGTATATATTAGTTAATTCTGATCATTTTTGTTTTCGTGGGTGTGTGTGTGTGTGTGTGTGTGTGTGTGTGTGTGTGTGTGTGGGTGTGTGTGTGTGGGTGTGTGTGTGTGTGTGTGTGTGTGTGTGTGTGTGTGTGTGTGTGTGTGTGTTTTTATTGATTTTCTTCTGTTTTATAACCAAAAAACGATTTTGAATTTTTAGTTTTTTTTTATTTTTTCATATCTTACAGTCATTATTACATAATATAATAAACTTCCTTGAAAGGTATTTAAATTACCTATATTTTCCTTTTTTAAAATTTTAAATATCTACACTCTGTCAATTGTTATTAAGGAAAACTTTTTTATATTTCATAAATGAATTTCTCAAAAAATAATGTATTTATCGACTTGAAATAAATAATCAGTTATTACACTAATTGAAGACCATATGTGGTTAAAATTTTAAGAGATTATCTTCATTTGTTTTTTAGAAAAAAAATTATTTTCCAAAAACGAATTTTGAATTTTCAGTTTTTTTGATTTTTTCATATCATACAGTCATTATTACATAATATGTTTTTTTATTTACGGATTATTTATTTTTCAATAATATATTTTTATAAAAGGAAAAAGTTAAATTGAAATATTTTAAATTTAAAATACATATATTTTCCTTTTTTTAAATTTTCATTATCTCAGAGATTCCTTGATTTATCGACTTAAAATTTTAAGAGATTGTCTTCATTTGTTTTTTAGAAAAAAATTATTTTAGAAAAAATTTGCGTTTTCGTTGACGCACGATAACTAGAGCAAAAATTATCCCATCGTCCTGAAATTTGGCGCAGATCTAGCTTTTATATACCTTCAGATCGAGTTCGTTGCCCAAAAAAATCGGGCTATTACAAAAAAAGATATTTGAGGTTAAAAATTTTTTTAAAAAATTTTTGACTCACATTTTCTCAGAGATTACTTGATTTATAGACTTAAAATTTTAACCACTTATTAAACTTGTAGAAGACTATATTTGGTTAAAAGGCTATAACGGGATAAGATGGTCAAAATTGCACTCACCTGGATTTTTTTTTGGGATTGACCATTCGAAAGTACATTATTGAAAACCGCTCTAGCCAAATTTTCAGCTCCCTAGGTGATGATTTGAGTCTCCTAACCTAAAAAACGTATTTTTTCGAAAAAATTTTTTTCCGCTCGACCATTTCTTTAAAAAAATTGAGCTCAGGAAAAATTTTTTAATTTTTCAATGATTTTTTAGGTTATGTAGGTAATTTTTGGCTAACTTGTAAAGAATGATTTTTTGTGTATTTTTTCCGGTTCTCTCAAATGGCGGTGTCCGAATTTGCGTTTTCGAGCCGGAACATACTCAAAATTCGAAAAAACCGATTTTTTAAGCATTTTTCCCATGTTTTTGGCACATAACCTCGAAACCAATAGCTAAATAAGTGTTTATGAACATTTTTTTTTCAATTTCTTTCTATATCTTCGAATTCCACTGTCAGAACTACCATTTTTGCATCAAATAATGCTATAAAATCAAATTATAAACATTTTTTTCGTGTTTTTACCATGTTTTTGGAACATAACCTCAAAGAAGATCGTTCAATACGTGTTAGGACATACAAAAATATTCTAAAAATTTTTAGAATCGAGTATTAATTCGTCGGCAGCTACAAAGGGCCTGATATAGCCTTTTAATTAATTATTTTTATTCAAATTCATTTATAGATAAATAAAAATGAGTAAATATTTCTAATAGAAATTAATTATTATAAATATGTTATGAATATTTTTGTGCTTTTATTAAAACAATAAAATAAGTATGTACCATTTCATATTTGACCTTTATTCTTGCGAGAATTGTTTTTAGAAGTTCTATTTGACAAAATTACATGAGTAATAATTTTTAATATTGGATTATAATAATATTTTTAATCCTCGTCACTATCTTCGTCTACAGGACCAATATCTGAAGTAGTAAATAATTCGGAAAGAACATTCGCTGGTCTAATAATTTTTTACTTATATCTTGCATTACTGAGATAATATATGACTGCAGCAATGTGAGAACAGGATCCTACAGTTCGTAATCCATTGGCACAGTCACACGCATGGCGTAGGATACCGCTGTATCCAATTGAGTTAGGTTTGTATTCGATGTAGCATTTGTAAGTCTTACTGTTAATATGCCTGAACCTTATTAATACTTTAATGATATTTGGTTTGATCTTAATATATTCCAAATTGATATTGTTACTATCATCCATTAACTCAGCCAAATAACATACGGCTTGACCTAATTGATAGGTACCTGAAAAAAATATTTTGAGATCTCTTTCAGTCATCTCCAGAAAGTCAATGATTTCTTGAAATGTAAGCTTGATCGTAGTAGTGGGCCGTCTAGACCATCTGGTTGTCTCAGCTTCTAATGCTAAAATATTTTCACTTTGATTAGAATTTAACATTCTTTCGATGATTATAGTTTGTAAGCCACCGTCATCTTTATCGCTATTCAAATGCTTACCAAAAAGGTTGTTGAGAAAACATGCAATTCTACAATATGCACCAGCTTTTAGTAAAAGTTTATTATCTAATTGCTGGTGAAGAAGCTTATACTTTTTACCAAGAATACCATGAACAGCCTCTACAACCCGTCTCAATTTCGTAACGTAACGAGATTCATTCGATTCAGTCGTACTCAAGTTGGATCTATTTCCCTTTAAGGCAGGCATGAGAATCTTAAAGCCAAGACTTATTAAATAAGGTATCACATCCCTAAAACGTCTATCTACAACGCAAACATCACCTTCTCTCATGTGATAGTTCTTATACCATCTGGATCATCCATTACTTTCTTCATGATGTTGCATCATTTTCTGTGGCTAAAAACGGACCAGAGACATCAACAACGAATCCGTCTGTGGTGCAAATAGTGAATGGCTTGGCCAAAGGATATTTCTTCTGACCTGAATATGACTTTCTTTGGTATTCATTATTTTTACTGTTTTGGTGACGTAAGTAAGTTCCATCAAAAACCAAAACAAGCTCGTGCTCTAATTTAAACAGTTTTTTTGCATAAATGGAAGTGTGATCACGTATGAGATCCTCCCTTTTAATACTTTTTACTCCAAAATATTTCGGTAGGACATCTTTTTCAAATGAATTAATTACTGATTCACAAAAATCTGAAACTTTTATTTCGTTTTCTATTGCGAAAATAGACGAAATAAAATTATTCGACGATCCAGTTTGTAATTTAAATAAACATATAACCAGGGCTTGTGTAACGTCTCTAGAATCCGATGATCTCATGGAAACTAATAATTTTCTCAGCTCTTGCAATTGATCGGACGAAAGAATAGTAAAAGAGAATAATTGTTTTTCGCTAAGCTCTGATGATTTTATTTTATCTAAAACTGTTTCCGAGGCTAAATCTGAATTTTTTTTTTAAAATAAACATATTTCATCTGCAGTTAAAAAACTCGCGTTACTGTATATCTGTATTAGTTACAGGTCATCATCAAAAAATCATTTTTTTATTAAATGCTCGGTACAAACTCGATTGCCATTTGGAATAATGATTTCCATTTCTTTGAAACATTGCAGTCTTGCAGTCAATGGTACACATATCAAATTATTTTTGTTTCTACAAACGCAACATGCTGTATGAGAAATCATAGTTCTTTTGAGGGGCAACTCGGTGGAAGGTTTTTTTTCTACAGTTGGTTTTCATATTACCTCAAAAACGCTCCCTGAACTCTGAGAGCTGGGTATTTCCGAGCTTGACTGCGAACTCATTGACTGACTTTGATCACTGGTTGAAGGTTCTACTTTTCGTGTCCCAAAAAAAACAAGTCTTCTACATTTATCGCAAAGTTTAAACCCAATGTCAACATTATCTACATTTAACTGCTCACAAACTGCTTCGACTTCACTAGCTGAATTAATGATCTTAATCTGAGCTGATATTTTACTGAGATTTCGCTTGAAGCAGTTGCAACATTGATCAGTATCATCAAATTCATCCATGTTCGATGTAAAAACTAAAATGCAGAATATTTATGATATATTGTGGGATCATGAATATAATTACAAAAAATATCGGTGATCTTTAAACAGTTACTTGTGTAATAATCAATCTTTTTTAAAGCTAAGCCATTATGTAATTATCACAAAATTAATGAATTTGATTATTATTTTATATTAAAATGATTTTTTTCACCAAGAAATATAATGCACTTAAAACTATTTTGATAATAATTAATGAATGGCAAAAAATTAAATATTTCTTGAAATGTGGACTGTATTCTGTTTTTTGTTAGGTATTGTCGGAAATTGAGATGACGATCTATTCTAATTGACTCGAAAGTACAAGTATAGAAATAGATAATTTAAGCAAAACGAAACCTTTATAAAGAGAGGGTTGTCTATTAAGAGAGAGCTTTTAAATACACTTCTTTTAACGCACACCTTTGTAAGAATGAGATTATCTATATATAAATACTTTTTTGGCAACTTACTTGCGGAAAGCTAAGCAACATTTAGTGATTACAATCCCATACAATAACTAAAAAAAAGAGATATGTTCTTAATTATTTATAATATTGTTTAAAACCTGGACCATTATTATTATCAATTTCCTTTAATATTAACTACTATTAAAATACTATTACAATACTAATAACATGTTGTGAAATTGTATAGTGCAATATTTTATTATATGTAGGCGAGGCTTAAAACTGTGCATGACAATGCTTGATAGTAAGTTCTTATAAATAAAATATATGTTTTCAATGAAAAGATTTGATCTTTTTTTATTAGTTAATAAAAAATTCATTGGATTTGCAACATATTCCAAGAAATTAAAGTTAATTAAATCTATAAAATATTGTACTTAATCATCAATTAAGTTACCAAATATGTTGCACAATGGGTGCATTTCTCAATTTAATAAAAACCACTACTCATTGGAAAAACCCATTTTATTTATGAGAAGATGATATTAAGTATAGTGATACGAATTCTTAAATCCCACATCTAATATTTTTAAAAACTTTCCAGACAAAAAAAGCTCGATTTATGACTGCATTACACAATGTTATTTTACAACGCATTAAAAAAAATTAGTAAACTGTTCAAGATTTGTTTAGGTTATACAACATGGTAAATGAGATAAAATTAAAAAAAATTTTGATCGCTTTACCTAGAAAGCATTAAAAGCTTACAGAAATGAAATATTTAATAAACTCGATGCTAGTAGATTTCATATATTTTGATAATCATCAATTTCTATCAATAGTATGTTCGTGTACTTATCAAATTCAATTTTGCAATAAACAGTGGTTTACAGAGTGGTTTTCCAAAACATACTTTAATAATGTATAACCTGGCAATTAAATATTTAGTTTGTGTAATGGTGCAAATAAACCGATACTTTCTATGGGTTAGTATATCTATATATATGAGGAACAGTGCTTATTCCCGCTGTTCCTCGTATATATAGATATACTAACCCATGTTATTTCTGTTCGTTTCACAAGTGAACAGACCATTCCGGTCGTTTCTCCTGTCTAATTAACAAAATAAATTAGTTAAAATAGACAATTTGAGTTCAATAGAATGAAGAAAAGTAACATTTTTTTATTTTGTTTTATTATATTTTAACACAATTTGTCTATTTCAACTTTTTTTTTTATAACGAGACAGCAGAATCGACCGAAATAGTCGGTTCACTAGCGAAACGACCAATAAAAAAAACACACCCCACATGTTGATATTCAATTACTGAACTATTTCAATCTTTTGTTACTTTAAAGCATATTTTTATCATTGTAATTATGCAGATCGGTAGTTGAAGTACAGATGAATATATACTCCATGCGGCACTTGACTATCTGCATATCAACTCATAATAATTAATATTGATGCATAGTTACATACATACATACATATGTTCATATGTTTCACGAATAATTCTGTAATATGCAGTTTCCCTGCGCCTGAAAAAGGCTATATCAGGCTCTTTGTAGCTACCGGAGAAGTAATACTCAATTCTAAAAAAATTAGTTTAGAAAAAATTTGCGTTTGCGTTGTTGCACGATAACAAGAGCAAAAATTACCCAATCGTCCTGAAATTTGGCACAGATGTAGCTTTTATATATCTTCAGATTAAGTTCGTTGCCCAAAAAAATCGGTTCATTAAGAAAAAAGATATAACGCACAGTTTAAGCTGAATCCGGACCCATGACCCTCTCCTAGTTAGTCTAACCGTACAAGATAAAGTATTAAATTTTAAATATTAGAAGTAAAAATTAATTAAAGGGATCAATAAATTAAGTTTGAGGAAGCTACGTGCCAATGAATTGGCAGCGGTTTTTTAATGTACAAAGAAAACTTGTCAAAACTTATTTTACTAATCATACAACAAGTTGTGACCAAAGCCACATTTCTCTCGTTAGTTGTAGCTGTTTCAGACAACAAACGCGCAAAGGCCCGCTTGACCAGCACACAATCAGCTTTGCTATGGTCACCACTGTTTGCACATGCTATATCATGTTCACGACAATAATCGTCAAGAGGATTGATTCCTTTCCCACCTTTCTCTAACCTTTCGTTTAGACGGGTGCGAGGCCCACAAAAATGGTACCCCGGAGCATGTATTACAAAAGGTAAAAGATTGATTAAATTATCTAAAACACTTGATTCGGGGTGCGGGGTCAATTCTTCTTCAATGTTTACTCCAGGTGATCTCATGGAAGAATACGAATTTTTGTAAGGTTATATATACACTCATTTTGCCTTTACAAAGTTATGTAAATGTTTTTATTAGCTACCACTGATATTTGTGTTTACATAATATTTTATTTGCTTTTTTTTATTAAGATGGTGTAAGAAATGATAAAATCAACAATTAACCATATTTTATTGAAAATAAAAGAAGAAGATGGCGAAAATTATAACGGATCATTAAAAAACTAAAAATTAGAAGTATAATTTCAATTTTTATAATATGTACACAATTATTTATAGTAAAGATACACAATTATTGAATAATAGTATATTTATAATGTAAAAAATGTAGTTATTATATGTGATTTTGAAAATGTGAGTAAGTTGATCTCAGGTAGATAGCAATTTTTAAAATATTAATGAATTATTAAATCACTGAAAAAAGAGTATAATGAATAAACATATTTTATATTGAAAATATATACTATACATATAGAAACAATACATTAATTTGGAGGAAGCTACGTGCCAATGAATTGGCAGCGGTTTTTTAAAAAGATTTTATGTAACTTACTAACATTATGGGTATAAAATGTGCTTGTTATAGAATGTACATCATAAAATGAAAAATGTGTGTATTGTGATAATTGTTTTTTTTTTTTCTTGTAATTTCTCTTTTGTATAGTTACAAATTTCATTAAATACATATTTTATAACTTTGCATGCATTTAACAGATACTGAGTCCTATTGTGTACGTTTCTAGAGATGTGTTTGAGCTGATCATAGATTGTTTTATCCCCTCGCACAGCGCACCCCCTCCCGCAGCCCACGAACTCAATCGTATGTTTATGTTTAGCCGCAGTACTCGGAATCGGCGTTGTCTATCGCGTTCAGATTGCGTATAAACATTCTCCTATATATTGCCTGTAGTTTTTTGATTCACTCTAATCTTTTTTAAAGAATCGCATCCTAAGTGTTTTGTGTTTTACCATGGTACTTCCATAAGAGCCCGTGTATAAGAGTTGAACTTTGAAGTTGAATAATTTCATAACCGAGTTGACAAACGATCTGAAATTTCACACAGTAATAGAAAATCAATCGAAGAACAACAATATTTAGTTTTTGGAACGACGTAACCTTTTTTATTTCGGTATCGAACCTCCTTAACAAGCCTTTCTAATCTTTGAGAATATAATCATTTCTAGATAGTGTATGTGCGTGCGTGCGTGCGTGCATGCGTGTGCATGTGTATGTGTGTGAGGGTGGGTGTTGCGAATGTTAATAAACATTTAAATTAATATATAATCATTCTTAAATAGGTATAATGATTTATAAATTTTAAGTATTTTTTATATTATGAACCATATAAAAATTCTTAAAATAAGAAACGACAAGTATTTTACAAAACTTCAAAAAGTATTTATTATCATAATGAGAAATATTTAAAAATACTGTTAAAGAGTTTTGGTGTGTTTTTATTCAGTTTCAATTTTTCAATTTCATTTAATTCATTAATTTCATTCTGTTGCTGTTTAAACTTTCACTAAAAATTTTGATTTAATAATAATACATTTTTTGTAATTTTATTTAATTAATTAGATAGATTATTCTTTTTTCTAACTAATTTCTCGGTATGATGCATATTACAGTCAAGAATAAGTTTTGCGTATTTGTTACTTTTTCTAAGTCATCTAAATTTTTTTAAATCTCTATTTATTGATTCAACAGTATCTTCGTCATATTCTGCGAGTGTTTCGGCTTGTTGAGTGACATTTAAAATTGTCATATGTGTACGAGTTTCATCGAAAACCATGTTGAAATAGGTATTTGAAATTTTGAATGTTCATAGTGAACGACAGATTTTTGCTATTCTCAGATTTAGCCGATTTTGGCTATTTAATACATTTAAAAAATGACAATAACTGTATCACTTCACTTTTGACTCTTGCAGTCATCACTGAAACCACTCCAACTAATTCTAATCAAAATTAGAAACTTTAACTTAATATTTCGTTCATTATGAACGTTCGGAATTTCAAATACGTGTTGACATCAAGTATCATCTAACAAGTTACTTTCCATTTTAAAATTTACCTTGTTACAATATTAACGGTTTAAGAAAGAGTGGTAATATTTAATACTTAAAGGATGTATTGGCTATACAATCGGCGTCAGAAGTTAGTTTCTATTTAAAATATCAACAATTTATTATATGGGCTTGTTTATATTTAAGATAATAAACATTTTAAAGTGTACAGTCAACTTAAAACGTGAGTTCCTTTTTTATAAAACTAAACATTAATGAAAATGTAAGACATAATTTTTATTTTTGAGTTAGTGGGTCTATTTATAATTCTCCCTTGGACAAAATAAGACCAAAAAAAAAAGAATCGAACAAAATTTGAAGATACGGCACCTTGATGAATGAAATTAAAAATGTATTAAGACAAAAGATTTTTAAAAGTCGAAATATTTCAAAAATTTTCGTCTAATTTCTTATTTTAGGGGCTTATATTGCTCATTTGACTTATTTCTCTAACTTATTTAATAAAAAAGTAGCAAATATGATTATATTTAATTATTAATAATTTTAGTAATACTGATATTCAACGCCGATAGTATAGCCCATACATCCTTAAGAAGTACTCACCTTAACGTGTGATAGAAGTATGTCTGGATTATGAAGTGTATTTCTACGATCACTCAAACCAAACTTTTAAAAGTATGTAACAGTGTACTGGTTCAACTAATCTTTGATAATTTCAAGACGCAGACAAACTGAACTGTGGTGTAAATGGCGTTTAAGATGGCTTATATACACACCAAAGAGCTTGAAACTACGGAATTTTACGAAGGGCGGTATAAAAGAATGCAGAACAACGCAGCGAAATTTCGACGAATAGACACTTTTGAATTTCGAAAGTCTAAAAGCATAATCGCAACTAAATATATTATAATGAAAAGTCACCGTAAAATCTTTTGAAAACACTCAGAATTATAAAAACGAAACAAAACTCCATAAGTTATAAAATGCGATAAATAGATGGATACATTGTGTAGTAAAACTATGTTACTATGAACTGATATGATCACCGGTTGGATCAATCAATATATCGATAATGAAATCGATCGAACTGTGAGGTTCCAAAATGCCTCCAATAAAAAGAGGATACTACACCTAACAATAAAGTACGATACCGCGACTTAATCTGAATGTAACTTTTCGAGATATCTGTACCAATACCGTACTAATACCAAATCACTAACAAAATCAATTGATTTAAGAAATTTATAAATATGCGGAATGGTTAGCGGGTACAACAGGTAGTAAAAAAGTATAATACCGCGAGCTGATATAACCATCGATTAGACTGATCAATGTATCGATAATGAAATCGATCAAGCAATGAGGTTTCAAGACATCTTCATTTAAAAGAAGATATGGTATTGTAAATACAAATAAGTTTCCACGGCTTTTTATAAAAATTATCAATTTATTGTAAAAAAAAATATACGTTACATTTTATTCAAAATATTGTCCGTCATTGTCTACTACTTTTTGCCATCTTTCTGGCAGCATTCGGATGCCACGTCGAAAAAACTCTTCATCTTTTGAGGCTACCCATGAATCGACCCAATTTTTGGCTTCTTCGTAAGAAGTGAAGTGCTGCTTGACCAGGGCGTGAGCCATCGACCGAAACAAGTGGTAGTCCGAAGAAGCAATTTCTGGTGAATACGGCGGGTGGGGTAAGACATCCCATTGTAAAGCTTCCAAAGTATTCTTGACGACTTTTGCAACATGTGGCCGAGCGTTGTCGTACTGAAAAATCACTTTGTCATATCTTTTGGCATATTGGGGGCGTTTAAGCTTAAATTCTCTGCTCAATTGCAACAGTTGCTGTTGATAACGTTCTCCAGTGATAGTTTCGTTAGGCTGGAGTAGCTCGTAATAGATTACTCCGAGCTGATCCCACCAAATGCACAACATTAACTTTTTGCCATAAATATTCGGTTTGGCCGTTGAAGTTGGTACATGGCCGGGCTTACCCCATGATTTCCTACGCTTTGGGTTGTCCTAGTAGATCCACTTTTCATCCTCCGTCACTATTCGATGCAAAAAACCCTTTCGACTTTGTCTTTGGAGAAGTTGTTCGCACGTGAAAAGACGGCGCTCGACGTCCCAAGCTTTCTGCGAGCTGCTCTTCAGTTTGGCATGAGTCTTGGTCCAATAATGCCTCTAACTCAGGGTCTTCAAACTTGACTGGCCTTCCTTCGCGTTCTTTATCTTCCACGTCAAACTCGCCGTTTTTAAACTTTTGAAACCACTCACGACAACTTCTCTCACTTAAAGCAGCATCACCGTAAACTTCTACAAGCGACCGATGCGCCTCAGCAGCAGATTTCTTTAAATGAAATAAATAAATCAAAACTTCCCGCAAATGACGCTTATTCGGTACAAAACTCGACATTTTCGAACAAAAAAAAGGTATACTGCCAATACAAAGTCAATAGTATTTTAAGGTTATGTTGTTGCCAGGTGTCCAAACTTTCTATGTGACATTTTACATCTGACGATTTCAAAGTAATCTTGTCGGTGGAGCCATCTCTTCAAAACGGCGGAAACTTATTTGTATACCCAATACATTATAAAAAAGTATAGTACCGCGAATCGATCTAACCACAATGTTCGGTACTAAATCGTGACAATACTAAATCAATACGTTGATCAGTGAACTAAACTCTATTTTCTCATTCTGTATTGAAGTTTACGTAAAGGGTGGTTTGTGTTCTTGCGAATCATAATAAATGAATTATTAATGCAGTTTTTTTGTAGCATGTATCAGGAACGTATAAGTTAAGAAGGTGGCACATATGAACATATAACAATCGTCACATGCAATAAGAGAACAACATCCGATTTTAATATGAATTTTTGCAAAGTTTCTACAAAATATATTTGGTTGCTAAAAATCATGAGAAAAAAATTTTAGAGTATTCTCTAGATGTAATAAGAGTAAAATCAGAGGGTTTTTTTATCTTTTTGATATCGTATGCTTTTAGAAGTTTAATGAGAAATAATTTCTACTGTATTCTCCAAGAGTAATAAGAACATAACATCCGATTTTTGATGCGCCTTTTTTGCAAGTTTCCAGAGAAAATATATCGAGTCTCTAGACGAAATAAGAGTGCAGTCGATGCTTCGTTCAGATTTTCGCCAGCTTTTAAAATAATGATGGCTAGATCAGCCTACTGTCCTCCAGTCTGCCGCAAGTTTTCGACACTACAAGATCTCTCTACCCTATTATGAGGAACGTTCAAAAAATTCTCGCCGATATAGACGATTACCCCGAGTTGGTTCACGATATAGCTAGGCCACTGCAAGAGCTGGCGAATTTCGTGAACGATTTAATCGAGATGGGGGAGCCAAGGATTGTTGACCAGCAAGAAGGCTTGCACATAGTTTATAGTGACAAAGTGTTTAGAATATAATTTAACTTAAGTGCCAAAGTGCGTATAGTTTATAGTGACAAAGTGTACAGTACACTTAAGTGACAAAGTGTTTAGAATATAATTTGATTTAAGTGACTAAGTGTTTAGTTATAGTAGCAGCCGTAATATCAATATATGTAAGTATTTTTAATTTACTGTTAAAATTATTAAAATATTATTTATAATTATTAAATTATTTTTATGTGTGTGTGCGTGTGCGTGCGTGCATGCGTGCGTGCGTGCGTGCGTGCGTGCGTGCGTGCGTGCGTGCGTGCGTGCGTGCGTGCGTGCGTGCGTGCGTGCGTGCGTGCATGTGCGCAAGCTTACCGATACCTGCACGATCGTGCAGTTTGCCCGGATCAGCGGGACGTTTCAGACTGGGAATCCTTGCTCCGTCTGGTACTTGAGGGTATAGCGAGCGCTCTGAAACAGGCAGCGCTCTGGTAAGATAGAGGGGATCCTGCCGATCTCGCCTCTCTCTCTCTCTCTCTCGCTCTCTCTCTATCTCTCTCTCTATCGCTCTCGCTTTCTCTCACACGCGCTTTAAATAAATAAATAAAGTTAAATATTATAAATTTTAAATATTGTGGCACCATGGAGCAGACACAATAAATCCTCCACCACTGACCATTCCCCAACGGTCGATGACCTTAAGGGGTCGGTAGTGGGGGTTTGTTGTGTCTGCCCCATTGTGCCACAATAACTACTATTGTTTGAAGTTTTTTTATCCACAGTCAACTCGTCGATTTTCTTTCAAAGAAAATTGTTTAAAATTGCTCCATAAATAACTATTTTTGTTCTATGGTCACGTTCAATTACAGGCAATGTTTGTCTAAAATCACCGAATACTAACACAACTTTATCGCCAAATATTTTATTTTAAAGTCAAAAATATTAATTGGAAAAATTAAGGGATGCGAATAGCTTCAGTCAAAAGAGATATAAAAATCAAAGATTTTGGCCCGTATCCCAATAAAATATATCAAATGGTTCAGCATGTAGGTTACGGCAGGATACAGATTTTAAAATCGGAATGTCTTTGGATCAAATGAGTTTCAAAATTTTTATTTTTTAGGGGAATCCAAAAAAAAAAAATTTAACTGTGATATCCCCTTAATAACCAAACCATGTTTTGATAAGTTTTCTAGAATTTCTTGCCAATTTGGATTACAAGTCATTGTTATAAAATAATCTGGTTTACCAAGTCGCTGGACGATTGCTATTGAATCCTTCCTGACTTCCTGAAAATGATGACGGTGTAATATCACCATTTTCCCAATTCTTAATCTATCATTTTCCCTCTTTTTAAATAAATAATCCATAACGCCTTTATATAAATCTCTTCTTAATAGATGTTGATTTTGTTTTAAGAAATGTAATCTTGAGCCTTCTACTTTTACTCATTCATCTACAATATACTGTTGAGTTAACTTTTCCAAATTTCGAAATGAACTAAAATCAGTTCGAATACAAAATTTATAGCAATAAAATTGCAGCATTGTAATATTATTGTTACAATTACGTTGTTTTACATTCGGCATCCATCGAAAACCTCCATTACAAAATATAAGAGGGTAAGACATGGGATCTACATGTTTACTATAATAAGATATATTAATAGGTTTTTCATATCTTGAATAAATGCATATATCGCGATCAACTGGGGGAAGCCTTGATCGCCGACAAAGACTACAGCAATTTCATTGCATTTGACAGTGTTATATTGATTTTTATTAAGATTTGAATTTCGAGTTATGTACATTTTAATATCATAAATTTTATTGCTTGTCTCATTACATTTACTTTCTTCTACTTTTTCAACTTGGTGCATCATTTTGTACGATTTCGGGTAAATATTTATATCTCTAAGCCAGTTATCTAATTCATCTAACAAATTAAATACGCTCGACACATTACACTGATATGGTGTTTGCGTAGCAATGTCATTGTCAAGAATATAAAGTTGACCATACTTCCTTGCATCTTGTTCATTAGAGTGTAATGAAAAGCGTTAAGATAAATTTGCCCACATATTCTTATAATCGGAGGTCCTCTGCCAAAGAATGTATCAAATTTAGCACCAAAACTTGCAAATGCAAAAGCATTATTATATATCCGAATATACTCTTTGAAATGTTTAGATTCACTAGTTTTTTGCTGTAAATAATTCTCTCAAACGCAAGTACTATGAATTATTAGGTACATATAAAATGCCTTTTTGACAACAATTTTGAAATTTTTATCTTGTGTAAGTTCGTATTTAAAATGTTTAGCATCACAAAATTCACACAATACATTCATTGGACCTAAATAAAATTCTGCGATGTCACTTTCATTAAAATCTGATCCGATACTTACAATAATTGATGTGTCACTTCCTAATGTTTTTACTTTTTTCATTAATCTACTTTTATTATTGTTTTTATTTATTTCATTCGACTCCTAGTCCCTGAGGAGGAGGCGGAGCGGTCTCGAAACGTTGGGCAATTGGGCAATTTGGTGGTGGGGGGCAGTCAGATAGTCCTTTGCTAATAAAGTTTTTTTTTCCAGGTTTTAATTAAGTTTTTATTTCAGATTCTGCTGGGGTGATTATAAACAAGGGCAATCTGACTGCCATAAATATTAATTATTTTAGGCCGAATCCTTCTCAAATCAGGTGGTCCGCGTATGCCTATGTCACCGAACATTTTGGAATGAAACTATTCATATTCTTCTCCAAAAATTATTTGACACGTATTTTTTAATTTTTTTGTTTTATCAAAATTTCATGCGTTCAGCGATACCGAAAAATTCCGAGAAAATTCTTACTTAGAAAAAAAATTTTTCAATGTAATTTTCAAACGGCTACTGTTTCACCAGTTTTCTATGCTTTTAAGCGTGTAACAGATAATTTTATTCAGTTTTGAGAACTCTTTCACGTTCTCTATGTTATTTAAAAGAAAAAATAAAAAATGCACGAGTTATGCACTTTTTACTGAAAAATGCACTTTTTAGAAAAATGCACTTTTTAGAAAAATGCACTTTTTAGAAAAATGCACTTTTTAGAAAAATGCATTTTTCTCGAAAACCCCCATTTTTGTTTGCACAAATTTCGTATGTCGTGATAGAGGACCTAAATACCTATCTAGATGTATTTGTGAGATGCAGAACATTTGCACTGGGATAGTGATCACTCATGAAATAACACAGAAACAAATTTTTCACGCTTAACGCTTATATATAGTCAATGATATTAGAGTCAATATAAAGGTATTTATCTTTATGCGTATGTAATATACAGGTACACATAAGTATGTATTTATTTTTTATTTGCGTCTTTTAGATTTTTTATTTTTATACCTTTTTTTATTTTTATACCTATTTTACTACCTTTATTTTTCTGCTTCATTGTTCTTAATTCAGTAAGCGGACGAACAGCGGTCTTTGCTGTTAAACAATGTACTTTATCATCACATGTTTTTTTAACCCATATATGAGTTTTTTGAATTCCAGGATACTTTGGAGTTGTAAGCCAGTCAATATTTTTTTCTTTTCTGAATTGTTCTATCTCAACATCTCGTAAATGTATTATTTTAATAGCATCAGTATATTTTTGAACATGTATTGCAAAATCATTTGCGTTTTGAACAGCTTCTTCAAGGGGCTCTCGAAGATTATGCGAAGTAGCATAATGCTTTATAAGTCCACCCACACCATCTACACCTCCTTTGTCGTGCCCAGTAGCAGAGAACTACCATTTTATATCATACAGTGCTCGTTTTAATTCATCTAATTGAAAGCGATTTTTAAAGTGACTAGCGGCGCCGTCGGATACGATGGTAATTTTTTTAATTGAATCACAACAATTTTCTTTCAAGAATTTTATAATTTTTTATACTGCTAGCAAAGCATACGCTGAATTATGTTTTCGGTCATCACTTATGACTGCGAAACCTTGTCTCGAATCCCCTTGATAAGACACTGCTGTGAAAATAGAAATTTGTTCATTAACCCAATGATTTCCTTGAACAGCTTTATTATGAATCACAGCCCAGTTTTCAGCGAAGTATATTCGAAGAACTAAATGATGTGGGTCTTTTTTAGCATTTTCTCTTTCTGCTTTTATAGCTTTGCGTTGTATATTTTTTACATACATGTGAGTACTAACCTTCATGGTCCAAACCGAAAGTTCATCTTTAAAAGCAGAAATTGACAGTGTTTTTTTAATCAAGTTTCCATTATCCCACGAAGCATATGTAATTTCTTCTGTGCCTTCTATATCTTGGAGTTTTAAAACATGAATAGTAATTCCGTTACTGCCTGGACAAATTTTACATTCTTGTAAATAGCATAAATCAGATGGCTCAGAACACATTATTGTGTTTATTATTTGTGACCGAATTTCATCCAACTCGGTAACGTTACTCCCTCTGAAATTAATTAAGCTCGTAAGAAATAAATCATAATTTGCGTAATAGATACAGAGACAAACTTCTTTGATGGGGGAAAGTAAGACATATTTTGGTCGCCAACTATAAAACTTCGATTTACCAATTCTCAATTCGGGATAATCATTTTTAAATGCTTTATACATTGCTTTCAGACTTCAAGTAAGAAAACGTTTAACTTTCTTCTCTTTCTTATCATTTATTTTAACGATAATAACGTCACTCTTATTGGGACTCTGTCTTGAACAATTAAAATCGTCATTTATATAATATTCCATAACAATTTTTTCGGTCCTTTCATCAATTGGATGGCCTGTGTATGCTTCTGGTTCGGAATAAACTCCCTTTTCTTGTGCAAGATTTTTCGCTCTTTCTATCATGTATATTGTTATGTCTGGAAATAAGGATGAAACTTCATTTTCCGTTAAGGATGAGGGTAGCAAAGTCAGAATTTTTATTTTTTCTGATAGCGTAGAACACTTTTGCAAGGCTAAACCAAGATTTTGTATCCATTCTGTACAATGGCATACAGTTGATTCGTTTGCTGTTATAGAAACGTCATAAACATTGTTCAACTTCACATCAAGGATATTAGACAATGTTGAAAGTATATTTTTTTTTCTTCTTTTTAAAGTAATTTTCAAGTGATTTTTCACGTATGAGATTTTTTCTCTTAAGAGGCGATACAGAACCTAAGAAAGATGTACTTATTTCATTATTAAATTCTTCGATGCGTTCTGGAGTACTTGGTCAAAAATCTTCATCTCTATCAACTACGTTGTCGGTAACTTCATTATCCGTTATAAATTCATTGTTAGTGCTACTCACCAATTTTAAAGCACAATTGTAACAATGTTGACACAGATATGTAGAGGGTGTCAAAGGTAAATTAGGATAGAGGTGCTTCAATGAATGAGCAAAATCCTCAAGTTGTTTGAAACGTACGGAACTAGATTTGTAACAGATTTTGTTGTGCTTGTGTAAAAGGTCTGCACATTTGATTCTCTCCGTTGAGTAATATTGAGACATCGTAGTTGAGTTGATAAGGTGTAAATATGTAATAATCTTCCAAAAGATGATGGTTTTAAATAAGACGAAATGTGTGATATATAGCAGAAACCGAACTTTTCTTTGTAAATGTTAAGTCAAACCATATCCATCTAGCGGACAAATGTACTAGTACATAAACTCATACAAGTAGGCGCACGTACATGTATATGTACGCACACAGATAAACATCTCTATATTGACTGTAATATCATTGGCTATATATAAGCGTTAAGCGTGAAAAATTTATTTCTGTGTTATCTCATTAGTGATCGCTATCACAGTGCAAATGTTTTGAATCTCACAAAAACATCTAGATAGGTATTTAGGTCCTCTATCACGACATAAGAAAATTGTGCAAAAAAAATTGGGGTTTTCGAGAAAAATGCATTTTTCTAAAAAGTGCATTTTTCAGTAAAACGTGCATAACTCGTGCATTTTTTTTTTTTTTTTTTTTAAATAACATAGAGAACGTGAAAAAGGGCTCAAAACTGAGTAAAATTATGTGTTACACGCTCAAAAGCATAAAAAACTGGTGAAACAGTAGCCGTTTGAAAATTACATTGAAAAATTTTTTTTCTAACAAGGAAGGGTATCGAACCCGAACTCACCGACTTCAAAAATTTCGATATATGTTGTAGATCATGAAAAAATATGAGACACGTATTTTTTCTTATCTACGGAAAAACATATTTAGGGGGTGAAAACTACCCCTAAAGATAACCCCCAAAAACGGTTTTTTAAATATATCTCGGCTTCTACTGCGTATTTCAGAGTAAAACAAAATAGAAATTACTTCTTATAAAAGAACAAAGATAACTGAAGCAATTTTGACCCTAAGGGTTGCAACCCTTATTTTTTATTTTCAATATACATGATCAAAAAATCAGCTTTTTGAAAATAAAAAATAAGGGTTGCAACCCTTAGGATCAAAATTGCTTCAGTTATCTTTGTTTTTGTATAAGAAGTAATTTCTATTTTGTTTTACTCTGAATACGCAGTAGAAGCCGAGATATATTTAAAAAACCGTTTTTGGGGGTTATCTTTAGGGGTGGTTTTCACCCCCTAAATATGTTTTTCCGCAAATAAGAAAAAACACGTGTCTCATATTTTTTCATGATCTACAACATATATCGAAATTTTTGAAATCGGTGAGTTCGGGTTCGATACCCTTCCTTGTAAGTAAGAAATTACTCGGAATTTTGCGGCATTGCTGAACGCGTGAAATTTTGTTGCAACAAAAAAATAAAAATATACGGATCAAATAATTTTTGGAGGAGAACAAAAATACTTTTATCCAAAAATAGTCGGTGACATAGGCATACGCGAGCCACCTGATTTGAGATGGATTCGGCCTTTAATTTAATTTATAAGACTGTAAGACCGATGGAAAAATTCTCATCAGTTGACATATTTTTGGTAATTTATTCTTTAATTGGCTGTATATTCCCTTTATTTAAAAAAATATTATTACAGGTAAGTATAAATTTATTATTGCCTTTTACAATATTTTGTTTTTTAATACCTATCTCTGTCCTCTCCATGTCCACTTCCATCTTTAAATCTTCAATGAAATCATTATCAGCTTTAAAACATTTAATAACTAAATTATCATTATTTTGTTTAGAGCAATTATATCGTTGCCTTAAGATTTTTTGTTGTTCAATCAATCTTTGGTTCGTATAAAGATTCAAGTTCTATAATTTAACATTTGAAAATATTGATGTTAACTGATCATGTGCATTATAATCTTTATTACATTTATTTTTTCCATGATGACATCGAAATAGAGATAAATTAAATGTTTAATAAATTTTACATAGTTGTTCACGCATTTTATGGATTACAAATTCTATTCTACAATAACATTTTCTTAAAACAATTGCGATAGCGAATGCTATGGCAAATACACCACAATTGTAGGGATTTGTCTGATACTGGACTATTTCAAATATGAGGATCAAATTTCCTTTGTTAGAAAACATTCTCTTAATTATAATATGGTCATCGTGAAGCGATTTTTTATTGGAGCTATCATATACATGTATAACATTATTTTTGTATAAAATGCATATCCAATGACCATCTTCATTTGTTCCCGAAAACAATATCTGAATAAATTCATTCTTTAAATCTACTGGTACTATGTTAGATAAGCGTTGCATACTAACAGTACATTGCATATTAAATATACTACATGTTTTTAAAATATTATTAAATTTTAACATGTGATTGTCATTTAAGGAAAGAAGGTACAGGAGAGGCCAATTTTTTTTATTATTCAGGGAAATTTTTTTTAATGAAATATATACATATCTATACAAAAAGTAGCCCAAAACCACCTCTGTTGGTCCAATTTTGGAGATTTTATAAGCTGCCCTGGCCAAAAAATCTGTAAAAAAGGTATAGATGCAGTTAGTATTCTACGCAATGGCTTTCGATCAATGTGTGCCAGTTCATACACCTGTGTACAAATATGACCTGGAATTTTGTTTTAATTTTTAAAATCTTTATTCTTCAAAATCAATTTCATCCCCTTCAAAATAATCCCCCTCGGCTCCAATGCACTTATGCCAACGGTTTTTCTATTCATCAAAACACTTCGAGAAGTCTTCCTTCGGTATGGCCTTCAGTACCTTCTTCGATTCGACTTCAATCTCTTCTATCGTATCAAAACGGTGTCCCCGGAGCGGTCTCTTGAGCTTAGCGAATAGCCAGAAGTCACACGGTGCTAAATCAGGCGAATACGGTGATTGTGGAACGATATGGGTGGAATTTTTTGCAAAATGGTCACGAAAAACGAACGCAGTGTGAGATGGTGCATTATCGTGGTGCAGAAACGAAGAATTGTCACTTGAAACAATTGAAAAAATCACTTTTGGCTGTTTACGAAAACGAGCGTCACTGTTCAACTAATGAAGATATTGCCGTGAAATTTGACACAGACGACAGTGACAGTTCTGCCAACTTAAAAATAAAAAGATTTGTCCCTTCGAAAAAATCCCGCCAAATTTAAATTGAAATTCCGGGTCATATTTGTACACAGTGGTATTTTTGGCAGCCAAATAAAGAAATTTACATTGCAATATTAGTCAAAAGCTGATTTTATTTTTTCTATTGCTAATAAGACACAAGTTACTTTTTATTTATTAAAAAGCTTGTATTTTTAATGATTTTATGATGGAACAGAAATTGAAAATTATGGTGTAACCTAAAAGTCCAATGTAATTTTGCAGTAAATATATTCTAGAAAATGAACCCAAAAAACCCAAACCCATACATCAAAGCTGGTTGCGCAAAACAACACAAACAATTACAAAAACTGATCATGCTTAAAATGACTTTAAACATAAGCATATGAAGTCTCGAAAATCGAGGAACATTTATAATTTAATTGATAATCAATAGTTGAATTATATTACCTTTTCCCCTTGGTGTAGGTTCTCGAAATGAATCAACACACTTTTGGAATTAATTAGGATTTGTTTATTGCTATAAGATTTCTTCTATAAAATGACGTGGCTAGTAATTGCCTGTACAATCACTCTATTCGATTTATTCGATTAATGTGTATAATTTACTCGTTGACTGAGTAATATATGCGCGGGTGATTAATACTGATAGTTTACTGATTTTATAGGCTCGTATTACCTGTACAAAATAATTGCTACTCCTTTTGTCGATTGAAGTGGTACGGAGCTCGCGTCACTAGCCCGATTGCCGACGTGTGTGGCGTATATCGTCGTATTTATTACACAGTTAATTTAGGTTAAAGATGATCTTGACGATGAGTCGAGATCATCTTTTTAAACGTAAGTCATTCGATTTGAACTTACAAAAATGCTGGGTATACATAAAGTTCGACGCCTGTACACTTTCGCGAAGTCGGTCGCTCGGTACGTCACGCTGTTGCATACTGAAAAGGGCTGAATATAAACAAGAGTTAAACGTGCGTATGTTTTCGTAATTGGGACCCGCTCCGGTGTGATCCCGCTGGCATTGGAAATGCAACGTCAAAATTCGCATACACGTCGTTTATGTGTCACAAAATTACTGATGAGAAATACTTAGATTAATTTAATTTTAGAGATACGTCACAGATGTAACACCTCCCCCCTTAGCCTGTTGAAAGTCGTAGAGGTTCAACAATTATAGGAATAGTTAAACCATCAGTAATTTTCTTTTACAGAGTTTTCTAATTATAACAATAGGTATAATTCGCTGTTTGAGTTGATGACTTGCTGAGTGTAGAAAAAATTGCTGCGTGTGTGTTTCTTTGGGCAGAGGGTCGCCTTGTCGTATGTTGGTTCGACATTCTTGGGGTCATTTACCCATCCTTTGCAAAAACTTTTCGCAACGTGATGACTGCAACGACTACACGGAGAGAATTTTAGGACAGAAGAACTCCTAGGTAGTCCGTCCGTGCTACGAAACGCACCATTTAATTTGTACTATAGGTTAGGATCGCAGCTGCACTAGCGTAGTATTCGCGCGAAGCTAAAGTGGCGCTACCACAGTCCGAAAGAAATAGTGCAAAGGCTTTCCTGCTTTTCGTGCAACGCTAGACCGAGAATAGTATAACATAATCCCATTTTAGTATAATATTCGCACTACACGCGTAGTTAGCATAGCTGTAACTCGAACATTGTAGGGTAGCTACTACACTACCACTAAGATGTCTCCTCTCCTAAAATTCTCTCCGTGTAGGAAATAGCAGGATTCTGTTGTTTGAAAATTTCACTAAGTAATCAAAAAAGTCGTATATAAGATGCGGTAAGTACACAGTGAGCACATTCAATTCAGGATACAACCATGGCACCAATCATCAGTGTGAGTTATTATTATTATTATTATTATTATTATTTTTTTTTTTTTTTTTTGTTTTTCCGAGGTACTAGGTGAATCTTCCGGGGCGCCCGTCCTTGCTTTGAAGGTGGAGCAAGAAGGGAGGCCCACTAAGACCATCACGGAGTAGCGGGCCCCGTGGTGTGAGGGATTTCTACTCCCTAAACACCCAAAACCTAACCCTACGGCAGCCTCGGCCCGGAATCGCTTTCGCATTACTTCAGGTCGCGCCGCAGCCCTACCGCCCTCGGGGGCGTCATCCGTCCTTTCTACGTTCTTTCTTTCTACGATTCCATATCTAATCTATTAAGCATCCGTCTCGTTTTTTCACGCGCAGTACCCCTTCGATGAAGGTATTTATCGCGTCCCATCGGTCTTTCCCTGAAAGCATGCATTCGATCACCACGTCGGGCGAAAGTCGCCCTACCATCACCTCCAATCGCTGTCTTTTCGCATTACATGCGAAAAAGGTGTGTTCCACGTCATCCCTCTCGTGCCCGCAGTATTTACACTTCGGCATATTTATTTTACCTAATTTAAATAGGTAATATCGAAAGTATCGGTGTCCTGTCAGGAACTGCGTAAGGTAAAAGTTAACCTCTCCGTACTTCCGCCCCAGCCACCTCGTTATGTCTTGAATCAATAGGTAGGTCCATCTACCCTTCGTCCCCGCCCTCCACCTCTCATGCCAAGTTTATTATTATTATTATTATTATTATTATTATTATTATTATTATTATTATTATTATTATATCGAAGATGTGCTACAAGTGTGGGCAAACGGGGCATCTCGCGGAAAATTGTGACAACGAACCGCTCTGCGCGTTGTGTACTGAAATGACAGTAAATGTTGCTGAGCGAAAGCACATCCTACGGGCGTTAAAACTAGCCCTAGAAAAGAGAAAACTGCAGCCTGAAAATGGCAGGAGAAAGTAAAATACTGCAGGGTAACATGCACAGGAGAAAATTAGAGAACGATCTCCTCTGGCAAACACAAGCTGAGCGGGAAGTGGACTTATTGCTCCTATGCGAACAGTACGTGAACGCGAAAGGACCGTCGTGGATCTCGGACGATACAGGGACGGCTGCCATCTGGATTGCGTACCTTGGGAAGGTGCCAGTCGAGAAAAAAGGACGAGGAATAGGGTACGCCTGGATTAAAAGCAGGGGTGTAACATACTTTAGCTGCTACTTAACCCCAAGCGAAAACCGCGAGGCGTTTAGGGCGAAAGTATGCGTACTCGAGGATGGCATTCGGGAATGCTCGGGGCACGTAGTCGTGGGAGGAGACCTGAACGCCAAAGCCGCTGAATGGGGCGAGGAGACGGACACGAGAGGTAAGGCCAGAACTGGCCTCACTGTGCTTAATAGAGGCACAACGACAACCTTCAGGAGACCATGGTATAGACAGACGATAACCGATGTCACACTGGCATCTATCAGGGACTAGCTTGTAGAGTAAAAGACTGGAGGGTGCTAGAGGACTTTACCGCAAGCGACCACCAGTATATCTCTTTCTCGATACAACAGCAATCGGGACCCCGAGACCGACAGTCTGAATCAAAAGAATTCAAGTTCAATTCCGCTAAGCTGAACATGGACGTATTCAGCCTGATGATCTGTAGTGGGTACGATGAAATGAAAAGGTTAGGGTGCAACCGCGGGTCAGCGGAAGAGATTTCGGCTGAGGGGATGCGCGTTATATACCGGGCATGCGAAGCATCGATGCCGCTAAAAAAGAAGACAGGAAAGAGACAGGCTGCATATTGGTGGACGGACGAAATTGCGAATCTAAGACGAACAGCCACTCAGTGCCACAGAAAAGCAACTAGAGCTAGGAAGCGCGGGGTGGAAGTTACTTTCTCTTTGTTTCAGAGACGGGAATGGGCCCGACTTGATTGTCGAGTAAAAGAAGATCTGGCGAGGTCGGATTTTGATTTACTAGAGCTGGCCGCCTCGATAAAACAATACGGATCGATCTAGATCTTGAATAGTTGTTTCCAGTTGACCCTTAAAGCTCAGACTGATGAAGAGGAGGACTTTTATGGTTTAAATAGATTATTTTTATTTGTAGAGTTAATCGCTGACTGGCGGATACGGTTGACCTTCATACAGATGTGTGAAGGTACTTCCTGCTTTGTCGGTCAGGATTTAGTTTTTAAGAGTAAATTATAATGTTTATTTAATCATAGTTAATAAATATATATTGCGATAATAATAATGTTAATTATAATAATAAAGATCAATATTGTCTGATAAGTTCCTGTTTTTATTTCATCACCTTTCCTGTTATCCCTATCCCGATCTTTCCTCTAAAAACCGCTGGCAATTTATTGATTTCTTTAATTAATTTTTAATTCCAATATTTAAAATTTAATATCTTATTTTGTACATTCTGCTCTCTATTCGTTTGTGTATCTTATATAAATATTTCTCTATACTCAAAATGATAGTATTTCAACAGTTTAATTATTTTATTAGCGGTGATTTGTAATAAGTTCTACTTTTTTTTTTTTTTTTTTTCTGTTTCTACATAAAGTAGTCGTTGATTTACTAAGTATAGAAATAATGTGTATATTAAATAATTTGGAGTAAATAAAAGATGAGGAGAAATATATAAGGAATGATTCAAGTGATCATTCACTTCCCTCCCTGCTGAGATATTTGGCAAAAGATATATTATTTTGTCCTCTTTGTTTAAGTAGAATAACATTAAAGGGCTTTTGATATTACTATTATAAAAATATTTCTCAACCGTATACAGAGAAAAATTATAATTATTTCCAAAAGAAAATTTTTTTTTTGTGAAAAAGAAGGTTAATAGGTTAGAGTGATTTTGGTAAATTTTGACTTGTTATTGTTCTTATGCATCATTGTATTACCTTCCTTTGAAAATCTCAGCAATTTTTTTCTGGCATGAGTAGCATTCACATATTTGCATTAGAGGTTATGCAGTGCATTAGAGTATAAAAATGTTAGTATATGACTGAACTGATCCAATACATATATTTAAATCTTAGCAATGTGAACATAGCTACCTGAATTATTCCTTTCATTTGTTCTTCATAAAATTTCTTTTGTAAGTGCGAACAATTTTTCTTTAGGAAAATACTGTTTGATTTTGCATAAAATTACAGTGAAATTATTTTTATCATCGGTTTGTTACGGTTGTAAGGTTTAGGAATGTATTTATTTTCTTCTTTTTCTTTTGGATTAGTTCTGTATTTTCCTATTCAAAGATAGATAGAGTAATAATTTATTAAATTGATCCCTGTAATGTTTTCGTAATTTGTGACTAAATATTTATATTAAATAATTTTATTATTTAATAACACATAATTTTTTACAAATAAAATTTCTGCTTGTTTCACTGTTGCAAAATAAAAATTGAGATATTTTAATATATAATTGCAATATATGTAATCAAAAAAATATGTATTTTAAACTATTGTGACGGAACCGTCTACATTACTGCATAAACAAATTTTTCTTTTTTTTTTATTTTTTTATTGAGGATTAGTTAAAAATATTTCGTAGTCAATGAATCAAGATAATAATCCTGAACCGCTACTACCCTACCGACACTGCTGCACCAAGGGTTATAGGTGTGACCTGGGCTACGGGGAGTTTCCCAAACTGCCATAAAAACGACGAGGCGGCGCATGCAATTATCCGATTATACCCACGACTACGAGTATAGTAAACTATATTAGAAAATCTGTTACCAAAGATTATTACTTTTTCTTATGCAAAATAAGTAATCTAGAAGAAATATTCACCATACATTGATTATTAACATAACAAAATTATGTACTAATCTGAATAAGGAAATTATATTTATATGCCGTAAAATTGAAATAGCGAAACCTTTAGTAGAAGTATAATATTACTGCATCACGATTGTTATTAATAATATCTTAGTTTGCATTAACGCGCTAGTTATAAATTAAAATTAAGTTCCTACAAAATATGTACTAAATAATAGCTTAAGTACAAATCGCCAATTATAATTTTACCTTTATATGTTTGACTGAATATGTTCGTATTTTTTATATAAATTAACTAAGTTAGCATTAAACGGATACACAGTACACAATACACATTAAATAGCAACCGTTCAGGCGTGGGATGAATAATAAAAAAGGAGCATAGAAATTGTAAAATAAATTTAAGTTTACGATAGTTACTTTAAGCCCCACACTTAAAAGATTATTTTCTCTACCAGAGTAATAAACTCATTTAAATTTTTTTTTGTTCTTTTCTTTTACCTCTGTAAAAGGAAGCCCACCAAATAACAAATCATTCGGCTAACACTAAAGTTTTGTTGTTATAAATAAATGCAATTTTTAATAACATAATAAATAAATAAATCAATGTTTTCCAGGTTAAAATAATTATAGTTATGATTGAAAATATTCTTTCACAGTGTGAATTAGCTTTAAGGGACGCTTGCCTCGAGCGGATGTGTAATCTTGGGGCTATAAAACACATGGCGTATCTAAAAATAGATTTCCTCAGTTTTCCTGCGCGGAGACGCGTTTTCTTACACTTTTCGGGACTCAACACACTATAGCATGAGAAAATTATTTTAGATTAACATTCAATATCCAATTAACTATAAGTAGGAAAATTATTTGGTATGTAACAAATGTTAGATTATGATAAATACAAACGAAAAAAAAAGGAAAATGAATAAACATTACTATTGTTTTGATCTTTGTTTAATAATAATTATCTAGTTTAGTTTGATTGGAAATTTTCTTTTAGAATCAAGTAATAAAACTATAATTATTTTTATAATGTTACAACTTGTATGTATAATTAAATATCTCGATTATTGATAAGAAATTCCAAATTGTTCATGCAAAGTTTATAAAATATATTTATAAAGAAAATTTTAAATAAATAAAAATATATTTCGGAATAATATCATACTAAACAATTAGTTAAATTTCAAATATTACAAATAACTGATAAAGGGTCCACAAGCATTGCATAAAATTAGTAAAATAATTGAATGGAGTAATTGAAATCCTAATTAGAACGAGCGAATTAAAATTTTATAAAGTCTGCATAAGAAATTCATTAATTAAATAATGAAATAAACTTTATATCAAGAAAACCGTTACAAAGGTCCTACGCAGGAAGTCTTGCACATCTGGAAACTTTTATCTTCCCCTAAGATGCTGCATAGCATACATAAGTATCGAAAATACGTTTTCTTTACCCTGCGACAAAATATTATTTTCCAATTTTAAAACTTATAAGGTTTATATTTATTTAACTATTTTACATTTATACGTTCTAACAACGCAAATCATCTGCAATAATTTTTCTTTACATTTTCATATAATATTAATCCCTGATCACAATCTTTAAAAATAATTGTTTGTTTATAAATTCTTTGATTTATTAATATTTTTCTTGTGAAATCTTAAAAAACTAATTCTTATAATAATTTCATTATCTTCAAATTACAAATATTCAGATCCAAAGCCCTAGAGAGATGATTATTTAATTAGACAACGAATAAATATAAAATTAATAAATTTTATGATTGGAAATAATCTGGAACCACATTTGTTGCAATAACGAAATGAAATCTTTCCTGTATTTGCGTTAACATTAAGTGAAACATTGTAATTAAATAAATAATAGCGACATTTACCGCAACACTGTAAACACTTTTATAACTTTAAGCCTGACTGTTTAATCTTACCATTTTTAACGAAAATTTATATTTTTGTAAAATTATATTAATTATTTTTCTGTAGAACTATATATTATATTTACCGATTTTTTGTATTTGCTATAACTCCACTTCTAATTAACATATAACTACCGTTCAAGTTTATAATAGTTTATACTAGAAATATCTACTAAAGTAAAATTGTAATTAAATTGTGAAAGTGTGATATCTAGTAATATTAAACAAAGTGAGGAAAACTGTAAAAAAGATAGTGACAGAATTGAAGAGTGAGGGAGATAGGTATATCTTCTGTCTCTCTCTTCTCTCTTTCTCTGTCAATCCTATAGCGTTCTCTCTCACTTCTTAAGGAAGATACGAGCCGCCGGAAAATACCATAGAGAAGGGATGAGCGACCGCTCTCTACCGCTCTCTATGTTAAAACATAGGATTTTCCCCACTCAGCTGAAAATTGACGTTTGGAAGGGAGGCCACCCCCGCACCATTGGATACCGTTCTCCCGCACCACTAGCCTCATTTAACATTGCAGGATATATGACTATCAACCGCCGTTACAAATGTCAACCAGCGATTTGTTAACACAAGATGACGCAACTACCCGATTCGACACCGCAGTTTTTCCAGCCAAAGAAGAGGAGGAGCAATGGATTTAAATACGCCGAACGCGCACTGCAGCAGCAGTCAGACCAACACAAGCCTCACAAGCTTTGCTGACTACTCAAGCAGATCTACAAGCCTCACAAGCTTTAAGATTCTGTACGAACTCTCAAATTTCAACTCAAATAAATATTCAAATTATTCAAATTTCTAGTTTAATTTCTTTTACAAAATTTCTGAATTCCAAATTCCACATTTTCTATATTCAAAAAATTATAAGTGAAAAGGAAATTTACAAAATAAGAAAGGTAAATTAAGTCCGAATTAGAAAAAAAAAATAATATAGTAAATAAATTAGCATTTGTTTTGGATTGTGAATATCCGATTGGCCTTGATCTTACGGACTTTAATGGACAGAAGTTATTCATGATATACAAGTCATTTAGTGCGAGTTTTACGAACTTGGTGCAATTTGACTTGACAAAGCAATACTAATTTTACTTTAAAGATTTCATATTTCAAGTTGAGAATATTATTCAAATTCAGAAAAAACAAGTAAATAAATTAGCATTTGTTTTGGATTGTGAATATCCGATTGGGATTGGTCTTACGGACTTTAATGGACTGAAGTTATTCATGATATACAAGTCATTTAGTGCGAGTTTTACGAACTTGGTGCAATTTGACTTGACAAAGCAATATTAATTTTACTTTAAAAGAGAGTTCCTAATATCGATTAACATTAAAGAATAGAGAAAAATATTAAAGAGATAAATTCTAATTTTGATAGGTTAGGGAAGGGCAAAGCTGAGAATAACCTGAGATGGGAAAAATTTAATCCAACACACATCATTCCAGGGCTCGTGACCTTTTCCCTATCCATACAAGTGCAATCCTATCCATACAATTATACAATCCATATAATTTTGTTGTACAAAGCATGTGCAACAAAATTATTTTTACGAGACAAATGTGCTGCTTCTGATGGTCCCTATAAAACCCAAATCCTAATCCAAAAATTAGTCAAACTTAAATCTCAACATTAAAAGTGAATTTGATATTATACTCCTTTCCTCAGCTCGTCCAAGGTTTACTAGCTGGCGCAGCTAAGGCCTGAAAGAGCATAACTCTTAATTGAGTTAAACATCCTAGTCGTGTCGTGTTTTAGGACGTGACACTATCAAAGATGTCATTGTTAGTTGTATTGTTACATTATATTCCCTCCCCCCTTAAGATAATTATTTCAGGGAAGAATGACATTTTAGAATTTTAAACATCAAATAAGATTTAACTAAATTGAAAATACAGATGCTTCTGTAGAATTTCCTTCCCTATGATATTGTGCATTTGTAGAGGGAGCTAATATTGGAATTGGGGGTAGGGGTCTAAATTTTTGAAATTTTGGTGTTTCTGTGGTTTGAAGTTCGAATTCCACCCTCTTTTGAATTGTTGAGTTTTTTAGTATCGGATTAGATATAGTTGGTCTTTGGACTATTACCTCTTGTAATTCGAATTCTTCTCTAGCTGATTTCCTTATTTTTGAGCAGTATTATTTTTATTTAATACTACCAACAAATGTGTCACTGAACTAAAGATAGCTCCAAGTAATTTCATTGACCATCCGTATAATGCATGTGGAGCACATCCTCGTATTACTAGGTCAACCATTATTTTAATGAATTGACATATTAGAAGTGTCATTATTATTCCAGAACTTATCATTACATATATTCGTACTTTTCAACAATTTTGTTCCAGGTATTTTCGGCAATATGCGACAGTGTGTTTTCTTTAAGTAGATTTTTCATAATATCGTCCTTTACAGAACTTGAACTCTGTGTGATGTGTGTTATTGTGTTGATAATTGCTTTTTCTCAAGTGGAAAAGGTAGTCTTTCCTCGAATTTCTCTAAATCTTGCTGAGAATATATTACACTGGTGGCCAGTGAGTTTTGTTTTTCTGGTTCCCAGTCCTTTGAGATTCATGTTCTGAAAATTGTAATATTTTTCTCTATTATTCTTGGTTGCGGCAACAAGTTTATCCAACTTCCACTTATTTTGTAGTAAGGAGGAATGATAGTGTCGCAGTCAACTTGTGTTCCTGTTTTCACCAATATATGTGTTTTTGGTGTGAGGAACCATGTTGTGCTACCTGCTACAACTGGAAGTTCTTCATAACATTCCTTGGTGTGGTGTATTTTTACATTTGTGGGTGTACATTGTATTATATGTACTGCTTCTCCTACAAATTTGGCGAGATATTCTGAATTCTGCATTATATTGTAAGCAAATTCGTCTGGGGAGTTGAATGCTAATGATAAAGAATTTTGAATTTCTTTCCTTTCTACTTCGCACATTTTTGTTAACATATTTAAATATATCCTTTAAATTGCATTCTAAAATGTCTTTCTACGTACACGAATTTTGCATTAATGTAAGAAAAAATATTTATGTTGACATAATCTCTTCCTTGTCTAATATCGTTATCAAATAAAATATTATCTATTTTCTGATAAATAAATAATTTTGGATGTTCAGTTTTCGTTATAATTCGGTCGCAAAATTTAATTTTTTCGAGCGCTGTTAATGAGAAAGATAAATCGTATGTATTTACAGTATAAATAAGTTCATTATTTTGAAATAAAGTCTTTGTTACTGTACCACTGTATAAAATATCGTATTTATTAGCAAGACAATTTTTGTCTGAAAAATGTATCGAAAAGTTATAACCTGCTTGTATATCTATGCAATGTTCATTGGAGAATTTGCAAACTGTTCCTGATCTTAAATGTATTTTGTTGTTATTCCGATTAACTTTTGCATATTCTTCGGTAAGTGTAATTTTTATAATGCCCTGAACAAAAACTTTATCACAACTTCCGTAGCTATCAGCGTATGTTCGTCCTGAACACGATGTTCCTGTTACTTTACCCGCGAGATCAATTCTTACCGTTTTTGTCTCATTTACTCTAATGTCCGCTATTGTGTGCGAATTATCATACTTAAATATTCTCGTTTCATGAATAAATATACATTTTTCCGCACTAAATTCATATAAATATTCCTGTAATCCGTTTTCGACGGGACCTAGATGACTAAACATTCCGCAATTATAAATTGTACGACTAATTTCGATTTTGCAATGAATAACTCGGCTAATTTTAAATTCTGCTAACTCTAGTAATTCTATCGTTGTGTTTGATATCTGTAGATATTCCTCGTGAAAATCGCATTCTCCAGTATCCACTAATGAATATGTTGACACTGCTGGATCTGTTGAGCCGCAATTAAAGCCAATAATTATTATTATTTATTAACCAGAGTAAATGTACAAGATTATACAAATTTACAATTACATATGTAATCCAGCAGAGGAACTAATTCCTGTTCGCTGGTCTGGTGCACTTAAATACTAACTTAGAACTAAAGTAATTTGGTTAGAAGTCTGCTGATTTTTATAAGAATAATTAATTTATAACTGTTGAATTAGGGGTTTCCTCTTATCCATTATTTTAGTTTAATTTTTTTGGTATGCTTGTGTCTAATTGTTTTTAAATCATTCGGTAGGTTATTGAACTACATTATTGCTCTAATGTAACTGTTTTTTGTGCTAATGGTCAGGTGTCTTCTTGGAATTTGTATACTCTTTTCTCTCGTTGTACTATTGGAGTTAATAAAGGCAGACTGTAATTCTCCGTAATGGTAATCGTACGAAAAGATTTGATCCAAGCTCATAGGATTTTGTCGAGTGTAAATTTTTTCTTATTAATTATTTTAAGTAATCTTATCTGTAGTCTATTGAGTAAGCTTTTACTCTTAGAATACGCGCCTCCCCAAGCTATAGTTCCATATGAAATAATGCTGTGAAAGAGGGCATAATATATCATCCTCAAGGTACCAGTAGTCATGAGTTTTGCCAGTTTATAGAAAATGAAAATGAGACATTTAGTTTTATTGTAAATGTATTCCATGTGTTCGTTTCATCTCATGTTATTATAAAAAATGATTCCTAAATGTTTCGTACTTTCTACTCTATTGATTTTAGTGCCTTGAATGTTAATGTCTAAATTTTTTGGTGTGCTATCTATTTGATTTCCATATTCGTTTATGTAATGTATTTAATGAAAGCCTGTTGAGTACTAGCCATGTTAATATTTTATGTAGAGTTTCATTCATTTTGGTTTCAACTTCTTTCCAGGTTTTGGCTGTTGTTATTACATCGGTATCATCTGCGCATGATACTATAGTGTCTTCGGGAATGTCTAGTAGAAAGTCGGTGATATAAAGTAAGAAGAGTAAGGGTGCCAAAATAGTTCCTTGAGGAACACCCATCTCAACTGATTGGAATTGGCTGTTTATAATAGTTAATTTTACTTTTTGTAGTCTGTTTCCTAGACAACTTTTTATTAAGTTATAAGCACTTCCTCTTATTCCGCAATTTTATATTTTATCAAGTAAAATTTGATGCTTTACCGTGTCAAAAGCTTTGGCGAGATCCAGGAAAGTTATGGCAATGGGAGTGCTCTTGTCTAATTTATCATATATAACATTATATATTAGAGACAGAGACCTGAAACCATATTGATTTTTGGCAAGTATTTCGTATTTGTTTACGAAATTTGTTATTCTATTGTGTATGATTTTTTCTAATATTTTGCTACGTTTGAGATAAGTAAAATGGGTCTGTAGTTAGTGGCGATATGTTTTTCTTTTGATTTATGGATAGGTATAACTTTTGCAGTTTTCAATACATCTGGCCAAATGGCCTTTTCTATACAAAGGTAGAATATGTGCACAAGGGGTTCTGCTATATGTTCAACCAGAGTTTTCAAAGTTTAGCCATTGATATTATCAATACCACCATTTTTGTTTTCCATTGGGCAGAAAATTCCGAAATTTCCTGGTGGTTGGTTGGCTCGAAGAATATACTTTTGCTGTTCATTGTAGGGAGTTTAATTTCCTCATTTGATGGTAGTCTTATTTTATCACTTAGCTTTTTGCCAATTGAGCTGAGAAATTTGTTCAAGTGCTCAGCAATTTTTACCGGGTCAGATATTTTCTTATTGCTATTAGTTAAATAGTTAATGTTATTATTCCTTTTACGATTTTTTCCAATTTCTTGATTTATCACATTCCACATCCTCTTGGGACAATTGCGTGATTTGCTTTAAAAAGCGTTAGAAGTACAATGATTGAAAGATGCATGATGTCCAGTTCCTGTAATTATGTTACAATTCTTTATTATTAACAAGACTTAATTTATTTGTATGGACTGTTGTTGCCTTTCCCTTATAGTCTATGATAACATTATTACTTTTATTTACTTTAATAATGTCAAAAGGACCTTGATAATGATCATTTTCAAGTTTCCCTGGTTTAGGTTCTTTGATTAACAACACCTTATCTCCCATTTTAAATTCTATTGGGTTAATAAATCTGTCATAATATAATTTTGATTTTTCTTTTGACATTATTAATTTTTGTCTTGTTATTGAGGCAATTTCTCTCATATTATTAATCAGTTTCTCTAAATATCCGTTATAGGTTGGTAATAATGCAGATTTTGTTACTGGTTCGCTAGATGGAATTCTAGCAGGGCAGGCAAAAACTAGTTCATACGTTGTGAATTGATGGCTAGTATGCACACTAGTATTATAGTGAAACTGTGTAAAATCTAAGAGTTCATCCCATTTATATTTTTTTGTCGAAAAGTTTTTTAAATATTCACATAATGGGTGATGGGCCTTTTCTAATGAACCATTTGATTGAGGTGAGAAGGCGGTTGTTTCAATTTTCTGAAATTTGAATCTTTTTGCTATTTGTTACATTATTTTACTTGTGAAATTTGCCCCTCTATCCGTTAGTACTATTTTTGGAGATCCAAATATACATATAAATCTTTTTATAAAAGCATCTGAAACTGATTCCGCTGTTTGATCTTTTAGACACTAATATTATAAATTTTGATAAGAGATCTTGTATGGATAAAATGTATTTATTATTATTTTTCGTAATGTTAAATGGACCTACAATATCCATTGCGATTTTATCAAATGTTTTTCCCGGTGTGTCTGTAATAATCATCGGTTGATTCGTCTTTTTTCGTTTTAATTTATTTCTTTGACAATCTTCACATTTTTTAATTCTATTTTGAATGCCTGATTTTAAGCTTTCCCAAAAATATTTTTCGTTCGGTCTATTGTAAGTTCTATTTACACCAGAATGTCCTCCTATCGTAGAGGAGTGATACATATCGAAAATTCTATATCTGTCCTCAACTTTTACGTATTCAATAGTATTAAAACATATTATTACCTTTATACTTGTATTACTAAATGTTTATCTTAATATTTCCTCTATCTCTCACCAACTTATATTTAAAATTTCTATATCTTTAGAAATACTATAAATACATATATTTTTAGTAATTAATAATTGTTTTAATTGATTAAGGTGGCTCTAGCGGTCTAGTAGACCTAAAACTATGAACATTTTTTACAAAAATTCATTTACACATTCCAATCTGAAAACTGATATGACAGGAAGCAGAGTTCTTAACATAACGGAAAATATTTTTGTTAGAAAATTTCCAATATTGCAAAAGTATATTTTGTCCATTAAAATAAAAAATTCAATAAGAAATACAAATCTTTTTTGTTTTTGATTCAATTTTAATTTGCAAGGTCTCATTTTCTTCCTTGTGAATTTCAGGAGGAGTCAACGATATCAAAATTGAAAAATTTTCAAAACCTGCAAAGTTATATGCAATTGTTTGTAGATTTGTCACTGAATTTTATAAACAATTGCATATAACTTTGCAGGTTTTGAAAATTTTTCAATTTTGATATCGTTGACTCCACCTGAAATTTAACAAGGAAGAAAATGAGACCTTACAAATTAAAATTGAATCAAAAACAAAAAAGATTCGTATTTCTTATTGAATTTTTTATTTTAATGGACAAAATATACTTTGCAATATTGGAAATTTTCTAACAAAAATATTTTCCGTTATGTTAAGAACTCTGCTTCCTGTCATATCAGTTTTCAGATTGGAATGTGTAAATGAATTTTTGTAAAAAATGTTCATAGCTTTAGGTCTATTAGACCGCTGGAGCCACCTTAAATAATTGCGCTAAATTTTCCTTTATTAATTTACATGATAAGACGTATCTATGTATAACATGAATAGTTTTTTATTATCTACATCTATTATATCTATATTATTTTTTGTAAATGATAGATTTGGGTTTACATTCTTATTTTTTATTAATATTTCCTTATCTAAAGATTTCCCGTTTAAATTTAATAAATTAACTATATTATTGTTCCTGAATTGTATTGAATTTTCAGAATAAATTATATTATTCAGTTTTTGTATAACTGTAACTTCTTTATTTTTTATAACATTTTCGTTTTGCAATTTGGTGTTTTTTGCATTATTATTCCTCGGTATTCCTCTTTTTGTTTTTAACTTCAATCTTTCATAATTTATTGCTTTAATTTTGTCATTATGACGAATTATTTTTGTTGTTTGTGTATTTTGACCTATTTCCCGTTTATTTTGCGCTCTTGTAACCACGAACAGTTCTACTGGATTTCTTGATAGTGCGTTTGCATTTGCGTTATGTTTTCCCGGTTTATATACGGTATCAAATTCATAAACTGATAATTTTAGTCTCCATCTTTGGACTCTTGTACTATTATCAGCTGATTTTAACTATAACAGCGGTTTGTGATCAGTAACTATTGTGAATTTGTTTCCATACACGTAATTTTTAAACGTCTTTATTGCAACTATTATAGCCAAAGCTTCTTATTCATAGGTGTGATATTTAGTTTCAGCTTTATGTAGACTTCGTGATGCGTAAGCTATCGCTGGGTCTTTACCGATTTCGCCTTGCGATAAAACTGCACCTGAAGCAAAATTCGAAGCATCTGTTGTAATGATAAATGGTTCATCAAAACGTGGATATTCTAAAACTGGTGCTGTACATAATAATTCTTTAATGTCCTCAAAAGCTTGTTGTCCTTTTTCCCAATGAAATTTCACATCCTTTTCTAGTAATATATTTAAAGGTTTTGTTACTTTTGCATAATTTTTTATAAATCTTCTATAATAATCTGAACGTCCTAGAAATTCTCTAATGTTTTTAACATGTTTAGGTGTAGGGAATGTTTTTACTGCTTCTACTTTTTTTGGGTCAGGTTTTATTCCGTATTCACTTATAATATGACCTAAAAACATACTTCTTTTTTTAGGAATTCACATTTTTCCAGTTCTAATGTTAAATTTGCTTCCCGTAATTTTTGTGCGACTGTATTAAATCTTTCGTTTGTTTCTGTCATGGTTCTGCCAAAAATGATTATATCATCGATAAACATAAAGCATATTTTACCGATCAAATCGCCTAAAACTGTATTCAAAACTCTTTGAAATGTACGCGGTGAATTTCTGAATCCGAAAGGTAATACGCGAAATTCAAAGCGTCCCAAAGGATTTATACTAAATGCTGTTTTATTTATATCACTTGGTTTCATAGGAATTTGGTAAAAATCCGATTTTAAATCTATAATATAATAGAACTTAGTTTTTCCTAGTTGGTCGAAAATTTCTGTAATATTTGGAAGTAAATATGAATCAGCAACTGTCTTTTCATTTAGTTTCCTATAATCTATAACTAAACGCCATCGTTTGTGTCCGCCTCCTAGTTGTTTTTTCGCTACAATCCCTGCTGGAGCGTTAAAAGACCTTTTTGAGTTCCTTACTAGGTTATTTGTTATTAGTTTTTGAGTTTCTTCTATCGCGATTTCCTTTAATTTGTGTGATAAAGGAAATGGTTTTACATATACGGGTTTATCATCTGTTAAGTTTATTTCATGTTTATTTCATGTTGTTCTACATTACATGATCCTAAACTATCGCCATCTAGCCAAAATATATCTTTATTTTTCAATACTAGATCTCTAATCATTGTTTTACTATTTTCAGGTAAATTTTGATAATGTATTTTTTCTAGTAATTTTCCTTCTCGATTAAACTCTTTTAAATCTTGTATTAAATCATTTTTCTCTATAAAGTTTATCGATCCCAAATTTAAAATCTCATTTTCGTTTTTGTTAAAATCTTCTGTTATTTGAAAAGCTTCAGACAAATTGTCTATTTCATAAGAAATAAAGTTATATTCTTTTTCATTTCCATAAAGTTTAATATTCTACTAAATCTACTTCCATCTTTTTATTTATTACTATCAAAAATTGCTTATAGTCTGTTGATCCTATTTCCTCAAAACCGATTGTTTGGTCGTTACTTTCAAAAGCAATATTAAGGTGATGCGATACCCACGCTATTACTCAAAATTGGATTCCCGTTTTTCTCATTCAATTTTTAATTTTAAGAAAAAAACGGGAAGCCAGAATTAAGTAATAGTGTGGGTATCACAACACCTTAATATTATTTATTAATCATCTAATATTTTTCTCGTTATTCTGCAAAATGTTTTCATAATGTAGTTCCTTATTTTTTGATAAAATTTCATTTGATAGTTTCTGTTGTAACTGTTTCTTCTGCCTTTAATTTCGGAATTATATTCAAAATTTTTGGAACATCATCATAAAATGTGATTTCTGTTTCTATATGTATTTCATTCTTATCAATTAATTCGGGTTCATATGATGTTAAACAAGGTGATTTTTCAATTTCGTCCTCAATTTGAAAATTTTCAGTTTTTTCGTTTACTTGTACTACCTGTTGACAATCCTTATGAATTATGGATGTTAAATTTTGTTTTTCATCTGTATTTTCCAACATTCTCTTTAAAAATTCCTTTTGTTCTATCGTTACTCTTGATTTAACTTCTTTATCTGTTTTTTTTGTGGGTTTTCAGTTACTATATTAAGATTATGATTTATTTTATGGGTTGGCTTTAGTTTGATTTTTTTATTATTTATTTGTAAATAACTCCCGCCTAGTCTCAATTTTTTTCAATAAGAATTTTAATTCCTAAAATTCCGTCGTAGGATAGTCAAAAATCTTCTGGTGCAACATGAAAATCAATATTTAGTCCATTGATGTTCATTTTTATTACTCCTAATGTCTCAATCGTTTTATCTGTGATACCAGATAAACGAATTTTCCTCTATTCTAAAAGTATATTAGAAGGTATCTGATTTCCTTTCATAATATTTAATGGAGCTCCACTATCTACGACTAAATTACATATTTTACCTGTATAAGGGTTCTCTATTTCGATATACTGCAATGAGTTTTCAAATTTCAGAAAATACATTGCAATTTTGGTCGCCATTATTCGTTCTTATTCTCTTTCCTTTTCAACACTATTTATTTCGGGTTCATTAAAATCAATTAAGTCTATTTCGTTAACACTTTTATTTTCCGATTTGTTGGTTGCCTGATTTTTCTTCATGTTTTCATTAAGATCACTTAAATTCTTTAAAATTAATAAATCAATGTCCGTCTCTTTCTCTTCATTGCGATTTATATTTGTAATATTATCGCCATTAAATGTACTTACTTTAATATCTGCGTTATTTTCGAATGATTTTTTGTTAATCCTTCTAGTCTACTCATTTCTAGAAGAATTTTCGTAAACTTCATCCGCACATATCGCGCACCATATCGTACTTTTGTTTATCATCCAGTATTTCATTGAGTGGCCGAGGTTGTTGTACCTCTTGCATAATGCTGACGGGAAATTTTTAGTCGTGTGTGACGCGCTGCACAGACTTCGCATGATTCCGAAATTCTTGCTGAATTATATGGTTTTGAAGTTTGCAACGTTGCGATCCAACGAAAATTCGATTTTCGAAAAACCACTTTCTCCCACATGAAAGACATAATATACTATAAATAATGGAAGAATACATACAAATTGATTAAAATAAATCAATTCCAAACTACCCCCCACCCCTAACACGGAATTCGTAAGAGGACCTAAGAGAAAAAAATTATCTCATTACCGGGTTTGGTATTTCCAAACTTTTTAAAGCTGGAATTACTTTTTGAATAAAAACTCCCTGTAAAAAAATTACGAACCAAATCGACTCCCCGGAAAACCCCCAAACAGCTGATTATATAATCAGCTATATAGCGGTCGTGACCGAAAAAAAAATCTCTCTCAGCGGCGTTTAGCATTTCCCAACTTTTTATTGCTGGAATTATTTTATTAGCACACAAACTACTCGTAAAAAAATTATGAACCAAATCGACAACCCGGAAAACCCCCAAACAGCTGATTATATAGGGGTCGTGACGGAAAAATTCTCACTCCGCGGCGTCTGGCATTTCCAAACTTTTTAAAGCTGGAATTACTTTTTGAGCATAAAAACTCCCTTTAAAAAAATTACGAACCAAATCGACTCCCCGGAAAACCCCCAAACAGCTGATTATATAGGGGTCGTGACGGAAAAAAAATTCTCTCTCAGCGGCGTCTGGCATTTCCAAACTTTTTAAAGCCGGAATTATTTTTTGAGCATAAAAACTCCCTGTGAAAAAATTACGAACCAAATCGACTCCCCGGAAAACCCCCAAACAGCTGATTATAGAGGGGTCGTGAAGAAAAAAAAATTATCTCTCAGCGGCGTTTGGCATTTCCAAACGTTTTATTGCTGAAATTATTTTATGAGCATACAAATTACCCGTAAAAAAATTACGAACCAAATCGACTCCCCGGAAAATCCCCAAACAGCCAATTATGTAGGGATCGCGACGGATAAGAAATTCTCACTCCGCGGCGCACAGTGGGAACATATCGTTTTTTTGTGACAAAATCAATTATGTCCAGATCGGGTAAAGATATCTTCAACTTTTTTTTTTAAATAAAAGTGACGATATGTAGAATATGGAAAAACTATACCCGATATGGAATTTTTATATCCTAACCTCAAAAAACTTGCCTAAACATGCATACTTTCGAAAAAAAACAGAAAATTCGAGCCAAAAAAAAAAAAAAATTTTTATAGTGACAAGGCACTTTTTCGATTTATTTTGATCCGCTGAACACGATTATCCTGGTCTTTTTAACCAAAAATCAAAACATTTTAGGAAAAAAGCGATATTTGTCGATATTTGGCGATATTTGTGGATATCTGCCGCTTTTTTCTAAAATGTTTTGATTTTTGGTTGATAAGACCAGGATAATCGTGTTCAGGGGATCAAAATACATCGAAAAAGTGTCTTATCAGTATAAAAAATTTTTTTTTTTGGGCTCGAATTTTCTGTTATTTTTTTCCAATTACGCATGTTTAGGCAAGTTTTTTGAGGTTAGGATATATATACATCTGTATACACACACTCACACACACATACACACACACACATACGCACGCACGCACGCATGCACGCACGCATGCACACACACCTACACGCGCGCGCGCAAGGACACACCCTTTGTTTTCTGTATATGTCCGTTATTGTAGTACATCTAAAGTATTCGATAACATACGATCCTTTCTCTTAGACAGGCAAGGAAAAACATACGTCAAATTATTTCAACTGAATTCTGTAAAACTTTTAATTTATTAATACCTACTAAAGGTCGACAATATTGTACATATTTACACTTTGAGTGACATAATAATCTGTATTTCAAATTGTATTTAGCCATTTTACAATTCATTTATTGAAATAATAAATAAATCGGGTTTGAACGTTTTTGTTACATAAATTTTTATCGAGAGAAACAATTTCAATTGTATTTTTATTATCTTTGAATTGCATATTTCTGCCATAACGAATCATATATTACAGTTATCGTTTTTATGTCTCCTTGCAGATTTCTGTAATGAGTTAACTTTCCGACACTGTAATATGGATATCAATTTTTCATTTCATACAGCTGCCTATAATCTATTATCTTATAGATATCTTTAAAATATATCTAATTATTAACCTGCTTATAATAACTAATAAAATATCTATAAACAGGCAGTCTTTAATAAGTTAACTTATTGGTATCGTGATAACGATAGCTTATTGATAACTTACATCTTATGACAATAAGATATCTACAAACAATCTGTATTTAATAAGTTCACTTATTGGTATCATAATAAAGATAGTTTATTAATAATTTATATCTGATATCTATAAACGTTCAATCTTTAATAAGTTAACTTTTTTTTTTTTTTTTTTTTTTTTTTTTTTTGTTTTTCCGAGGTACTAGGTGAATCTTCCGAGGCCCCCGTCCTTGCTTACAGCATGGAGGGGGGCCCACTAAGACCATCACGAAGCGCCGGGCTCCGCGGTGTGAGGGATTTCTACCCCCTAAACACCCAAAACCTTTCCCGCGGCGTTCACCGGAATCCGGTCCGGAACTGTTATACACATTACTTCGGACCGGTCGGCGTTTCTATGCCCTACGGCAATCTTATATATCTTGTCTCGTCTGTCTATTTTTCGTCTTCTGTATCAGTTTTCAAGGCAACCGTCAGTCTTTTTGCCTTGTAGTACGTGAGTCACGTAGCGTGCTATGTCGTCCCAGTTTTGTTTGCTTGACAGCATCAGTGTCACGACGTTCTCCGGTGTGATGTCACCTGTCTTCGTCTGTAGTCTGTGTCTCGCGACTATCCAGCGGGGGCACACGAAAAATGTGTGCTCCGCGTCGTCTCTATTATGTCCGCAGTACCTGCAGGACGGGGTCGTTACCTTCCCCATCCGATGCAGATACTGGCGGAAGTATCCGTGTCCGGATAGGAACTGGGTCAGGTAAAAATTCACCTCCCCAGCTCCTCTCTTATGCCAGAGTCGCACGTCCGTTATGAGGCGTCTCGTCCACTTGGCTTTGTCGCTGTCTGTCCATCGCGTTTACCAGGATGTCAGCGTCGTCGTCCGTGCGTCTATGGAGGCCCTCGCTCTTCCCCTTTCTTCGCTGTACTCGTAGATCCTCTTCCGCTCGAGAGCGAGAAGGTCTACTGGGACAACCCCTGCGATCACTAGTACCGCCACCTCTGCGACGGTGCGGTACGCGCACGCGATTCGCAGCGCTCCCAGTCTTTGTACCGCCGCGATCTTTTTGCGGTACTTCTCTATTCGCGTCGCGTCCGCCCATATCTCGGCCCCATAAAGGAACATCGAGTTGGTCACTGTCATAAGCAGTCGTCGTACGCTCGGTCTCGGTCCCTTCGTATTTGCCATGAGGCGGGCGAGGGCGGCGATCTTTAATGCCGCTCTCTCAGCGACGCCACGTATGTGCGGCCAGAAGGTCATCCTCGTATCCAGGGTCACCCCCAGGTATTTGGCGGACCGTCCAGGATGCACAACGGACGTCCCCACCGTCATGGGTATCGTCGTGTCTATCCGTTTCCTAGTTAGGTATAGTAACTCCGTCTTTTGCATGGCCAGCTGTAGTCCCCGGCTTTGCATCCATTCGTCCACCCGTCTCATGGCTTGGGTCAGCCTCATCTGAGCCAGTTGTGTATCCTTGGTCGTGATGACGATGACCAGATCGTCTGCGTAGCCGACCAGATAGACCCCTGGCGGCATCGGAAGATCCAACACCTCATCGTAACCTACGTTCCAAATATCGGGGCCAAGGATCGAGCCCTGCGCTACTCCCGCCGTCATTTTTCTTTTCTTAACCCCAGTCTGCGTCCCGTACGTAATGTAACGGTCTCGTAGATAGTCCTTGAGGATTCGGAGAAGGTATGGGGGCAGCGGGAAAGCGTCGGAGAATGCCCGTCCACCTCACCGAATTGAAAGCGTTTCGTACGTCGAGTGTTGCCATGAGCACTATTGGCCTGTTCTTGTGGGGTCTAGTCTGTGCTCTGTCAAAGGAGTCGATCACTTTTTGGATCGCTCCTATCGTCGACCGTCCTTGTCTGAACCCGTACTGTCTGTCGTTCAGGCCGCCAGCGTCCCGAACCGCCTGTTGGATTCGCGGTCTCAGGAGCATTTCGAAGAGCTCGCCAAGTGTATTCAGCAAGCTCAGCGGTCTGTATGATGACGGCGAGTCCGGGTCCCCACCCTTTCCTTTGTCAATGAGGATCAGTCGCGCCGTCTTCCAATCTTTGCTGAACACGCCCTCCGCCAGGCATGTATTATATAGGTTCAGGAGTATCCCCGGGCGTCGTTTTGCAACAATCCCGAGGATTTCCGCTGGGATACCGTCCGGACCTGGTGCCTTCCCCGCCGGGAGCTGCGCAACAGCCAAGCTGAGCTCACCCCGGGTGAACTCATGCACCTCGTCGCCGCTAGTATCGTCGCCCCCCCACCCTTGTTCAAAGTGTGTAGGGAAGAGTCCGTCAATGATTCTGTCCATCGTTTCTTCGTCCCTGACTACCGGTGGATTGTTGCCTCTCAGGTTGCGGGTGACGATCTTGTAACCCGCTCCCCAAGGGTCTGAGTCCACCTCGTTAATCAGTTTGGTCCAACTTTCCTTTTTACTGTCATTGATAGCGCGCCTCAGTTCTTTGCGCGCTACCCGGTACTCCTCCGAGTGGGCCATCGCGTCCGCTTTGTTGCGGGCGCATTGGGCCCTCCGTCGGAGCCGTAGGCATTCGCGTCGGAGGCGCGCGATATCTTCGGTCCACCAGTACACCGGTTCTTTGTCACGTCTCGTCCGTTTTCTTGGCATAGAGGCGTCACAGAGCCGTCTCAAGAGCCCCGACGTTTCCTCTGTTAGCTTTTCAGCCTTTTCCCTACCACTGATGCCGCGAGGGATCGCCGTTGTCGGGTCCGGTTCACTGTCCAGCTGTGCCGTCAGTTTGTCAACGTCTAGTTTTTTCATGTTCCATCCCGCGGGAGTTTGGGCGGTCCCTGTTCTGTTCTGTGCTTTGTCGGTCACTCCGAAGATGATGTACTGGTGGTCGCTGGCCGTGTAGCCCTCGAATACCCGCCACCCCTCGACATTTCGGAGAAGTCCAGTCGTCACAAAGGTCACGTCTGGGATGGATGCGCCATAGCCGGGTCTCCTGTATGTCGTCGCCTGTCCCACGTTTGCTACTGTTAGGTCTAGCCTCGCGGCCAATTCCAACAGCAGCCGTCCACGTTTGTTCGTCGTCGTCATGCCCCACTCAATGGCTCTGGCGTTAACGTCCCCGCGAAGATAACGGGGCCCGGCATGCGCCTACGCGCGTCCTCGAGGGCCGGCAGCTTTCCTTCGAACTCCGCGGCGCTACAGTTCGGAGTAAGATACACGCTGACATACGTCACATCAGACACCCGCGCCCAGCCGTAGTCCTCGCCCCTCCCTTGGCTTGTGATACGCGACCTGGCCCGCCCCGGAACCACAGCGCCGCAGAACGGGAGGTATTAACGAACCAAGTCGGGCTGTCTCTGTCTCTGTACGGCTCGCTTATCATTATAACGTCCGCGTTCATCTCCTCGGCAAGCTGGGGCAGTAAGGCATGAGCCAGGCTACTGCCGTTCAAGTTGCCTTGGAGCACTGTCGTCGTCTTGTTAAGTGCGAACGGTCCTCTGTCTCGCTCTTGCCTCCGTCAGCGCTGTTTTGAATGCGGTGCAGAGCGCCGTGCCCGGAACGTGCGCTGCCCCTCCGCCTTCCTGTGATGGGCACAAGAAACAGAGGGGAGCACCCGTGCAGGCCCCAGCCCTGTGTCCATTTTTTCCACACTTCCAACAGCAGTCGCGTCTGTCCGGTCCTTTACAGTTTGTACGGTAATGGCCGTAGCCGAGACACTTGTAGCATCTCGGCACCATCAGTCGGGTCCTCACTCGGCAGCTGACAAACCCTATCTTTATACGTCCCATCTCGAGTAGCCGTGTCGCGTCTCGGTCTCCGAGCTCGCAGATAGCCATCTTCTGTCCTCGGCTGTTGGCCCGAGGACCGAGACCCGTCTATCCGCGCCCGGGTTCAGTACTCCGTCTAGTGCGATTCGTACTTCGTCAGTATCTGTAAGGCAATCCAGGTCCAGTATCTCCAGGGTCACTTTTCGGGTCATGTCCTTGATTGTCCCCTGTTCGCCTAGCATCTCCAGGAGACATCCACTCAGGTTTCCGTGAGTGCTTCCATCTCCTTTGGTGCGTACTAGTGCGGCGCCGCCCTTCGTCTTTGTGACTCCTCTGATTTGGAGGTTGTTATCAGAGGTGTCAACCGTACGTAGCGTCTGCACCACGTCCACGAAGGTCTTGCCGTCTTTGGGCACGATTAGCACTACGCCGCCCCGTTGTTTAGAGGCCATGCAGTTTGGACGTAGTGGCGGTCTGGGGCCCCCCATTGCTTTTTTCTTCTTTTTCTTCTTTTTGTTCTCCATAGTTTTCCAGCCTTCTTGGGGATTTTCACCTGTGCCTACTTGGGTTTCAACCAGGTCCCCTCTGTCGTCTGATACCTGGATTTGGGGGCGTTGGATGTTGCTGGCAGTCTTCTTCTTCTTGGTTTTTTGGGTCTCAGGCTGTGATTCTGGACTGTCCCCTGCACCTCTACGCCGTTTGGGAAGCCTGATTATATAATCAGCTATATAGCGGTCGTGACCGAAAAAAAAATCTCTCTCAGCGGCGTTTAGCATTTCCCAACTTTTTATTGCTGGAATTATTTTATTAGCACACAAACTACTCGTAAAAAAATTATGAACCAAATCGACAACCCGGAAAACCCCCAAACAGCTGATTATATAGGGGTCGTGACGGAAAAATTCTCACTCCGCGGCGTCTGGCATTTCCAAACTTTTTAAAGCTGGAATTACTTTTTGAGCATAAAAACTCCCTTTAAAAAAATTACGAACCAAATCGACTCCCCGGAAAACCCCCAAACAGCAGATTATATAGGGGTCGTGACGGAAAAAAAATTCTCTCTCAGCGGCGTCTGGCATTTCCAAACTTTTTAAAGCCGGAATTATTTTTTGAGCATAAAAACTCCCTGTGAAAAAATTACGAACCAAATCGACTCCCCGGAAAACCCCCAAACAGCTGATTATATAGGGGTCGTGACGGAAAAAAAATTCTCTCTCAGCGGCGTCTGGCATTTCCAAACTTTTTAAAGCCGGAATTATTTTTTGAGCATAAAAACTCCCTGTGAAAAAATTACGAACCAAATCGACTCCCCGGAAAACCCCCAAACAGCTGATTATAGAGGGGTCGTGAAGAAAAAAAAAATTCTCTCTCAGCGGCGTTTGGCATTTCCAAACTTTTTATTGCTGAAATTATTTTATGAGCATACAAATTACCCGTAAAAAAATTACGAACCAAATCGACTCCCCCGAAAATCCCCAAACAGCCAATTATGTAGGGATCGCGACGGATAAGAAATTCTCACTCCGCGGCGCACAGTGGGAACATATCGTTTTTTTGTGACAAAATCAATTATGTCCAGATCGGGTAAAGATATATTCAACTTTTTTTTTTAAATAAAAGTGACGATATGTAGAATATGGAAAAACTATACCCGATATGGAATTTTTATATCCTAACCTCAAAAAACTTGCCTAAACATGCATACTTTCGAAAAAAAACAGAAAATTCGAGCCAAAAAAAAAAAAAATTTTTATAGTGACAAGGCACTTTTTCGATTTATTTTGATCCGCTGAACACGATTATCCTGGTCTTTTTAACCAAAAATCAAAACATTTTAGGAAAAAAGCGATATTTGTCGATATTTGGCGATATTTGTGGATATCTGTCGCTTTTTTCTAAAATATTTTGATTTTTGGTTGATAAGACCAGGATAATCGTGTTCAGGGGATCAAAATACATCGAAAAAGTGTCTTATCAGTATAAAAAATTTTTTTTTTTGGGCTCGAATTTTCTGTTATTTTTTTCAAATTACGCATGTTTAGGCAAGTTTTTTGAGGTTAGGATATATATACATCTGTATACACACACTCACACACACATACACACACACACATACGCACGCACGCACGCATGCACGCACGCATGCACACACACCTACACGCGCGCGCGCAAGGATACACCCTTTGTTTTCTGTATATGTCCGTTATTGTAGTACATCTAAAGTATTCGATAACATACGATCCTTTCTCTTAGACAGGCAAGGAAAAACATACGTCAAATTATTTCAACTGAATTCTGTAAAACTTTTAATTTATTAATACCTACTAAAGGTCGACAATATTGTACATATTTACACTTTGAGTGACATAATAATCTGTATTTCAAATTGTATTTAGCCATTTTACAATTCATTTATTGAAATAATAAATAAATCGGGTTTGAACGTTTTTGTTACATAAATTTTTATCGAGAGAAACAATTTCAATTGTATTTTTATTATCTTTGAATTGCATATTTCTGCCATAACGAATCATATATTACAGTTATCGTTTTTATGTCTCCTTGCAGATTTCTGTAATGAGTTAACTTTCCGACACTGTAATATGGATATCAATTTTTCATTTCATACAGCTGCCTATAATCTATTATCTTATAGATATCTTTAAAATATATCTAATTATTAACCTGCTTATAATAACTAATAAAATATCTATAAACAGGCAGTCTTTAATAAGTTAACTTATTGGTATCGTGATAACGATAGCTTATTGATAACTTACATCTTATGACAATAAGATATCTACAAACAATCTGTATTTAATAAGTTCACTTATTGGTATCATAATAAAGATAGTTTATTAATAATTTATATCTGATATCTATAAACGTTCAATCTTTAATAAGTTAACTTATTAGTATCATAATTGGTATGAGTATTAAGATATTTCATAGAAGCCATTTTAAAATTTTGTAGTACGATTCTGTTAAAGATGTAAACTAAATATCTCTAATTAAATTGAATGTAATTTACTATTAATTTGAATGTATGAGAATAGTGCCATTAAATTTTACTTTTGATGATCGAGAAATCGATATAGAAAAATGGTACTCGTGTAACTACGAAAATACCGAAAATTCTAAAGTAGATAGAATATTCGATGTATAAAATTATAGAAAATAGGATTTGCAAGATATTGTGTTAATCATCGTCATTCGTACGATGTTAATTTATCAATAATAAAACAAGCAGTATCTTTGTATGAAAAGACTAAATGATATAAAAGTAAAAGGTGAGTTTTATATCATATTTTTATTTTAAAAACTGTTAGAAAAAGCTGTAAAAATGTATTATTTCTAAATATTCCCTAATGGAAATATTTCTGTTGAAAAAAATTAATATCTGTTAGTAAGAGTTATAAACTGCTAAAAACTGTTAAAAAATGTAGGATTTTGGACGTTACTAACTGTTCACAACTGTTTGTAACATTTCTTAACAGTTTTTAACAGTTAAAAAGAGTTATTATATCATTTAATAACTATTCAATATTTTTTAATTATTATTATTAATATAATAATAACTACCTATTACTAATTTATAATTCAATAAAAACTGAAAACTAAAAGTATCAACTAATACAATTACCCGTATGGAAAAAAAGAAATGTATGAAACCGTATAAAACCGTACAAAACTGTATAAAAACGTATAAAACCGGATCTAAACATTGGTTTTTGGACAAATTTATACGTTTTAATACGTTTTGATACGTTTTAATACGGTTTCATACGGTTTTTAACATTTTAATACAGTTTTCTACGATTTGCAACGATTTTATACAATTTCATATGGTTTTTTACGTTTTATAGAATTTATAAATCGTAAAAAATGGAAAAACGTAATTATATTTTTATAAACATAAAAACATAATTTATTTATTTTTCTATTTTTTTTTTATTTTGTATGAAAATGTATTAATCTGTTAAAAATGTATAAAACCGTATAAAAATGTAATAAATTTGAAAAAATCTACGGAAATATACAGAAATATATATTTTTATACGGTTTCCTATGTTTTATTACATTAACCTTTTACAAACTTTTGCATGGAAGAATTTCTGAAGTGTAAGAAAATGGCTGAAAATGTATTAAACTGTATAAAAATGTATAAAAATGTATAAAACCGTATAAAATATGTCCAAAAACCAATAGAAAGGTTCATTTTTATACGTTTTTATACGTTTTCCTACGGTTTCATACATTTTTTATTTCCATACGGATAATTATTAATTAATTATTATGTATAAAACAATATGGATATTATAAAATTATTTCTTATTATTATCATTATTAATAATAATAATAATAATTGAATAATTATTAAATTTTTCTGAAATATACCAAATTCAAAATTATTTGAAACTGTTTAAAACTATTAGAAAATATTTTAAACTGTTACAAACTATTATAATTAGAAAAAATGTGTCCAAAATCCTACATTTTGTAACTTTTATAAACAGTTTTAAACACTTCTAAATAGTTTAAAATAATTTCTAACAATTATTAACTGTTAATAGCATTTATAATTTACGACAGGGTTGTACTTAACTTGTTTTAGTACCGTTTTAGTATTGTTTTAGTATTGTTGAAGTAATATTTTCGGACTAAATTTAGAACTAATGTACATATGTTTATATAATAAATATAAGCTTAATAATCATAACTTAATGATTTCGTATCAATTCTGTACAGTATTTAATATTTAATTAGTTTAGTATTATAAAATAATTTAAGGTGGCATCAGCAACTTTTCTAAAATACTAAAAGAACATACAATAATTAGATATCTATTATAAAAAAATGTTTAAAAATGTTAAAATATAGTGTCATTTTTATACAGTCGTTATAGAACTGTTATTCCCCATGTCAACGGTTCAGCATCTCTTACTTAGTACTAAAATAATAAATCATAAAAACAAAAATATGAATTTATAGCTTATTTCACGCAGATTCACATAAAACTGCGAATTATCGGTGTTGCCGATAAAAAATAGTGAAAAATATGCTCGAAATTAGTTGATTTTGATGGCCTCGTGCTCAAAGGCGCTTACTGCGCATGCGCGTGGCATCTTGCTTGTTTACATGCTCCGGCGTGCATGTGTAGATATTGCGGCCGGTCAGACCAGGAGCGTATTGAAAATTCGTGTCTTACCTTAGAGAGTGAGAAAAGAGACGAAATTATTGTTTGATTAACATTAATGTTTTTATTCCACTGATCATTGTTAAGTGATTTTGCATATTCGTAAGTAAAATTTGTAGAAAATTAGCATCATAATTTTATTAGGACTACCTATTGCCCTGCGTAGTACGATGCGCATTACTGATGTCACCTTAATTAAAATAATTTAAATGTTTCTACAAATGTATTAAAAATATTGATTCCATTTAGTTTAGTGTGAAACTTTGAACCTTCAGTTCGTATAAATAAAGTTACACAAATACTTCTTAAAGCATTTAAATGTATATAGTTTGCAATTTCAGAAAATTCACTTTGATCTGTAAATGTTTTAACAAAGTTATAAAATCATAAGTTATGCAATTGATAAGTACAATTGATCAGCTTTTTAATACGAAATGTTATATCTAAAGTTTACAAAATGTAATATATTGTATCATTTATATTTTAACTATTATATACATTTTAATGTACACATGTTCTAATGTATAATATTTTGCAGTAAGTCACATAGTCAAGTAATTATTACATAAAATTAAATCCTTTTTTTCTTTGAGTAGAATTTGTTAAGTACCATGCGTAAGCGTAGTAAGCCTCAAGGGAGAAAAAGTCGTAAAACGGGAAAACAGGAAGGTCGTCCTCGTAAGGTGGCAAACGCGTTCATTCAGGAAGAAAACGAATTATAACATTGCAAAATTCTTCTAATCGAACAATTTATAGACGAGCCCATGAAATTATTAAAAGTTATAAAGATCAAATGTCAGTGATACAATTAGGTAAACTTGAAAACATTTTTTCTAGAAATACTTCATATTGATTTTATCTATATAAATATACTTTTAAATACACAAGAACAACGTCAATATTTTATTATTATAAGATTTTTGTTGAATATATAATGTTATTTCGACTATGATGTATACAATTTTTTAATATAAAATTGATTAAAAATACAAAAATACCAACACTTTAGTGGAGTAGCGGAACTGCATTTTGGTCGATGACCGAAGTTAAACAACGCTGGGCGTGATTACTACTTAAGGTAGTTGTCGAGTGGATGATCGGAAGCAAAATTTTCGACTCTGCCTTGCCTGCCATGGGTGCTTTGTTTATGCTGGGCGGGACAAGAAATTTGATAGCGGACGGTACAACCTAACCTGACCTAACCCCGCATTCTCGCTCTATCTCTCTCGCCCTCGCAGCGTGTGGTCGTGTGTCAACAGAAAGAATGCTACATTGAAGTACAATAACACGAAAACGGTGCCGTTAATCTGTCTGATTTTTCACTATAATGTTCTAAATATCTCCCTTAATAACATATTTCTTTTTCAAAGACATTCCCTAGAGATTCTTTCTTTATCGATGAAAATCTAATTTCTATGACACCAGTATAACCTACGTATTAAAAGTTCAAACTTTGGAAATTTATATTTCGGAAACGAGACCTCCGAGGTCGCCCAAATTTGAACCACCGGTAAATAATAACTCTATTAATCTACAGTTTAAATTTCAAGAACATTTCCCAGAGCTCAGTTTACTCGACAACTATCTTAAATGGATGACCGCGGAAAACCTACGCAACTTTGGCGATTGATAAGGTGATATTTCCCTCTTAACAAAGTGTTGGCGGGTAAATTGAATATGTTTTCAGTGTTTAAGTTTATAGGATCTGACGTAAATACTTAAAACATAATCAGACAGAGGGTGATGTTTGAAGCAAACTGAGCAACCCACAGTTTCTCACCGTGTCAAAGAAAGCGATTGTGGAAAACAGGTATATATCACTTGCAAAATAAGGCTGCAGGTGTATAATTTCTGATGAGGTCAAATATGTGCAATTCTACCGAAATCTGCGACCAAACCCTAAATGTGCTTTTGAAAATTTTTTTTTTAGCACACCTACCAGACCAGATTTTTCTGGTTGTTTGTAGTATATGTAAGAGAAATTCGCCGTCGTGCAACGTCCATCGAATGGTATACTTTTTCTACAACAACTTATATTTTTTAAGAAAATGGTCAAAAAAGTCCTTCTGTTTAAACCTCAGCCATTTAGCCCAGAATCGATCAACTCAAAAGTTCAAAATAGCAATTTAAACTAGAAAAAAGAGCTTCAAATCTCTTTTTTAAAAATTAAAAAAGAAAGGCATAAAAATGCAAAAATCGCAGGAATCGGCAGCGCCGCCTTTGAGAGCATTATTATGCCTTTCTAAGCTTCAATTTCAAACCCTTATAACTTTCAAAGGAATCGGCCTTTTTTAATTTTTAAAAAAGGGATTTAAAGCTCTTTTTTTCTAGTTTCAATTGCTATTTTGAACTTTTGAGTTGATCGATTCTGGGCTAAATGGCTGAGGTTTAAACAGAAGGACTTTTTTGACCATTTTCTTAAGAAGTATAAGTTGTTGTAGAAAAAGTATACCATTCGATAGACCCTGTTCAACAGCGAATTTCTATTATTTATACTACAAACAACCAGAAAAGCCTGGTCTGGTAGGTGTGCCAAAAAAAAAATAAATTTCAAAACCACATTTAGGGTTTGGTCGCAGATTTCGGTAGAATTGCACATATACAACAAAATAAAAAATTTGAAACAATATCAAGAAAACTAATAGTGTTTGATTAATCATATGATATTAATTTGTATTATTTTATATAAGATTTAGTGAAACTAACAATAAATAATAAATTTCATTTTGTAATTTAGGTATTAATTTTTATTTATTTATTTATTTATTTATTTATTTTATTTATTTATTTATCCAGAGTACATTATAGAAGTACATTACATTATTGTAACCCTGCAGAGAAAAATAAATTTCCTGTTTGCAGGTCCGGAGTATATAATATACTTAAAATTAAAACTAATACTAATTCTTAAAACTATGAAATATTTTTAACATCATAATAGACTTTCTAAACAGTAATATGTAAATATGCGATATGCAATTATCTAAATTTTCGACTTGAATTACTATAACGAACTTATAGTATCAAATCGTTTTCAAGGAATATTCAACTCGTTTTCAATAAATATTTTTCACAATCCATTCTTTTATTTTGTACCTCACAGGTCTTTTGTCTATATCTAGAGTTTTGAGCTCATTTGGTAGTATATTAAAAGTCTTTATTGCAGTTATATAATTGTTTTTTTCGCTTACTCTTTTGTCAATTTTTGGTAATAATATAGCTTTATTTCTTGTCTTACTATTTGAGTTTGTGAATATATTTTTCATTTCGCTGTAATGATATTTTAAGCAGTCCCATGTGAATAGTTGCTTAATATTCATAGGTTTATTTTGCTCAAACGTGTTTTTGAAAACTAGTTTAAGTAGTCTGTTTTGCATATTTTGAAGTAAATGTTGATTGTTTTTATATACACCTCCCCAGGCAATTATCCCATAATTAATAATCCTGTGAAAAAATGCATAGTAAATAACCTTTAATGTACTTGTTTGCATAAATTTATTGATTTTGTAAAAGATGAAATTTAAGTAACTTGTTTTTTTGATTAGGTAGTTAATATGTTCATCCCATTTTAGATTATAATCAAAATTTACTCCTAAATATTTACACGAGTCAACTCTCTTTATTTTTTCTTTGTTAATATATACATTTAAATTTTTTGGTACACTGTCACAGTAATTTCCGAAAGTTATGTACACAGTTTTACTTATGTTTAATGTTAGTTTATTCAATGCAAGCCATATAGCCACTTTTTCAAGATATAGATTCATTTCACTTTCAACTTCTTTCCAGGTTTTACCTGACGATATAATTGCTGTGTCATCAGCATATGATAAAATTGAGTTTTCTGGCATTGTTATAAGTAGATCATTTATATATAATATAAAAAGTAATGGCCCAAGAATTGTTCCTTGTGGCACTCCCACCGTTATTGTTATCGGTTCACTCTCACTTTGGCCAATTCTTACTTTCTGCTTTCTACTTGTTAAGTAGCTTTGCATTAAATTATAAGCATTGCCTCTTATCCCGTATGCTTGCAACTTATGTAAAAGTATATTATGATCAACAGTATCAAAGGCTTTTGCTAGATCCAGAAATGCGACTATAATGGGCTTACTCTTATCTAAGTTCTCATAGATCCTCTTTGTAATACAGCTTAGAGCATCTGTGGTTCCTTTGCTTTTAATAAAGCCAAACTGTTTTTCACTTAATATTTTATGTTTTTTAATAAAATCAAAAATTCTTTCATAGATTACTTTTTCAAAGATTTTTGCTATATTCGATATTAATGATATAGGTGTGTAGTTATTAACTTGTAATTTTTTCCCTGATTTATAAATTGGTACCACTTCAGCTGCTTTTAGCGCATCCGGCCATATTGATTTTTCAATACATTTATTGACGATATATGCCAAAGGATCTGCTATAAGATCAGATATTGTTTTGAGTGTCTTAGCATTTATTTTGTCAACTCCACCATTCTTGATTTTCAAATTCTCAATTATTTTTTTAATTTCAATTTCATTTGTAGGATGTAGGAAAATTGTATTTAAGTTACTTGGTGGTAGTTGTATAAATTTGTTACTTGGGACAGTAATTTTGTCACTCATTTCTTTGCCCATTTTGCTGTAATAGTCATTCATGATGTTCGCAATTTTGGATGGGATTTTTACTATCTCCTCGTTTTCATCATATATTTCACTTATATTATTATCTTTTTTATTTTTGTTACCCAGTTTAGAATTTATAATTTTCCATAGTTGTCTTGGATTATCTGAGTTTTTCTCTATAAGATCCTTCTCGCATTTAATTTTGGATCTTTTATAACTTTGTTTAGACATTTAACATAGTTTTTGTATTCACTTTGTAATCTTTCATTCATTGGATTTTTTTTAAGCTGTTTATATAATTTGTCCTTTTTTTTACAGGATTTTATTAACGCAATAGTAATACATTCTTTTCTAGGTACATTATTGTATTTAGCCGGATTTCTTTTTGATTTTTCTTGACATTGTGTTATTCCATCTATAAAAAGGTTTATTGCTTCGTTTGGATCCTCGATTTGTGTGTATTCATTCCAACATTTTTGACTTGCTATAATAGCTATTTTTTTGTAATTTAATGAATAATTAGTTTTATTTTTTTTCATCTCTGTATTCACTAGAGGTTTTTTTATATCTATAAATAGCGGATAGTGATCAGTAATTAGCGTCATTAATTTGAAAGTTTTTGTATTGATTGAGCTAGTTTTTATAAAAATATTGTCTATGCATGTTCCACTATCAGTAGTTACATTATATGGTCTAGTCGTATCAGTAAAACCAGGGTAATAGCCATTTTCAAGAAAATTGTATAGAAAATTCTGACTAATATTGTTTTGTAACATTATATTTATATTAAAATCACCTATTATCAAATGGTTTTTAACTCTTCTCTTAAGTTGCAAATATTGATTTACCTTTAAAATAAACTCTGTGTTATGTAGATCATGTGATCTGTACATAGCTGAGATTTCCAAATGACTATTGTTTTGAAGGTTTATAATTGTATTTAGTATTTTTAGCCTACCCTGTTCTATCACATTAGTTGTCTGGGTTACATCTTTTTTTACATATACGACCACACCATCTGATTTGTTTATGTGACTATGGTTATAATAAATATTGTATCCATTTAATTTATAATATTGATAGTGTTCTAAATTACCGGTTTCAGCACATACTATCACATAAGGTTTGATTTTAAGCCTTTTATTCAAGATTTGCAATTTCTCAAAATTAGTTTTTAAACCTCTTATATTCAAGTATAAAATCAAATTATCTGTTGCTTTTCTATCTTGATTAAAAAACTTGAAATCATTATATGCGATTTCCTGCTGATATAATTGCTTATGTATGTCTTCTAATACTTCATGATTCTGCGCCATTTATTGCATTTGGTGTTGTTGAAATTGCGTTTGGGCTGGTTCCTATGCTCGCGATACTTTCTGTAGATTGTAAAGATGACCTCTGTCGTAGATTTAGCGTAAGCGGTATTGGTGATTTCCTTGCCGGTACTGCAGGTCTGGTGAGTGTGTTAGCTGCATCTGCCCTCTGTTGTGTATTTTGCTGGTACGGCCTTATTGGTTTCCAAGTCGGTAAATCAGGTTTGATAGGGTAATCGGTTGCATCTATATATTTTTTTATCTTGTTTTTAAGTATTTCACAGTTGCTCATGTCATATGGAGAATGATTAGTATATAAGTTTGTTCTATATGTTTTGTTACTAAAGATACAGTTAGTGCATTCTATTTTGGTGCTATTACATTTGTTTGTTTCGTGGTCACCTGTACATTTTACACATATCTGTTTATTCTTGCATTTTTTCGCATTATACCCTAGTCTCCCACAGTTGAAACATGGTGAGATATTTATTAGATCATAAACCATACATCTTTGGTGTCCGACAAAAAGTCTTTTCTTGTTATCTCTGATCAACTTATATGCTTCAGGTGGCACTTCCATTATAACGGAGCTAAGCTTTGTTTTTTCATTTGTGTACATATGAAGGATTGAACCACTGTTTTTTAAGTCACTAAAATTTCTTGTATTTATATCTTCTTCAATTTCTTTAATGTCCATCTTTGTATAGTTGTCTATGCCAACTATTTTTATTTTTGGGTTATTTAATTTTTCAGCAGATATATCACACTTCGGCAGTTTTCTTTGAAGTATTTTTTCAGCAGCTGTTACACTCTCAATGTTCATACAGTTAACTATAATATCACTTTTATTTTTATTATATATATTTTTGGTTTGAATATTCTTTTCTCTCACTAGATATTTAGTTATTGTATTTAAAACTTCACTTTGATCATATTTGCCTATTTTAACTACAATTTTTGGTATCTTTTTTGGTTGTACTTTTATCTCCTTCGTTACGTCTGCGTAAGCTTTTTTAGTAAATTGGTTACCTGTTTCTTTTTCTTTATATTTTTCAAGCAACTCATGTAATAGTTTATTTTTATCTTGCAATTCATTATTCAGTTGTTTTAGTAACGTATTTTCAGCTACCATAACCTCATTCTCACTTATATTATTTTCTGCCTCATTTTGTAATTCTAATGTCTTTCCTGCTAGTTTCTCTAATATTTCTTTTCTTATTTCATCTGTTTGCCTCATTTTGATATGTGCTATTATCAATTTGCTGTCTCACTCAAGTGTTCTTCTTCCTCATTATCATCATTATAGGTTATGTTAGACATGTGCACGTGTTCCGGACAAATTACCAAGTTATCTCCTAGATCTTTTGTATTGTTTAATCTTTCAAAATCACTTTTATGATATGCGTCTCCACATATGATACAAATTACTAATGCCACCGGTTTTGTTGGATGGCACTTATATACTTTTGTACTACTCTTGTCGGGAGGTCTTTTCTTTCCCGGCGCCATCTTGATTGATCTTTGTAATTTCAATAAATAAAAATTTATTTATTTTTCCCAATTAGCTGCTAAGTTATGTGGGCAACCTGAATCGTCTGGTGTTAACAAAGAAAAACTAAAGCATACAAAAGATTCAGCATTAGCTTTTTATTTAGAGTATAATTATAATAAAAATAGTTATTCAGCTTTAGTAAAAGACTGTTGGAGTAGGAATTGTGCTATATATCCCTCGTACAGAAAAATATCTGCTGTATGATAGAGTGCCAGCCTTCGAATTATCTTGCCACAGAAGCTAAAGTTATTGTCTCATTACAAGATATGTTAAATAAGACTTCTGAGCGCTTATGCGATGCTATTACATTAAATTTGGGTACGAGATATTTACAAAAACTGGAACTTGTGGCAACTCTAGGATTCGACAGTTCTTCAGGGCACACAAATCCAAACCAAAAATGCAAAAATCCTGAGAATGAATGTACAAGTGCTCAACAGTCTCTCTTTGTATCTAGTTTACTCATCATTTCTCTTCGAATTTCGATCTCAAATAATACTTGGATAAATCCGACACCGCTAAGTGTACGTTTTTGTCGATCTTTGCGGATAGCATTAGAAAAAGAAACTCAAGAAGCTTCTATGAATGAATTTAATCGTTTAAATAAAGAAATTAGTGATCTCAAATCACATCAATTTGTCATGTCTGATTCCAGAAACGTGAAAGTTAAATATAGGATTTTTCAAACGCTTTTTGATGCAAAATGTATTAACACCATAGTCGGTAACACTGCGACTACTAGATGTCCTATGTGTCCACGAACAACGCATGAATTTAGAAATCTCGAAGATGATTTTGCGCCGTACGAAATCTCTTTGAAATATGGCTTAGGACTACTTCATGTAGAAATTAAATCTTTTGAACATTTATTACATATATCTTATAGAATGATCATAAAAAAGTGGGATATAAAACAAGCTTTGAAAGGTGAGTCATTAATCATGACCCCATTCTTTCATATAACCTTTTCGTATCCACTATGACGTATACCCTCGTGGAAATCGATTGCATTATTTACCTAATAAATAGCTAGTTTCCCTAATAATCGCGAAAAACTAGACACTTTTCTTGGACATTTCTATCCATCGATGAAACGATTTTTCCGGTCATATTCGCCATTTAATAGACAGAATATTAGAATAAGTTTTTTCACAAATTTACATTAGCTTGTTTATGAGTATTTAAAGGTTATTAAAGTTGGACAGTTTTTTAGATAGTAAATGGCTAATAAGAGGCTTGCTATTATGGCCAGGAATGAGAGAGACAGAGTCAAACGGAAAAATCATTGTTTTCGTTTTTATTCTCTGAAAAAGTACTGTAATCGAATTGAATACCAATAATTCGTATTTAGGTTTAACTGTAATATATAATTATTCATTTATCAATTTTTAGAACAATTTAAGAAAAGAAAACTTGAAGTTCAAAAGAAAATATATGAAAGCTTAGGTGTCAAAGCAGATCAAGTTCTGCAAGGTCACGGAACGACTAACACAGGAAATCTTGCAAGACGATGTTTTGAAAAATCCGATTTATTTACAGATGCCTTAGAAATTGTTGTCGAATTAGTTAGAAATATTGCATTGATTATATCCGCATTGAAGTGCAAGAAAAAATTAAATCTACAAGTGTTCAAAGAATTTTGTTTAAATACGTACAGACTTCATTATGAACTTTTTACCTGGGCACGAATGAACCCAACGCTTCATAAGCTTCTAATACATGGTTGTGATATAGCCAAAGAATTCACATCACCAATGGCATATTTTTCTGAAGATGCGAATGAATCCTGGCATAAATTGTATCGCAAAAATTTCATTAGCCACGCGAGACAAAACTTGAGAGAGAATAGACTTTTAGATGTAAATAGAATTAATTTAAATATTATTTTTTTATTATACACTGAAAAAGGCGGTAGTACTGTTAACTATATTGCCTAGCAAAACTGAATATTATAGCAATAACTATGTTATTTTGTAAAATGGACTATAACATGTTAATAATAAACATGATATAATTTAAACGACTAAACAGTGATAATAACTAAATTATTGTACATATAACTAAATTTTCAGTAAAGCTTACTATATTTATTTAGTATAATATAATATTTCCATTTGAATCACTTTAATATTTCAAATTTTACTATATAATATAGCACCCAATAACAAATTTCTAGCTCTCGCGACGATAATTTTAAATGTAAACAGTACTATAAAATAAGCTCGTAGTCAAATAATACTATATTGTAAAGTGCTTTTATGGGAAAATATACTATATCTTTTTCTCAGTGTATAAAAAATGTACACGAATATACATACATAAATATATCTATTCCTTTATTTATTCTATAGACATTAAATAGAGCTGTGCACCTAACAGATCCGAAAATTTCTCTGATATTAATAGAAAATAGAATTAAGCAATACAAAAAAATTGAAGTTTCAGAATCATTAAAATAATTTATTGACGAAAGGTAAACATATTTAAATTGTTTATAACAAATATTTTATTTACTGAATAAAATAATCTATATCTTTCACAGTGATATTGGTGAAGAAAGTGATTCTGATGACAGTAATTTATCTAGTGATTGTAGTGATAATAAAGTAATGGAAACTTAGTGATAGTCAATCAAAGTGTAAATATGTACAATATTGTCGACCTTTAGTATGTATTAATAAATTAAAAGTTTTACAGAATTCAGTTGAAATAATTAGATGTATGTTTTTCCTTGCCTGTCTAGGAGAAAGGATCGTATGTTATCGAATACTTTAGATGTACTGCAATAATGGACATATCCAGAAAACAAAGGATGTGTCCTTCAGCGCCCGTGCATGTAGGTGTGTGTGTGCGTGCGTGCGTGCGTGCGTGCGTGTGTGAGTGTGAGTCTGTGTGTGTGTGCAGATGTATATATAGTAACCTCAAAAAACTTGCCCAAACATGCGTAATTTGAAAAAAATAACAGAAAATTCGAGCCAAAAAAAAAAAAATATTTAATAGTGACAAAAAACTTTTCCGATGTATTTTGATCCTCTAAACACGATAAACCTGGTCCCATCAACAAAAAATCAAAACATTTTAGAAAAAGGCGACAAATATCCACAAATATCGCCAAATATCGACAAACATCGCTTTTTTCGTAAAATGTTTTGATTTTTGGTCATAAGACCAGGATAATCGTGTTCAGCGGATCAAAATACACCGAAAAAGTGTCTTGTCACTAAAAAAAATTTTTTTTTTTTTTTTTGACTCGAATTTTCTGATTTTTTTTTTCGAAAATATGCATGTTTAGGCAAGTTTTTTGAGGTTAGGATATAAAAATTCCATATCGGGAATAGTTTTTCCATATTCTACATATCATCACCTTTATTTAAAAAAAAAAGTTGAAGATATCTGTACCCGATCTGGAAATACTTGATTTTGACAGAAAAAAACGATTTGTTCCCACTGTGCGGCGTCTGACATTTCCAAACTTTTTAAAGCCGGAATTACTTTTTGAGCATAAAAACTCCTTGTAAAAAAATTACGAAACAAATCGGCTCTCCCGAAAACCCCCAAACAGCTGATTATATATGGGTCGTGACGGAAAAAATTCTCTCTCAGCGGCGTCTGGAATTTCCAAACTTTTTAAAGCTGGAATTCCTTTTTGAGCATAAAAACTCCCTGTAAAAAAATTACGAACCAAATCGACTCCCCGAAAAACCCCCAAACAACTGATTGCATAGAGGTCGTGAAGAAAAAAAAAAAATCTCCCAGCGGCGTTTGGCATTTACAAACTTTTTATTGCTGAAATTATTTTATGAGCATACAAACTACCCGTAAAAAAATTACGAACCAAATCGACTACCCGAAAATCCCCAAACAGCCAATTATACACTGAGAAAAATGTTGTAGTAAATTTTATTATAACTGTAATAAAAATTACTATAAAGTATAGGAAGGATGAGACAAATACACTTTATACTGCATTTTTATTATAATTATATGAATAATTACAAAATTTCTTGTAATTTTTATGACAGTTGTTGATTAGAAAGTATTAGAAAATAAAAGAAAAATTGCTATATACATAGCAAAAACTGTGATGTAATAAAATTTAAAATATATGCTTTTAATTTTTATTAGAATAGAATATAAATTTTATTTTGTAGCGTTTAAATTTTATTTTGTAACGTATAAATTTTATTTTGTAGCGTATTAAAAATTACTATAAACATAGTGAAAGTTGCTATCCAACATAGTAAAAATTGCTACATTAGTACTTTCTGCGCAGATCAAGGCGCCCAGGTGTCTGATTGAGGTTATGTTTCTACGGGAATTTCACTTCGTCTTGCTTTTAAGTTTACAAAACATTCAAAACCTTAGTTCAATTATTTTATTTTTATATTATGCACATTAATGATAAGTTTCTTTGTGTTATCAAAGATATTTATTGTCATTATTTAATATTATCTGAAATTTTCTTGAAATCGATGGTTTGACATGTACAAGTTCCAAAATTTTACACTCAAGAATCCTATTTGGGTAAGTGGTTAGCGCGTGCGATTGCCGCGGTGAAGGTTGCAGGTTCGATCCCAACACTCGGTAAAAAATATATTTTTATTTCTCATTTTAATTCATATTCACATTAAATATTGTATGATTAGAGTCTGAAAATAGTTCTGAAAACAGGAAGAACGAGAAAAAATTTAATTTTTTGAAATTTAAGGTCATTCATAAAAATTACTATGTTGCATAACAAAAATTGTTATAATTTCGATTTGTCCCTCCGTTCCTACAAAATATAGTAATTTTTCTTATGTTTACAATAAATTTTCCTACAACATTTCTCTCAGTGTATAGGGGTCGTGTCGAAAAAAAACTCTCACTCCGCAGAGTCTGAAATTTCCAAACTTTTTAAAGTCGGAATTACTTTTTGAGCTCAAAAACTCCTTGTAAAAAAATTACGAACCAAATTGACTCCCCGGAAAACCCTCAAATAGCTGATAATATAGGGGTCATCAAGAAAAAAAATTTCTCTCAACGGTGTCTAGCATTTCCAAACTTATTAAAGCCGGAATAACTTATGGAGCACAAAAACTCCCTGTAAAAAAATTACGAACCAAATCGACTCCCCGGAAAACACCCAAACAGCTGATTATATAGGAGTCGTTACGGAAAAAAAAATTCTCTCTCAGCGGTGTTTGGCATTTCCAAACTTTTTATTGCTGAAATTATATTATGTGCATACAAATTACCTGTAACAAAACTACAAACCAAATAGACTCCCCAGAAAACCCCCAAACAGCCGATTATATAGGGGTCGTGACGGAAAAAAATTCTCGCTTCGCGACGTCTGGCATTTCCAAACTTTTTAAAGTTGGAATTACTTTTTGAGCATAAAAACTCCCTGTAAAAAAATTACGAACCAAATCGACTACCCGGAAAACCCCCAACCAGCTGATTATCTAAGGTTCCTGAAGAAAAAAAATTCTCTCTCAGCGGCGTTTGCCATTTCCAAACTTTTTATTGCTCAAATTATTTGAAGTGCACACAAAGTACCTGTAAAAAAATTACGAACCAAATCGACTCCCTGGAGAACCCGCAAACAGCCGATTATATAGGGGTCGTGACGGAAAAAAAATTCTCACTCCGCAGCCTCTGGCATTTCCAAACTTTTTATAGCTGCAATTACTTTATGAGCATAAAAAATCTCTGTAAAAAAATTACGAACCAAATCGACTCCCCGGAAAATCCCCAAAGAGACAATTATATAGGGTTCGTGACGGAAAAAAATTCTCACTGCTCGGTGTCTCGCATTTCCAAACTTTTTAAAGCTGGAATTACTTTATGAGCATAAAAACTCCCTGTAAAAAAAATTACGAACCAAATCGACTCCCCGGAAAACCCCCAAACCGCTGATTATATAGGGGTCGTAGAGAAAAACAAAATTCTCTCTCAGCGGCGTTTGGCATTTCCAAACTGTTCATTGCTGAAATTATTTTGTAAGCATACAAACTACCCGTAAAAAATTACGAACCAAATCGACTGCCCGGAAAATCCCCAAACAGCCAATTATATAGGGGTCGTGACGGAAAAAAAATTATCATTCCGCGGCGTCTGGCATTTCCAATCTTTTTAAAGACGGAATTACTTTATGAGCATAAAAACTCCATGTAAAAAATTATGAACTAAAGCGACTCCCCGGAAAAACCCCCAAACAGCTGATTATATAGGAGTCGTAACGGAAAAAAAATTCTCACTCCTCGGTGTCTCGCATTTCCTATCTTTGTAAAGTCGGAATTACTTTTTAAGCATAAACATTCCCTGTAAAAAAATTACGAACCAAATCAACTACCCGGAAAAACCCCAAACAGCTGATTATATAGGGGTCGTGAAGAAAAAAAAATTCTTCAGCAGCGTTTGGCATTTCCAAACTTTTTATTGCTGAATTTATTTTATGAACACACAAAGTACCTGTAAAAAAATTACGAACCAAATCGACTCACCGGAAAAACCCCAAACAGCCGATTATATAGGATTCGTGACGGAAAAAAAATTCTCACTCCGCAGCCTCTGGCATTTTCAAACTTTTTATAGCCGGAATTACTTTTAGAGCATAGAAACTCCCTGTAAAAAAATTACGAACCAAATCGACACCTCGGAAAACCCCCAAACCGCTGATTATATAGGGGTCGTAGAGAAAAACAAAATTCTCTCTCAGCGGCGTTTGGCATTTCCAAACTGTTCATTGCTGAAATTATTTTGTAAGCATACAAACTACCCGTAAAAAATTACGAACCAAATCGACTGCCCGGAAAATCCCCAAACAGCCAATTATATAGGGGTCGTGACGGAAAAAAATTGTCATTCCGCGGAGCCTGGCATTTCCAATCTTTTTAATGTCGGAATTACTTTTTAAGCATAAAAACTCCGTGTAAAAAAATTACGAACCAAAGCGACTCCCTGGAAAAACCCTCAAACAGCTGATTATATAGGAGTCGTAACGGAAAAAAAATTCTCACTCCTCGGTGTCTCGCATTTCCTATCTTTTTAAAGTCGGAATTACTTTTTAAGCATAAAAATTCCCTGTAAAAAAATTACGAACCAAATCGACTACCCGGAAAACCCCCAAACAGCTCATTATATAGGGGTCGTGAAGAAAAAAAAATTCTTCAGCGGCGTTTGGCATTTCCAAACTTTTTATTGCTGAAATTATTTTATGAGCACACAAAGTACCTGTAAAAAAATTACGAACCAAATCGGCTCACCGGAAAAAACCCAAACAGCAGATTATATAGGGGTCGCGACGGAAAAAAAATTCTCACTCCTCGGTGTCTGGCATTTCCAAACTTATTAAAGCTGGAATTACTTTTTGAGCATAAAAACTCCATGTAAAAAAATTACGAACTAAAGCGACTCTCCAGAAAACCCGCAAACAACTGATTATATAGGAGTCGTAACGGAAAAAAAATTCTCACTCCTCGGTGTCCGGCATTTCCAAACCTTTTAAAGCTGGAATTACTTTTTGAGCATAAAAACTGCATGTAAAAAAATTACGAACTAAAGCGACTCTCCAGAAAACCCGCAAACAACTGATTATATAGGGGTCGTGACGGAAAAAAAATTCTCACTCCGCGGCGTCTGGCATTTCCAAAATTTTTAATGCCGGAATTACATTTTTAGCATAAAAACTCCCTGTAAAAAAATTACGAACCAAATCGACTCCACGGAAAACCCCCAAACAGACAATTATATAGGGTTCGTGACGGAAAAAAAATTCTCACTGCTCGATGTCTGGCATTTCCAAACTTTTTAAAGCTGGAATTACTTTATGAGCATAAAAACTCCCTGTACAAAAATTACGAACCAAATCAACTCCCCGGAAAACCCCCAAACAGCAGATTATATAGGGGTCGTGACGGAAAAAAAATTCTCACTCCGCGGCGTCTGGCATTTCCAAAATTTTTAATGCCGGAATTACATTTTTAGCATAAAAACTCCCTGTCAAAAAATTACGAACCAAATCGACTCCACGGAAAACCCCCAAACAGACAATTATATAGGGTTCGTGACGGAAAAAAAATTCTCACTGCTCGGTGTCTGGCATTTCCAAACTTTTTAAAGCTGGAATTACTTTATGAGCATAAAAACTCCCTGTACAAAAATTACGAACCAAATCAACTCCCCGGAAAACCCCCAAACAGCAGATTATATAGGAGTCGTAACGGAAAAAAAATTCTCACTCCTCGGTGTCCGGCATTTCCAAACCTTTTAAAGCTGGAATTACTTTTTGAGCATAAAAACTCCATGTAAAAAAATTACGTACTAAAGCGATTCCCCAGAAAACCCCCAAACAGCTTATTATATAGGGGTAGTGACGGAAAAAAATTCTTACTTCGCGGCGTCTGGCATTTCCAAACTTTTTAAAGCTGGAATTACTTTTTCAGCAGAATAACTCCCCGTTATAAAATTACGAATCAAATCGACTCCCCGGAAACCCCCCAAACAGCTGATTATATCGGGGTCGTGAAGAAAAAAAAATTCTCTCTCAGCGGCGTTTAGCAATCCCAAACTTTTTATTGCTGAAATTATATTATGAGCACACAAAGTATCTGTAAAAAAATTACGAACTAAATCGACTCCATGGAAAATACCCAAACAACCAATTATATAGGAGTCGTGACGGAAAAAAATTTCTCACTTGTCGGTGTCTGGCATTTCCAAACTTTTTAAAGCTGGAATTACTTTTTCAGCATAAAAACTCCCTGTAGAAAAATTACGAACCAAGTCGACTCCCCGGAAAATCCCCAAACAGCTGATTATATATGGGTCGTGACGGAAAAAAATTCTCTCTCAGCAGCGTCTGGCATTTCCAAACTTTTTAAAGCCGGAATTACTTTTTGAGCTTAAAAACTCCCTGTAAAAAAATTACGAACCAAATCGACTCGCTGGAAAACCATCAAACAGCCGAATAATCGGCTATATAAATACCAAACGCCGCGGACATAGTAATTTTTAACCGTCATGACCCCTATATAATCCAAACTTTTTATTGCTGGAATTATTTTATATATCTAACAGTAAAAATAACTAGGTACTTGAAATTTCGAACGTTCATAGTGAACGAAAGATTTTTGCCATTTTCAGATTTAGTCGAATTTGACTACTTAATATATTTAAAAAATGATAATAACTGTATCTCTTCACTTGTCACTCTTGCAGTCACCAATAAAACCACTTCGACAAATTCCAACCAAAATTAGAAACTATAAATTAATATTTCGTTCATTATGAACGTTCGGAATTTCAAATATGTAAATAACTTACATATATCTCTTGACTTTGTCATCGTTAAGATTCATTTGTTTTTTAATAAAACTTAAGATACATATAATGTAAATATTAATAAATTATGACGAAATTTATGAAAAAGTTAATAAATTTCGTCATAAATACTCATAATTCATTATATTCTCCAAAGGAACATTTTTTTATTATATTGTATTAATTACGAATATTGAGAGGAAAATCCTGGGCGAAGAAAAATAATTACTTTTCTGATAGTAGGAATCGAGTCTTCATAGAAAGAAAAATTGTTTTTTAATCTAGAAACAGATTTAGACTGAAAAAATAATTTCTATTTTAAAAGTATAACTTGGCTTTAAATAGAAAATTGTTTTATTTAAATAATAATAATACATGTTTGTAAGAAACTATTGCATCTTGTAGAAAAAATGTTCATTATGTCAATTAAAAATATTAGTAAAACTTGTTCTTCTTCTCTCTCTAAAGCAGTTGACAGACAAATTATGCTTTAGCTACACATTGGCATTACTAATTTTTTAAATAGGAAACTTATGGAGGTTCGCTGCACACTTACGTTTATAAAATAATTTTCTTTACGAGTAACAAATACTTATATTTAGGGAATATCATTGCACACGATATAATGTTAGTCTTCCCCTTGAAAATTTAATCAATACGCATTGACAAATGTCAGTAACTTTTTCCCCCTGAAATTTCTTAAAAAATTTAGAAAATTAAAAATCTTATATTTGGGCTAATTTTCACAGCACATCAACCTACCAGGGCTCAAATTAAAAGTTTTGGCAAACAAAAAAGCTAAACAAATTGTGCAACGATCGTAAGTGTGTTCCTGTGCCTATTAAATAAATATATTGATTAGAAAAGGACATGAACAACATAAAAAATGACTGAATGTCGACCTTTTTTTAATTTTGTGTACGTAGCTAGATTCTTTACCCTTATTTATAATTGTTTCTTTTTTTTTTTTTTTTTTAATGCAAACATTTTGAGCTTTAACTCATTTTTCAGCGCTCAAACATTGGAGTTCCCAAAAAGTTAAGAGTTCCTGAGATTTACTCATATATTAATGTGAATAATTATTTATGATACAAAGTAATATTAAACATGCACATCTCTTTTTAGATGGTAAACGATAAGTAACCGTAATAATTTTTACTTGATGTTTAATTTTGTGACTATTATTAAAAATCTCTTAAATACTGAAGATTAATATTTTAAAAATCTATAACTCTTTGAATATTGGGTTTTCGTATATGTTGAATGCAACATTTTAATTTTAAAATTGCCTGAATTTTCAAGAAAAAATTATTCTGATCTCAAAAGATTGTTTTTATTTGGTTCCTGCCATTTTGATAAATTTTAAACTAGAAGTTTAGATTCTACGAATCAAAATGTATAAAAAACGATGGTTACTTTATTCAATTGCAACAGCCGGTATAGAAAGGGAGACAGAAGCGAAAACTTTTGCGGCGCCTGAGCTATAAGCCGGAATCGCTAGAAACTGAATAACGGCTCGCAAGCGGCAAAGACACTCAGTCCACGTGCACGCTGACATAACAACAATACCGCCGACGCCGCAACCGCGTGCGGTAGGTCCTGCCTCCCTTCTCCTTCAGCCGGTTGCTGTTTGCAACTTCTGCGTGCTTTTCTCAAGCTTAATTTTATCTAATGCAAAAAAGTGACAGATCATTCTTATGTAAAATTTCACGCCTTACAACTTTTGTTTGGGACTTTTTTCGTTATCTCTTATAGTTCGCGAGTTATAAGCGAAAATCCGTTTTAGGGAGTGGTTTTTTGACAAATTAGGGGTGATGCCGGCGTTTTTGGAGGCTGCATTTTTGACCATCGGTTTTAGACGATGTGTTTTACCAAATATCCAAAATGCAGCCATTCCCTCGAAAAAATCGATTTCAGACCTTCGTTTACTGGCCAGCGCGTCGGCGCTGTCTCGCCGTGGGCAGATTCGGCGCTCTCGGTGCGCGTGCACTCGCGACAGCCGTTGAGCCCTATATCTATGCCTATGTACTGTAGGCGCTTGACTCCCCCGCGTGGGCCGCGCCGTCGCCGCACCTCGAGCACAGGCCCTACTGTTGCCCGTCGTCTGCGCTCTCTACGCGTCTGTGGCAGCTATCTCTCTCTCTCTCCGCGGCTCTCGCGCTGCTGGGCTCGGCCGCTATAGATTCTAACTATACCTATAGCTTGCGGCTCGCTCGACCGGCCGAGTGTGTATGTTTCGCCGCGCTCCAACTTTCGTCAGCTTTGTTATTGTCGCGAACTATTATACGTTCCGATTATAAGCGCCTTTGAAAACTATATATATAACTCTCTCATAATACATATTCCTACTCTCTAAGGCCTAATATATTATTGATTAAATGTTAGTCAACAATCAAATACCTCAATAGGAAGAGTAAAATTTCCAATTATCTTACGGTGCGATAAAATTTAAAAAACATTTTTATTCAAAGAATAATTAGAATATCGCTTAACTCTATAACCGAAAGTACGATTTACAACACGGAAAAACAATTCGGCGATGCGCAAAAAAGCCGTTAATTGGTTTATTTAGACACAAAGAAACTAAAACGACAATCTCAAGTCAAAATCCATACGGGCTAGGATGATGAGCCTAAACGATTTTACAGTTTGCATTTATTTGATGTAATCAAAGAACCATATTCCTCTGAAATATAATTAATTATAGTCTATAATATAAAAAAATTTTATTATATTATACACATTTATTACTCTAGTGGAGTTGAAATTTTAATAATTTGAAAAATCATATTTTAGAATAGTTAAATTACATCAAATAATTTTTTTAAATGAATATATTTTAATATAAAATTGCATTCTATGTGCATATTTGATTTTGCATAAATACATTATTCAAAAGTATATATAAAATTATATTTGAAAACATTTACGGAGAAAAATCGTAATTATTAAATTGCAAATTAAAAATACAAAGGTTTATGCCAAAAGTCAAATTCACAAATTTTTTATATGGTTATTGGCGCGTCAATATATCGACGGCTGCGCGGAACAAGGTTGTATCTCAGCGCGCGGACAAAGAACGTCATATCTCACCGCGCAGATGAAGAACGTCGTATCTCAGCTCGCGGATAAAGAACATCGTATCTCACCGCGCGGATAAAGAACGTCGTATCCCAGCGCGCGGACGAAGAACGTCGTATCTCACCGCGCGGACGAAGAACGTCGTATCTCACCGCGCGGACGAAGAACGTCGTATCTCTCCGCGCGGATGAAATATCTCGGCGCGCGGACGAAAAACATCGCAACTCGCCGTATACTGGACATGTACGACGCAAGAGCGCCGAGATACGACGCTCTTCGTCCGCGCGCTGAGAAACGACGTTCTTCATCCATCCAAAAATATAAACTTCTTTTTTCTACATATATTTCCTACCTATTTACCGTTCTTTATGTGTGCCACGAAAAAATTATGATTTCTTCGACGAGGGGCGCATCGACATCACGTTCTTTAGAACGTATTTTTAGAAAATTATAAAAACAAAAAATTTTTTTTATAACGGACAAATAGTATTTAATTTTAATTTTTATAAACATGCAGCATCGCGGAGATAATATTTTTGTTAATAGTAGGCAAATCGTATCCAAAATCAAATTTACCGAAAATTTAACAAGAGTTGATAGCTTAAATAAATTGGTACAGCGTTTTTTTACCATATTCTAGCAGATTTTTTTATTAACGTTTATAAGTATAAAATTGTCTTCAGTACGCGGAGGAAATATCTAAATTTAGGCCTCTTCTGATGCCCCATGAGCTTATCCTTGCATAGCAGTAAGTTCTATAGTGAAACATGTTACTGGAAGTGGATTATATAAATATTTGCTTGACTTAGCTAAATATCTGAGAACCATAGATATGTCACAGTACTATAAAAGTTATTTCCCACTTATGTCTCGATAAAAATAAAAAAATTTCTTTGAAGGCACATCTACAGGACAAAGTTTTTCTGAATGTTAAAAAAAATATGTACAAGCTCAATTTAATAGTATCATTTTTCGTCGACACTTATAAGTCAATTTTGGATTGATAAAAAGTTTCACTTTTTTTAAATGATGAAACTTGGAAAAGATATTTAATTTTGAAGGCACATCTACAAGACAAAGTTTTCTTGTTCTTTAAGCCTTTCTGAATGTAAAAAAAATTATTTACTTTTAAATCTAAAAATTAAGGATAATTTCGTCTTTTTTCTAAACGGCGACACTAATAAATACTGGCATCTACCTATTTGATCTTTGCAAGAATAATTATCTACACTGAAATTACTACTTTAAAAGTTACAGTTTTCTAAGGAATAATAGTTATTACAACTATAACTTCCCATAATAATTTGTTACACGCGATAATTCAATAAATATCTGAAAATATAAAATATCAATATTTTTTAATCATCACATCAGCTTTACGCAATGCATATTGTAATTGAAGTAAATAAGTGAATAAGGAACATCAGTCATCCCATTTAATTTTTTATTTACTAATTATAAGAAATACGTTAAGCTGATGTGATGATTGAAAAAAATTGATATTTAATATTTTCAGATATTTGTTGAATTATCATCGCTAGTAGCAAATTATTATAGGAAGTTATAATTGTAATAACGATTATCACTTAGAAAACTGTATCTTTTAAAGTAATAATTTCAGTGTAGATAATTATTCTTCCAAAGATCAAATAGGTAGATGCCAGTATTTATAAGGTGTCGTCGTTTAGAAAAAAGACGAAATTATTCTTAATTTTAAATTTCAAAGTAAATAATTTTGTTGACATTCAGAAAGGCTTAAGGAACAACAAAACTTTGTCCTGCAGATGTGCCTTTAAAAAATTTTTTTAATTTTTTTCGAGAGGTAGGAGGGAAATAACTTTTATACTACTGTGATATATCTATGGTTCTCACATATTTAGCTAACTAAAAGTCAAGTAAATATTTATATAATCCACTTCCAGTAACATGTTCCACTACATAGAACTCATTGTTATGCAAGGATAAGCTCATGGGGCATCAGAAGAGGCCTAAATTTAGATATTTCCTCCGCGTACTGAAGACAATTTTATACCTATAAACGTTAATAAAAAAAACTACCAGAATATGGTAAAAAAACGCTGCAACAACTTTTTTAGGCTATCAACTCTTGTCAAATTTTCGGTAAATGTGATTGGATACGATGTGCCTACTATTAACAAAAATATTATCTCCGCGACGTTGCATTTTTATAAAAATTAAAATTAAATACTATTAGTCCGTTATAAAAAAACCTTTTTTGTTTGTAAGAAACTATTGCATCTTAAAGAAAAATATTGATTATATCAAATAAAAACAGTAAGCAAATTAGTAAAACGTGATTTTCTTAGCTTTATATATAAAGCAGTTGACAGAAAAAAAATTATACTTTAGGTACACATTGGTATTAGTAATTTTTTAAATAGAAAACTTGTGGAGGTTCGTTGCACACTCACGTTTCTAAAATAATTTTCTTTACGAGTAACAAATACTAATATTTAGGGAATATCTTTGGAAATGATATAGGTATAGATAAGAATGCTAGCCTTTCCCCTGAAAATTTAATCAATACGTATTGACAAATGTCAGTAATTTTTTACTAGGGGTGCACGACTACTCGAAGATCCGAACTATTTGCTCTATAAACTCAACTCGACGAACTCAAGTCGAATCAAATATTTTACTTGATATAATCAGTAGTTAGAAATAACTCGAGTAGATCGAATTTTGATCGAGTGGTTTGAAATGATAGGACACTTCGAACTTCCAGTGCATAGTAGTGAATAAATTATAAAAGAATTATAAATAAAAAATTATAGATAATTATAAGTAATCTTAGGATAATTATAATTATTATCGCTGAGTAGTAGATAAATCCAAAAACAAATTACATTCAGCAAATTAAGTATATCATTTTATAAGTTACTAAGAGAGCCAGCTGGTTCTATTTAGATCGAACTACTTAATTCGAGTAGCTCGACTTCATTCGAGTAGTTCGAGTTGGTCCGAGTGGTTCGACCAACTCGAGTAGTTCAAAGTATATAGTGTACTCGATTCAAGTTCGAAGAAAAAGCTCGATACAGTTCAAACACGCCAAGCCGAGTACTCGTGCACCCCTACTTTTTGCCCTAACTAGATTCTAAAGTAGAGCGCGCTACCCGCGCCTGAACACCAGCCTATCTTACCTACTGAATTCGAAAATGAAATTTTATGACAACGCTCTGAAGTTGGCTCTGTAAGCTTCAATTCGATAATAATCACTATCACCCTTTTACAATAGGAACTAGATTCTAAAGCAGAGCGCGCTACGCTCGCCTGCACGCTAACCAATCTTGTTTGTATTGTTTGCAGATTTGTCACTGAATTTTATAATCAAATGCATATAACTTTGCAGGTTTTGAAAATTTTTCAATTTTGATATCGGCGACTCCCCCTGAAATTTAACAAGGAAGAAAATGAGATCTTACAAATTAAAATTGAATGAAAAACAAAAAAGATTTGTATTTCTTATTGAACATTCTTTTTTAATGGACAAAACATACTTTTGCAAAATTGGAAATTCTCTAACAAAAATATTTTCCGTTATGTTAAGAACTCTGCTTCCTGTCATATCAGTTTTCACATTGGAATGTGTAAATGAATTTTTGTAAAAAATGTTCATAGATTTAGGTGTACTAGACCGCTGGAGCCACCTTAAAAATTTTCATAGCACACCGACCTACCAGGGCTTAAATTAAAGTTTTTGGCAAACAAAAAAGCTAAACAAATTGTGCAACGAACGTAAGTGTGCTCCTGTTCGTATTAATAAATATATCGATTGGAAGAGGACATGAAAAACATAAAAAATGATTGATTGTTGACCGCTTTTTTATTTTGAGTCGATTTAGTTCGCAATTTTTTACAGGGAGTTTTTATGCTCAAAAAATAATTCCGGCTTTAAAAAGTTTGGAAATACCAGACACCGAGCAGTAAGAATTTTTTTTCCGTCACGACCCCTATATAATTGGCTGTTTGGAGATTTTCCGGCGAGTCAATTTGGTTCGTAATTTTTTTACGGGTAGTTTGTGTGCTCATAAAATAATTTCAGTAATAAAAGGTTTGGAAATGCCAAACGCCGCTGAGAGAGAATTTTTTTTTCTTCACGATCCCTATATAATCAGCTGTTTGAGGATTTTCCGGGGAGTCGATTTGGTTCGCTATTTTTTTACATGGAGTTTTTATGCTCAAAAAGTAAATCCCACTTTAAAAAGTTTTGAAATGCTAGACGCCGCGGAGTCAGAATTTTTTTTCCGTCACGGCCCCTATACAATCGGCTGTTTGGGCGTTTTCCGGGGAGTCGATTTGGTTCGTAATTTTTTTACAGGCACTTTGTGTGCTCATAAAATAATTTCAGCAATAAAAAGTTTCGAAATGCCAAACGCCGCTGAGAGAGAATTTTTTTTCCGTCACGACCCCTATATAATCAGCCGTTTGGGGGTTTTCCGGGAAGTTTATTTGGTTCGTAATTTTTCTACGAGTAGTCTGTGTGCTCATAAAATAATTCCAGCAACAAAAAGTTTGAAAATGCCAAATGCCGCTGGGAGAGAATGTTTTTTCGGTGACGACACCTATATAGCTGATTATATAATCAGCTGTTTGGGGGTTTTCCGAAAAGTCGATTTGGATCGTAATTTTTTTACGGGTAGTTTGTATGCTCATTAAATAATTTCAGCAATAAAAGGTTTGGATATGCCAAACGCGACTGCAAGAGAATTTTTTTTTCTTCACGACCCCTATATAATCAGCTGTTTGGGGGTTTTCCGGGCAGTCGATTTGATTCGTAATTTTTTTAAAGGGAGTTTTTGTGCTCAAAAAGTAATTCCGGCTTTAAAAAGTTTGGAAATGCTAGACGCCACGGAGTGAGAATTTTTTTTCCGTCACGACCCCTATATAATCAGCTGTTTGGGGGTTTTCCGGGGAGTTGATTTGGTTCGTAATTTTTTACAGAGAGTTTTTATGCTCAAAAAGTAATTCCAGCTTTAAAAAGTTTGGAAATGCTAGACGCCGCGGAATGAGAATTTTGTTGCCGTCACGACCCCTATACAAAAATCTGTTTGGGGGTTTTCCGGGGAGTTGATTTGGTTCGTAATTTTTTTGAGTAGTCTGTGTGCTGATAAAATAATTCCAGCAATAAAAAGTTTGAAAATGCCAAATGCCGCTGAGAGAGGATTTTTTTTCGGTCACGACCCTTATATAGCTGATTATATAATCAGCTGTTTGAGGCTTTTCCGGGAAGTTGATATGGTTCCCAATTTTTCTACGAGTAGTCAGTGTGCTTATCAAATATTACCAGCAATAAAAAGTTTGGAAATGCCAAATGCCGCTGAGAGAGAATTTTTTTTCGGACACGACCCCTATATAGCTGATTATATAATCACGTGTTTGGGGGTTTTCCGGGGAGCGATTTGGTTCGCTATTTTTTTACAGAGTTTTTATGCTCAAAAAGTAGTTCCGGCTTTAAAAAGTTTTGAAATGCCAGACGCCGCGGAGTGAGAATTTTTTTTCCGTCACGGCCCCTATAGAATATGCTGTTTGGGGGTTTTCCGAGGAGTGGATTTGGTTCGTAATTTTTTTACAGGTACTTTGTGTGCTCATAAAATAATTTCAACAACAAAAAGTTTCAAAATGCCAAACGCCGCTGAGAGAGAATTTTTTTCCGTCACGACCCCTACATAATCAGCTGTTTGGGGGTTTTCCAGGAAGTTGATTTGGTTCGTAATTTTTCTACGAGTAGTCTGTGTGCTGATAAAATAATTCCAGCAATAAAAAGTTTGGAAATGCCAAATGCCGTTGGGAGAGGATTTTTTTTCGGTCACGACCCCTATATAGCTGATTATATAATCAGCTGTTTGGGGGTTTTCCGGAAAGTCAATTTGTAATTTTTTTACGAGTAGTTTGTGTTTTTTTTGTATCTTGAGTCTAATGGCCAATTGTTTACCAGGAAAGGTTTAAATAAATGGACACCATTTATTTTTAACCGACGTTTCGGACACTTTTTTCGTGTCCCTCTTCAGGTGCTCTATATTTAACAAAAACCATTCACATAATAAATATATACAGTATGTTGAACTGACAAATTTTACACAACAAAACGTAGTTTTTACAATTCCAATTCAAATAATTACATATTTATTAAACACTAATCACTTAAAAATTAATAAATCACAATTCGCAACTCTAAACAAATTATGTATAACAAAGTACACTTACATTACGTCAAGATGTAATAATAACGGGAGACTGTCGGTTTCGTCAATGCTTAAATTTTCGGCAAACGCTCTATATATACTAATCTACTGTAATTGTGTGTGTATATTTTGTGTGTATAAAGGTATATAAAACGATGTGAGACAAGTGGGGATAGCGTTGAACGTTACGGAGCTGAGGCGAGGTATCAGGGGAGCACGTCATAGAGTAAGTCATCCTAATGACACGTTACTCAAAACATACACGAACATTGTGGTGGATATTATATTCTCATCCAACGTGCTCTCCTAATATACCCGTTCGGCTTTACAAAGTTTTAATACATAGTAAGAGTTATGATAAGCTAAATTTCGCAGTTATTAATTAATATATTATATTCTTTCGCTAGTTTATTGATTTCAAATTGTTTGTTTATATAATCTTTTTGTCGATGAATGGAGAATGCTTCTGAAAAAAGTCTTTTTCCGTTATAAATTTCTGTATCTAAGATTTTAATATTGTCAAAATCTATTATATGATTGTTATTTTCAGTGTGCGCAAATAAGGAAGATTTATCATCTTTATCAAGATATTTTTTTCTATGCTCTTTTATTCGTACATTCAATCGTCTACCTGTTTGTCCCACATACGTTGCTTCGCAATTTTTACAATTGATTTTATACACCTCATTGTTTTTATTGTATTTTTCTTCTTTATCTTTTCCTAATACTATTACATTATTTAGTTTATTTATGGTACTAAACACAACATTAATATTAAGTTTTTTTAAAAAATTTTTCGTAAAACATTCTAACTCATTAACAAACGGTAAATATATAATCCCATCGTAGGTTTTTTGTTGTTTGGAGCCGTTATCTGAACTTTGTAGCATTTTTAAGCGTTTCTTTATGTGAAAATCAACTAAATTATGTGGATAATTATTGTTTTTTAAAACATATTTGATAAATTCTGTATTTTCTTTGTGAAATCTATTGTGTGATAATTTTATTGCTCTATCAAGGAGACAGTATATGATAGCTATTTTGTTACTTGTCGGGTGATGCGAATTAAAATTGAGATATCTTCCTGGAAAGGTAGGTTTTCGATACCAATTAGTTATTATATTACTTTCATCGTTTATTATAATTTTTATGTCCAAAAAACTGATACTATTATTTTCAGAATGTTCAACAGTGAATTGTAAGTTTGTGTCATAAGAGTTGAAAATTTGTAACGTATCGCGATTATTATTTTTCAGTATACAAAGAACAATATCATCCACATAACGGTAATAAAATAGCGGTTTTATTGAAGTTTATTGATACATGAGTTTTCTAAATCTTCCATAACTATGTTAGATAATATAGGGCTTAACGGATTTCCCATAGCGGATCCGAATGTTTGTCTATAAAAATTGCCATTAAATTGAAAATAATTATTGTTTAAGATGAATTTAATTACTTTAAGAAATTCGGTACAGGTCATATTTATTCTATTGTGTATTTGATGCCACCTTCTTTTTATCGCTTCGTATACTAGGTATTCAGGAACATTTGTAAAAAGACTTACGACATCAAAACTCACTATTTCATAATTATATGGTATTTTGATATTTTCAAGTTTTTCTTTTAGCTTTTAACTATTATCTATATGTGATGGCGGGATTTTTAAATTATTTTGTAGGAATTGAGCAAAAAACTTTGAAACGTAGTAAGTAGGAGAGTTCACTGTGGATATTATGGGTCTGACTGGAAAATCTCCTTTATGTATTTTAATAAGACCATATGCTTTTGATATACTGAATTTTTGAAGTACCGGGAGTAGCTGTTTTTTAGTACCACTAAAATCCATTTTATTGAGCCATTTCACTATATCATTTGTTTTCCTTTCTAAGCTTGATAAAGGGTTTGATTTTATTTTTTCATAATATTTTTGATCGTTAAATAACATATCGATTTTTTCTACGTAACATGATTTTTTAATTATCACTGTAGCATTCCCTTTATCAGCTCTAGTTATTAGAATGTCTGAGTTCTGTTTTAGAAATTTTCTTGTTTTTTTAAGATCTATTTTTTATTTTTTATTTTCGTATGAATTATTTGCTAGTTCTCTATTGTATGAATTTTATGGTGTTGAGAAAAGAGCTTCTTATTTTAGGAATATCAGCTTTATTCTTGTGTTTTTTAATAAAAGTTTCAAAATTCTTAATATATTGCAGTAGTAATTTGTTGTTGAATGTTTCATTAAAATTGAATTTCTCTCCAAGCTTTAATATATCAGTAACGTACGTTGGATGTTCAATGCCCGAAACATTTACACACCAACTATCGTCAGTTTTCGCCGGTTCGATAACCTGTGTGTTATTGTCTCGGACGTTAACCTCCGACACATCTTCCTTATATCTATCTTTTTCAATTTCTTTCTTATATTTTCTGAAATACATGGTTTCGAGTTTACGTTGTAGTTTTTCTTTTACTTTAACAATAATAAAGTTTAGTTTAGTAGCATAAAAGTCAGCAAACAATTCAATAGTGTTATTTTCTACATTCGTCTCTAATGATTTTTTACTTTTTATAATTTCTCTGTTTAACCATGCAATTTTTGTGTGTAAATCTATAATTTCTATGTTTAGCACTTGAATCATGATTTTTTCCGTCAACTTGTTTTGTTTAGTTGCGCATTTTTTTTGAGAACATGTAGTTATCTTTTAGATTCTTAGTAATGCATTGTAAATGTTTTGGAACAATATTGAAAAATCTACATTTAATTAAAAATTTACATTGTTCTCTCGCTTGTTTTTCCTTATATAACATTTTTGTTAAATACTGGAATTGTTTTTTCACTTTGAAACCGAAGATTTTGAAAATCAAATGTAGAGTTAAATTCACATTAATATCTTTACGGCATTCTAACAAATTTTTTAATAGTTCTTTGTGTGTCATGTGTTGGTTCAACATACGTAAGCGAATCTCCATTCATTGTTCTGGATTCGATGAAAACTCCATGGTGGTCGATGGTGTTTCTTTAACAACGTGTAATTTCGGCCAAACGTTGTATAGAATTTGGTTGGTAAAGGCGCTTATGGTAGAGTGTGAATCATAATTTTGTATCTTGAGTCTAATGGCCAATTGTCTACCAGGAAAGGTTTAAATAAATGGACACCATTTATTTTTATCCGACATTTCGGACACTTTTTTCGTGTCCCTCTTCAGGTGCTCTATATTTAACAAAAACCATTTACATAATAAATATATACAGTATGTTGAACTTACAAATTTTACACAACAAAACGTAGTTTTTACAATTCCGATTCAAAATAATTACATATTTATTAAACACTAATCACTTAAAAATTAATAAATCACAATTCGCAACTCTAAACAAATTATGTATAACAAAGTACACTTACATTACGTCAAGATGTAATAATAACGGGAGACTGTCCGTTTCGTCAATCTTAAATTTTCGGCAAACGGTCTATATATACTAATCTACTGTAATTGTGTGTGTATATTTTGTGTGTAGAAAGGTATATAAAACGATGTGAGACAAGTGGGGATAGCGTTGAACGATTCAGAGCTGAGGCGAGGTATCAGGGGAGCACGTCATAGAGTAAGTCATCCTAATGACACGTTACTCAAAACATACACGAATATTGTGGTGGATATTATATTCTCATCCAACGTGCTCTCCTAATATACCCGTTCGGCTTTACAAAGTTTTAATACATAGTAAGAGTTATATTAAGCTAAATTTCGCAGTTATTAATTAATATATTATATTCTTTCGCTAGTTTATTGATTTCAAATTGTTTGTTTATATAATCTTTCTGTTGATGAATGAAGAATGCTTCTGAAAAAAGTCTTTTTCCGTTATTAATTTCTGTATCTAAGATTTTAATATTGTCAAAACGGGTATATTAGGAGAGCACGTTGGATGAGAATATAATATCCACCACAATATTCGTGTATGTTTTGAGTACCGTGTCATTAGGACGACTTACTCTATGACGTGCTCCCCTGATACCTCGCCTCAGCTCCGAATCGTTCAACGCTATCCCCCCACTTGTCTCACATCGTTTTATATACCTTTATACACACAAAATATACACACACAATTACAGTAGATTAGTATATATAGATCGAGTCCAAGTTTTTGCATCTCCATCAGACAGAAGTTTTAAATACCTCATACCATTCTTTCGAACCAAGCGACTCCAAATGTTCACAGCAACCTGGACTTCCATACTGCCAGAAGCACCCTCATAATTGGCATTACACTCTTGCCTACTCTTGTGAGTTTCAAACCAAAAGTTATATTCTGGATAATATTGGTAGATTCTACAGCTTTTCGGTTCACCACAAATGCTGCTTATCTATTATTTGTAAATTCCATTCGTGCACTTTTAAAATTTTCTCTGATAACAGTTTCATAATTTTTCAATGTACTTTTATCAATTGGAATAATAGCATGGTATTCTAATGTGCCTGGTATGAATTTAGCCTTATCCAGTCTTGGTTTTAGTTTCAAGACAGTATCTTCATATGATTCTTTACTGCTATAAAAAACTTTGATTTCTTTGCAAGAATCTTTAGCCCAGTTATAAAGCTTTTCTGGCGTTAAAATATGATTATTAGAAGAAACTTGTAGACTCGCTCGTTTTGCACCTCTTTTTAGGTTGGCGCCTATACCATCGCATGCACCTTTGCCATGCGCCGTGGCATAAAATGCCACTCAGATTTTGGAACACCAAAATCTTTCTCAAGCAAAAGATTTAGAAAATTAGATTTATTTTTAAATTCTGACCTACTCCATCAGTCAAATAATAGAATTTTTTTACTATGAATTTAGTTTTGAGGTAAGATATTATAACTTTTTGATATTCATAAACGGCAACAGTATTATGGTTTAGATTGTCGGAAATCACAGCAATGCTTACATGTTTAAGCCTTCATTTTCTTTATAATACACAACAACTCTAAAAACCCTTGCTTGGTTGTTATTCCAGTGGAACGATTGTGTAGAATTTTGTATAACAAACGCATAATTTTTGGCAAACACACCAAAAATTCTTGTTGAAGGTTATTTTTGAAGTCACTTACAAAACGTGATTGATTCTTAGCAAAAAAATTGTGAGATTTTAATTTTATCAATTTTTATCCCAGTTGTCCATAAATTCATGAACATTTACAGTTTTAGAAGCTATTGTACTCCGATCTGTTTGAAACCATGATTCATACTCTATTTGAAAAATATCACTTTCATCAAAACATTTAAGCAAATGTTTACGTAATATGGACATATTGGGGCAATCTAAACAGTCACCCAAATAGCACCTATTGTGTGCATCATTACACATAATTGCTTGGATGCAATCGTGATAGTTTTTAAGAGGCAATCTAGTATCTTTTGTTAAATTTTCTAGATCCATAGCACTTAGCATGAGCGTTACGTTTTCGTTGTGTACACACACGCATACATTATGCGTACCACTACTTCCAGCCACAACACAATGTGGTGGTCTCAATTGTGTAAATTAAGTAAAACCAATATTAACGTGTTCATTTTCATTTTTATAAGAACTATACAGTTCATTTAAATTACTAAGCAGTAATCTTTTTTGAACATGTTCTCTCTTAACATTGCTCTACTTAACAGAAATGTAATCTTTTAAACCTGGCATAATATGGCTTACATCATCTTTTTCATAAAATGTTTTCACTGAATTTACAGTTTCAGCTGAAAGTAGTTTGCCACTTTTATTAGCAGGTATTGAAAAATTCCACTTTTAGCTACTAAATTTTTTGCTTCGCGAGCTTTCCGTTCAATGCAAGCGAATTCTCGCATTAAGTCCCTAGGAGATCAAAACTCAGGCGCAAGAGTTAGTAACTGAATTCTCTCTTGCTCATTTGTTGATTCTGAAATTTTTTTCTTTATTTGTTCGAGAACTGCAACACCAGCTTATTGATACTCATCGTTACACATTATTTTAGCTTTTTTAGCATCAGCCGGAGGTAAACTTGATTTATGTTTGTAAATTTGACGTTGACAGAAAAAATTTTTGCTTTTTCTGGTACTAAGGGATATTCGCTTCTTAAAAGTGTTGGAAAGTCGATCAAATCTTTTATTTTATATGAAGGGTGATCATTTTTATTTAAAGGATTTATGCATTTTAATTTCCAAGTTGAATCCATTTTAGTTGCTACAATAAACGAAAGAAATAACGAAACAAAGAGTTACCGATGATTTAATCATCAAATACACGAAACACACTATGAAATCTAAGTTTGATTGTATTGACAGAAATGCGAAAAAATTTCGAAGAGGAATAAGATGAAAAATCAATTACATTGCAATTATATACTTTCGCGTGACGATTCACATACGGATAGAAAATTCCGATATAAAAGCCACCCATCGAAAGAAAAATGAATCATACGATGCCCCGCGACGTCCCGCGCGCAGGAAAGCCGTTGCGCTTCTCTTTCGCGTTCTATTTCTCGAAGAAAACATCCTTAGCAAATTATGAAAAAAATCATTTCCTATGTAAAAAATGCTCAGGTTTCGATCTAAAAAATAACTAAATGGTCAAAAAAAAATATTAAAAATACACTTTTTGAGATATAAGACGTTTTGTACTTTTTGAAGGTGAAAATGGAAATTTTCGGAAAAACTGTCTACACCATTGGAAAGCTGAGGAAAAAATACGTCGGAAACGCTTATGAAACAATTTTTTTAGTTACATTTTAGTATCATAAACATGAGTTAGAAATAGCACGATTTGGCACTCGCGCGCGGCGCTGGGGTAGTTGACGTGAAACGCCTCCTATATATGTATATGAGGAACAGCACTTGTATCTTATGTATATAGATATAGTACCCATCTACTATACCTGTTCTCTGTTCTTTATTGTGTGTAACGAACGAGCCGTAGTCGATAAGACGGTCGATACAGATAGCTCAATCCAAATGGAGTTTATTATAACAGCTGGACGATTTATTTATAAAATTATATGAGCAAACTAAGTTTAAATATCAAAAATGGATAGTAATTGTGTAGTTTCAAAGGAAAATTAGCGACGTAGAGAGGTATGATTGTACATGAACTGGATTTGTCAAAAAGAGAAAAGTATTATAAAAAAATGCAAAAAACGCTAAATTGCGTGTTTAACGATAAATGTTAAAATAAAGCAAATTAAATAATTATATGAAAATTATGACATAGGAGTGGGTTTTCGGGTAGAAAAATAGCTAAAAAACAGTTTAAAACGATAAAAAAAAAATCGATTTTTTGGCCAAAAATGGGTACCTTTTCCCTTAGTTGACTATCTCTCCGAGCAAATTGGCCAATGCCATTAAGTATTTTTTTTGTCTCGTTCACTTAAAACTATGTTTAAGGTGATATGAAATACCAACATAATTTTTGAACGTGTACATCTTATGCAAATACTAATAGAATTACTCAAAAAATTTTTAGAGTATAGTATTTACATGTACGGAGAGCCTGACAGAATTGTTTTTTCCAAATAAACTTTCGAATGTTAATTTTTCAAATAATGGAAATGTTAACTCATGAGAATTTTTCCATCGGTCTTACAGTCTTATAAATTAAATTAAAATACAATAATTAATATTTATGGCAGAGAGATTACCCTTGTTTATAATCACCCCCGCAGAATCTGAAATAAAAACTTAATTAAAACCTAGAAAAAAAAACTTTATTAGCAAAGGACTATCTGACTGCCCCCCACCACCAAATTGCCCAATTGCCCAACGTTACGAGCCCGCTCCGGCTCCTCCTCAGAGACTGAGTCAGATAGTCCTTTGCTAATAAAGTTTTTTTTTTCCAGGTTTTAATTAAGTTTTTATTTCAGATTCTGCGGGGGTGATTATAAACAAGGACAATCTGACTGCCATAAATATTAATTATTTTAATTTAATTTATAAGACTGTAACACCAATGGAAAAATTCTCATCAGTTGATAGTAAGTTGCAGTCGACATAAGTAATATTTTTAATGGAAATGTTGTTTGTAACATTTAAAATAATTTGTATACATTAGTTAGTGCAATTAATTATAGAATTTATAAAATTTACTTTATTTTACAGTAACATAATATATTATTACATTACATCACATTTATAATTTAAGGTAGTCTTCTAGCTAGTGACCCATAAGACCCACATTACCTAAAAAAATTTATTTAATTATGAATAATATAAAACAAATTATATGTATTACTAATATAACTCATTTTTGATACAAAACTATTGTAGAAGCTCCCTAAACTCATCTTATGCAGAATTATGTCATTGTTAAGAAAAACTTCTGTGTAGTTTTTCATCGCAGCTGGTCGATGAATTTTGATGGGACAAATTGGAAATTACCTGTAATACATTCACCTGTGGTATCACTCAATTTATAAACATTTTGTGATAAAGTATTTTTTTTTTATGGGAAAAACCATAAAAATTCATACTAATTCATAAAATTTAGAAAAAATAAATAAATTTTTCAAAATTTCAGATAATATAACTTTCTACGTAAGTATTAGGTAAGGCAAGTATCTTCGTTGTTATTATACTCAAACATAATTAAAAATACACATTGCTTATGTATCCTTATAAATATCAGAATCGTAAATACTCTCTCCCTCCCCCGTCTGTCCATCGCACGCCCTCCCACCTCACTCTTTCTTTTCTCTGACTCTCTCTCTCCCACCCTCCCGCCGCCACCCCTTACTCTCGCTATCTCTCTTCGAATATAAGAATCTAAATATATTTGTAACGTTCCAAAAAGATACTCTCTAGAAAAAAGATTCACGAAGTAATTGAAAAATTCGGACAACTAAAAATTCTTTCAAAAACTAATGTTGGAATTTTTTCATATTTCATAAAATTTCAGATAAACATAACTGTTTACGATAGTATAATGTAAGGTAAGTTACGTTCGTTGTTATTCTACTGGAACATAATTAATAATATACATCTGTTTGAGAATGCCATAATTTTTAATGAGGACATGCTGTGGGTGTTTACAAATAAATTGAGAGCCAAACACTTTGATAAATTAAATTTCAGTATATTATAAAACTGTCTATAAACTTAACTCTATTACATAAATTGGTTGAATATTACAAAGCTTGGTTGAGTATCTGAGTGTTACAAGTTTATGTTTGAGTGTATGAGTGTTACAAAGATTATGTTTGAGTGTTTCTATGTGAGTGAGATTTCAGAGAATTGCTGAGTTTGAATTAGTAAATTCCGTTGAGTTTACTGCTAGCATAAATACACACAATGAATGTTATTGATTTCTTGTGGTTGAGACTTGACAAGAATTATATGTGCAGAGTACTTCATATGAGATTACTGCTTGCTTGAGTCATCAAAATGGCTGTGTGTAGGTGTGTGTGTGAGTTTACCTTAGCTTCATAGAAATTGTATTAATTTGGAGAAGAATGAGGAAGCCGGTTGAATCACACAGTCCATAGAGATGAAGCCAATTGAGTTGTAACCGCAGATGAGTTATATCAAGCGAGAAGAGTTGTAGCCAGTGAGAAGAGTTGTAGCCAGTGAGAGGAGCCAGTGAAACAGGAGAGTTGGTAAAAGCCAGTTGAGCACCGCCAGTTGAGTCTTGCGTAACGGTTACCGAGAGTGGTTGCCTCATGGCTAGCTAGAGGCAGCGAGCCGGTGAGACTATGCCATGTCAGAAGCTGCCGTGTGAGAAGCACTGCCGTATGAAAGCACTGCCGTATGAGAAGTTCCGTTTGAGAGATACAGCTGACTGAGAGTATGCCGTGTAAAAGTCCATGCGGCCTCGTTGCGAGCACGCCGTATGTACATTGAGAGAGTGAGAGAGAGCGGCCTCGTGTCGAGCACGCTTCACTACCGAACAGTGAGAGCCGCTTTGTATGAGTAGATGCCGTGTGAGAAAATATGCCTCTATGTATGAGGAGCTGCCGTGTGAGATGATCCGCTGAATGAGACGAGAGTCCGAGTATGAGGCACCATACTAGTCACCATGCAGCCTCGCAACGAGCACACTGTAGACTATACCGGGTCTGGGTGAGAACTGCTGCCGTTTTAGTAGCAGCCGCAGACTGAGTTTTTCAAAGAGTGAGCACTTCCGTCTTCTTGGCCTTCACGACTCACTTCGCGAATCAAATCACAATCTCTCTCACATTTGCATGTGAGAGAGCGAGAGAGACCGAAAAAGCGCGAATTCACCTTGTGAATCAGTGTAGTGTCTCGGCTGTTCCACCGAGAGGCCGCGAGGTGCTGCCGCGCCGTGGCAGCGCCGTGAGTCGTACCGAGCTGAGCATAACCGCGGGAATTCAAATTACTGAATTCCCAAACATTCCGCCCGCCATCAACCGCCAGGTTGATTTAAATTCCGATTGGCACTGGCAAGATGGCGAGTTTTGCAATTGGGCGGGTGAGTTGAGTGGTGGCCGTCTTTATTGTTACAACTCTGGTGAGATTGTCAGTTCCAGGGTGAAGTTGAGTGAATCTTGCGAGTGGCCATTTGCTTGGGGGTGAGTGTTCATCCGTGAGTAGTACCATGGAACCCACTTTTATCTCATGAGAGGGATGATGCCATTTTGAAATTGATTGAAGCCGTTGAAGGTATTGAGTTGACCAATGCTTCCAAAATTGCTGAGTGATCCGTTGAATGAGTTGCCATTTGGAAAGCCTTGATTCCTTGAAGGTGAGTAAGCTTGGTTCAGGCACTGAGTTCAATGCCTTGCCGATGAGAAAGCCAAAGTGAGTGTATCTTCTGAATCCTTTTGGAGTGGTTGTAACGGCTTTGAGTTGAGCAAACCTTCAATTGAGTCAGCAAGGATGATGAAATTCCAATTTGAGAATAATGTTGTCCATGGTCTGTTAGCGATGAAATATTATTGAATTCACCACTGCTTTCCACTTACATTATACGAAATGCTGCAGGTGGGTTGAGTATCCATGGAGTGCCATCATTGATGTGAGTTGTACCAAGTTGAGTTTGTTGTAGAGAATGTTGCGAAGGTAGTTCTCCATTTGAAATAAACCATATGTATGCCGTATTGATACCATTCGGATGAGTAGCCACTGACCATGTATAGATGAACAGCTGATGACAATGCTGTGAGAGAGAGCGCACAAATACAAATCCAGCACTTGTATGTTTTTGGATTCACGTCCCTTCGATGAGTTGATGAGTGGTCCTGCTAAATTGATCGCAGTGTGAGTGAAGGGTTGTGATGGGGTGTTCCAGTGCACTGGATAGTTGCCCCATGAGTTGCTGAGTCCGATGAGTCCGATACCTTGCACAAGTTACAGAATCTTGAGTAAATAACTTGGCCGGAACTCTGCTTCCAATAATCCAAATTTCCTGCCTGATGTGTGCAGAGTGAGTTTTCTCGGTGCCACCGAGAAATATTGGTATGTGAGAATTCCGAATGATCAGTGATGAGTTGACTGCACCGTAATAATGTTACTGGATGTTGAGTGATATTCCAGTTGAGTTTTGTAAAACCGATCTCCTACCATGATGATTCCATCTGAGTCTATACAGTCAATCTATTGAGTAGTTGAATCCGTGGGACTTGAGATATTTCAGCATATTGAGTTCAGTATTGAAAACGAACTTGCTGAGTTTTCTTGATCCAGAAGATTTTTTCTTTGCTGATTATATCAGCTGTGAATCTCGTCTTTGTTGAACTTTGCCGTTTGCCTTGGAATGATCACCAGCTAGCATTAGCTAGCCAGTCATTTTGAGTAATCTACTGAGTAATGAGTGTGTATTGACGAGATCCCATGAAATTTCCTTATGTGATGTGGCTGCAGTGAGTGTGACCTTTGCCTCTTTCTGGAAAGTGTTCCCCTTTTGTGAGTCAGCTTGAGATGTCCATGATGATTGTCTTCCCTTGGTTGTTGGAGCTATTCCTTGACTGAGTGTTACCCTCGTTCCAACAGATTCTTTCCATCGTGAGGCACGTGAGATTATGAGTGTGCATACCATATTCTGATCTGTCCATAAATGAACATCAGCGCTTGGCAGTTGAACTTTGTCCAAACATACCTTGAGTAAACCTTGCCGCTCTGAACTCCAACCTTGATATGGAGTCTGGGTTGAGTGTTGCCTTCCGTCTTGATGAGACTATAAATAATAATCCAATCGTGAGAAATGTGGATATAATATTGAGTGCTGTAGCTGTTGCCTGTTGCGAAGCATTCGAAAAGCCATTAGTTTTGAGACCCGAATCCAGTTGAGTGAAATCTTCTCGAAGGTGCAGCCATTCTTCGCAATTGAGTTGAACTTGTTTGTCCCATGAGTACTTGAGTAGCCACAGCTCTTGTAGGAGAGTTTGAAAGAATATCCACCGATGAGATTGTCCATGCGGGATCGAGTAGTGGTGAGTTTTGAGAAAGAGTTATCCGGTTGTGAATTTTTCTTGAGTGAGCGGCAATATAATTCTGATTTGAATTTATTCGAAGTGAAATCCGTTATAATTTGAGTAATCTCGTGACGCAATCATCATAATCTATAAATTGAGTTGCTGGTGAGGAATTCCTTGAGAAACATCGACAAATTGAATTTACAATTTGGCTCATGGATAGCCGCCCGCCGTGCAGAATCCTGATAACTGCATGGCCCTTGTGAAGTTGCTGACCGACGTGTGTGAGTTGGTCCGGTTTATTTATCCATGAAATGAGTAGTACCATTTTTATAGATGCTGTCATGAGTGAAATTGACAGTAACTGCTTGAGGTACGCTTGAGCTTTGCCAAATGAGTTGTTCAGTGCATCAGCCGATGTTTGAGATAACCTTACTTGATGGTTTCATTGTGTGAACAATGTGCTGCTTACACAATGCTTCTTTCTTCTTGAGTTTGCCTCTAGTTGTTGAGAGTGGTTCTTCTAACCCAGAAGCGTGTGAGTAATTTCCTTAATTCTTCTGCGTTAAGTCCAATCCGATCTTGATGTATTGATTTCCATTGAACAGATGATTTGAATTGTTTGAGTAATGCCCAGCCAAAATTGATGATTCTGCGATAGGTTCTATCACACTGCTCTAGATGAAGTTAGATTGATAATTTGATCATAGCATTCAGCACCAATGAGTACATCCACAGGTTGAGGTTTACAAAATGGTAGGATCTGCCAAGAATAATTTCTGCACATGGTTACACATAAGCTGCTCACATTTCTCTGATGTCAGAGTTGATGAGAATTGGCGTCTAATGTGAGCAATGATCCTAACCTTGAGATTTTGTGGATGGGCTGTAAGTCTGTTTGAACCTTTCCTAATGTGTGAGTTGATTGCGTACCTCCAATTCCAATCATTGGGATAGATGAGAGTTGCCGTGGAGCGTTGAGTCTTCGAATAGCATCTTTTGAGATAAATCATAATTCTGATATTAAATAGACTCATGATCCAAGTTTATGAGATGTTACCGGTGTGTCGTATCATTCCAATGCAGTTGCAAGTAATGAACATTAAGTAAGTGAGTGTTGCATCTGAGTTGACCTTGAGTGTGAGTGATTGCGCCGAAATCCAATTTTGATTGATTTTATCCACGTGATCCATCTTGAGTGAAAATTCCATGGTCTTATACCTATGTGTAATATGCAGTTATTGATGCACAAATCCATCCTCTGAAGCACAGCAGTGTAGTTGTATCTCTTCATCTCGATACATCTGTTGACTATTGTGACCGCCACAATAAAATGATATTACTTGAGATTATTTCCAATAGGTGCAAGAGAGATGAGTAATGCACATTCAATGTATCAATTAGACTGAGATGTTCTTGTAGTAGTCCGGTGAAGCATTTTGCTGAGTAAGCTGCCAAGGCAGCGATGACTTTGTACACCGACACAGGTGTGTGCATATGTCCATCCACATGTAGTAAGAGTTTGTCCGTTCCTTCCTTGAGGTTGTCCGTTTGAATATTGAGCGTGTCCAAGTCACTGGTGAGAATCACATCCATGAGTATCTCAATCTCCTTGGCCCCAGCATCCTCTCGAGTTTTTCCGACGTGGATCCAATGCATGAAAACAGTTTAATAATGAGTAAAGTTCACTGGCTCTAATACACACCACAGCATGTTTCATCCGGCTCGAAGGACCAAAATGTTTGAGAATGCCATAATTTTTAATGAGGACATGCTGTGGGTGTTTACAAATAAATTGAGAGCCAAACACTTTAATAAATTAAATTTCAGTATATTATAAAACTGTCTATAAACTTAACTCTATTACATAAATTGGTTGAATATTACAAAGCTTGGTTGAGTATCTGAGTGTTACAAGTTTATGTTTGAGTGTATGAGTGTTACAAAGATTATGTTTGAGTGTTTCTATGTGAGTGAGATTTCAGAGAATTGCTGAGTTTGAATTAGTAAATTCCGTTGAGTTTACTGCTAGCATAAATACACACAATGAATGTTATTGATTTCTTGTGGTTGAAACTTGACAAGAATTATATGTGCAGAGTACTTCATATGAGATTACTGCTTGCTTGAGTCATCAAAATGGCTGTGTGTAGGTGTGTGTGTGAGTTTACCTTAACTTCATAGAAATTGTATTAATTTGGAGAAGAATGAGGAAGCCGGTTGAATCACACAGTCCATAGAGATGAAGCCAATTGAGTTGTAACCGCAGATGAGTTATATCAAGCGAGAAGAGTTGTAGCCAGTGAGAAGAGTTGTAGCCAGTGAGAGGAGCCAGTGAAACAGGAGAGTTGGTAAAAGCCAGTTGAGCACCGCCAGTTGAGTCTTGCGTAACGGTTACCGAGAGTGGTTGCCTCATGGCTAGCTAGAGGCAGCGAGCCGGTGAGACTATGCCATGTCAGAAGCTGCCGTGTGAGAAGCACTGCCGTATGAAAGCACTGCCGTATGAGAAGTTCCGTTTGAGAGATACAGCTGACTGAGAGTATGCCGTGTAAAAGTCCATGCGGCCTCGTTGCGAGCACGCCGTATGTACATTGAGAGAGTGAGAGAGAGCGGCCTCGTGTCGAGCACGCTTCACTACCGAACAGTGAGAGCCGCTTTGTATGAGTAGATGCCGTGTGAGAAAATATGCCTCTATGTATGAGGAGCTGCCGTGTGAGATGATCCGCTGAATGAGACGAGAGTCCGAGTATGAGGCACCATACTAGTCACCATGCAGCCTCGCAACGAGCACACTGTAGACTATACCGGGTCTGGGTGAGAACTGCTGCCGTTTTAGTAGCAGCCGCAGACTGAGTTTTTCAAAGAGTGAGCACTTCCGTCTTCTTGGCCTTCACGACTCACTTCGCGAATCAAATCACAATCTCTCTCACATTTGCATGTGAGAGAGCGAGAGAGACCGAAAAAGCGCGAATTCACCTTGTGAATCAGTGTAGTGTCTCGGCTGTTACGCCGAGAGGCCGCGAGGTGCTGCCGCGCCGTGGCAGCGCCGTGAGTCGTACCGAGCTGAGCATAACCGCGGGAATTCAAATTACTGAATTCCCAAACAACATCACTTATTTACCGTTATAAATAAATTAATTTCAGAATCGTAAATACGCTCTCCCCCCTTAATATAAAAACCTAAATATTTTTGTAATGTACCAACAAGATACTCTATAGAACAAAAAATTCATGAAGTAATGGAAAAATTCGAACAATTAAAACATTCTTACAAAAGTAGTGTTGGAATTATTTCATATTTTATAAAATTTCAGATAAATATAACTTTCTACGTAAGTATTAGGTAAGGCAAGTTATGTTCGTTGTTATTATACTGAAACATAATTAATAATACACATTACTTATTTATCCTTATAACTATCAGAATCGTAAATACTCTCGCTCTATCTCTCTCTCCGTCGTAAGCACTGACTTTGGTTTTGCTGTCTGCATCGATGGAGACCTGTGATTTACCTGCACCATCCATCTGAAATGCATAATTTTCATTAAAACATCTTGCGAATCCAAACCTCAAACTAAAATACTTAAGATTGTGTTTCTGCCAATTCACGTAATCTCTGCAGAGCGACATCTTGATGCAGCCGCTTATCATCTTATCGTACCGCTGACATCTCGGCCGATAATGGCGAAGAGGCTTTGCCCCGACGACGAAACCATAGCTCTCTCTCTGCTTTATCTAAGTGCTACTGACGTCAGAGACCTGGTCGACACTGTCAATTCGCACCGAAACACGCGTTCAACTCGGTCTCGACGGCTTACTTATGTACGATTGCCTTTGAAAATGCCTTTCTTTCCGCCGCGTCTAGTCTTGGTAGCGCCTGCAAAAACATTGAGATAGCGTCTACTACTATCAATAATCTTGCTCATGCTGCTTCGAATACCGCGGTACCGGAGAGTATTTCTTTTGCTGGAATCGTGCGCGACTCCAACACCAGAACCCCTAAAGTCAGTAAAAATGTTGTTTTAAGCAAAGGTAAAAGTTTACCGATAGACTCGGGATCACGGGTAATCATAGACCCCAAAAAGAGTGCCATGCTTAGTTTTGCGAACTCCGACGAAACGAAAAAGAAGCTGCCGGAGGTCATTAAACCCATTGACCTTGGCTTAAAAATAAAGTGAATCTACCCTGTCTCGCATAAGTCTGTTATTATTGTGGGCGATGCTTGTAATACGAAGAACTTAAAACGCTGTACTCTATTAGACGAAGCTGGTCTAGAAATTAAAATGAAAGCGTAACAAAACCTGCAGATAATTATACACGATGTCCCTGTAGAATACACCAATGATGAGATGAAAGCAGCGCTAGTAAGTCAGAATTTCCCAGAATGTACTATCGACGACATCAAAGCTGTATATATGTATCCGTTGCATGACAAATAAGCGCAACCAATAGACGATGAGATGCAGTTTCCATACTATTCTTCACGGTTCGAGACACCACACCAGAAAAGAAAATACGAGAATTGCGCGAATATGTCGATAAGCTAAAACGTTTAGAAGAAAGTGCTGAATTTATAAATCGAAGTCTCGATAATGTACTTCAGTTTTTGAAAGTCGAGTTAAACAGAGAAATCACTAAAAAAGCGAAAAATATATTGAAAGACACTGCTGCGTTCAAACAATATTGAAATTTACGTAAAAATGAAATTAATAATAGAGCAAAGTTGCACATGCAAATAAAGAATTGTACGACATTTTTCGTATCGAATTTTATGCTTTTGGCTTATCAAACTTGGCTAATGATTTGTACGATTATATGTTCACAAATTAATTCGTAATATTATTCGAATGCTCTCACAATATATTAACAATTTAATTTATTTATTTTATTTATTTATTAACCAGAGTAATACAAAATTACATTACAAAAGTAGTCCAGCAGAGGAAGTCACTTCCTGTATGCTGGTCTGGTATATATAATAAACTTACAAGCTAAACATACAATCTAATACATTTCTTTTAGAGCGTATTTGTTTACTCTCCTGTAACTTGGTTACAGGGAGAAACAAATTTCAACTATAAATAAAACTATGTCACTACCACTCTCACCAATATCTTATTAGCATAGATCTCGCAGTTGTAGGTGTTTCTGTTGTTGCATCCTTGTTTCTTGCATAAATTATCTTTTCATGTTTGTTGAGTCGAGCTGAGCAGGTAAGCCCAACTGCACAAGTTACCCTATAATGAGGGAACATGTCCCTGTGTTGGTTACTCGAATCGCATTTACAGTTTGATGTGAAGACTATTTCTTCTATTACTACTATATCCTTGTGTTTTGGCTGCGTATCTAGTGGGTACATTGAATTTGTAAAAGTTTGCTTGCCTCAGATTCCTGTATCAAAATAAAAAAGTGCTTTGTTTGATCCTAAGAGTGTTCATAACTTGTTGATCTTAATTTATTTTTATCCATTCTCTTAGTTTAACTTTTCTGTTATTTTTGTTTGTTAGTGTTTTGAGATTATTAGGCAGACTGTTATAACAAGTAATGGCCCTTAAATAACTGATCTTGTTACTTATTATTTTGTTTTGTTTTGGAACTATGATACATTGCTTTCTCGGGATGCTATTTGAATTTATAAAGTTATCTTTTAAATCTTCGTAATGATATAATAGAGATTCGTAAGTTAATTGTTGATCTAAATCTAGTAGCTGTTTTTCATTTAAAAAGTTATTTTTGTTTATTATTTTGAGAATTCTGTACTGTAGAGTTTGAAGAGTTCTAGTTATGTTTATGTATGCTCCTCCCCATGCAATTATGCCATAAGACATGATACTATGAAAAAGAGCGTAATAGAGCATCCTTAGATTTTGTTGCGATAGTATTTTAGTGAGTTTATAAAAAATAAAGATTAAATATTGTGATTTATTATAAATATTTGTGATGTGGTTTTCCCATCTCATGTTACTATCAATGATTATTCCTAGGTATTTGGTACTGTCAACTCTTGTTATTTGTTTTCCTTGTATACAGATATTTAAATTTCCCGGAGTGCTGTTTCGTGTACTTCCAAATTCCATGTAAACTGTTTTATCAATGTTTAAGGATAGTTTGTTTAGAACCAGCCAGTTTGATACTTTATTTAGGTATAGGTTCATTTTTATTTCTATTTCTAGCCATGATTTTCCTTTTACAATTATTGCTGTGTCATCAGCAAAAGCCAATATTGAAAGTTCTGGTATAGTTTGAAACATGTCATTTATGTAGATAATAAATAATAATGGTCCTAGTATTCCTTGGGGGACTCCCATTTGTATTGCATCGAATTTGCTATTGGAATTGTTTACTTTTACGCTTTGTTTTCTGTTATCTAAGTAGCTTTTTAGTAGTTTGTAAACTTTACCTCTTATTCCATAGTTGTATAGTTTATTGAGAAGTATCTTATGATCCACTGTGTCAAATGCCTTGGCAAGATCAAGGAAGGTGTCTGCTATAGGTTCACTTTGATATATTTGATTGTATATTAAGCTTGTTAGAGCATTTAGTGCATCTTTAGTACTTTTATTTCTTCTGAAGCCGAATTGTTTCTCTGATATACTTTTGTTTTTATCTAGAAAGCTTAGTAAACGTTTGTGTAATAGTTTTTCGAATATTTTTGCGATATTGGAGATAAGTGAAATTGGTCTATAGTTGTTTGGTAAATTCTTTTCTTTTCCTTTGTATATCGGAATGACTTCTGCTATTTTTAGTGCATGTGGCCAGACACCATGATTTATGCATGTGTTGTAGATGTCTACAAGTGGTTTGCTGATGTGTTGTTTTAGTGTTTTTATAACTTGTGCATCTATTTCATCTATACTTCCTTTTTTGTTCTTTAAACTTGTGATAATGTCATTCATTTCTATTTGGTTAGTTGGGAATAGATACATGGTTTTGGGATTCATGGGTGGCATTTGTAAATTTTCATTTTGAGTAGTTACTATCTTCTCACTCATTTTTCTTCCTATATTACAAAAGTATTCATTCATCTTTTCAGCTATTTGAGTTGAGTCAGTGATTTTTATATTGTTATTTTTTAGGTAGTTTATGTTGTTATTAGTATTGGTTTCTTTTCCAAGTTTTTTATTAATTATCTTCCAAAGATTCTTTTGGTTATCTTGGTTCTTTTCTATTTGTTTTTTATCATAGCCATTTTTTGCTTCGTTTATAGTTTGGTTTAGTATTTTTACATAATTCTTGTAATAATTTTTTTTTTGATGTATTATGTGGGTCTATTTTCCATATATTGTATAATTTTTCTTTCGTTTCACATGATGTAATTATGGCTTTGGTTAGCCAGCATTTTCTGGGTGTAGATTTTATTTTTTTATTGTTATTAGTTGACTCAGATTCATATATGCATTTTTTAATTTTGAGTATCAGCTGATCTAGTACATTGTTTGGGTCTGTGATTATGGAGATATCTCCCCAGTTTATGTTTTTACTTATAGTTTTTAATTTGTTATAATTTATTGTTTTGTAATTGGTTTTGTTATCATTTTTTTTATCTTTTTTATAGACATTAATATCGGGTAATGATCATTAAAAGGTATTGTTATCGTATAACTCTTGTGTGCAATTTTATCAAGTTTTAAGTAAATATTGTCTATGCAAGTACCTTTAACAATGTCACTGTTTGCTGGTCTAGTTATTTGATTGAATCCTGAGAGATATCCATTTTCTAATAGGATCTGTAAAAACTCTTGGTCTATTATTTCATTACTGTTTATGTCTATGTTAAAGTCACCGATTATTAGGTTATTTTTAAATTTTTTGTTCATTATCAACAGTTCTTTGAAATATTTTATAAATTCTGTTTTCTTTAAGCTATGACATCTGTATAATGCTGATATTAGTATTAGTTTGTTATTGTCCATTACTATTGTTGAATTTATTATTTTAAGTTTGCTTATTTCAGTTACCTCAGTTGTTTCAATTAATTTGTTGTCTATGTACATAACGACCCCATCATTCTGATTTATTCTGCTATTATTGTAAAATATTTTGTATCCATTTATATTGAAGTATTCATGATGATCCATATTCCAAGTTTCAGTGCAAATTATAATACATGGTTTTACTGTAAGGCTCTTTAAGAATATTAATAATTTATTATAGTTGTGGTTCATACTTCTTATATTTATGCATACAATGAGTTCTTTTTCAATATTCAGAAGTTTGTTTAGTTTACTTACTGTATCAACTATTACTTCATTGTTTATAATTTTATCTATTTCACCCATTTCTGCTTCTTGTATTTGTGAATGTTTGTCCAATTAGTGCTAGATCTCAGAAAGTTGTCTGATTCTATTTATTATCGGTGTTGAAGTTGTCTCATTTGTTGGTACTGTAGGTTCCTCTTCATTTACTTTATATGTATGTTTTGTGTTTTCTACTTTACCGAAGTATCTTTGATAAGTAGGTTGTAATGGATAATCTGTTGCTTCTATGTATCTTTTTATTTTCTTTCTTAAAATTTCACATTGATCACTATCAATTGCACTATGACTTACCTCATAATTTGTTTTATATTTTTTATTACTATAGTCACAGTTTGCGCACTTGAAAGTGTTACAATTGCATTTGCTTGCTTCATGTGGTCCTGCACATTTAAAGCACATAACCTTGTTCGTGCATTTTTTGCCACTGTGTCCATAGCCAGCACATTTATTGCACGGATTTGTATTAATAATGTCATAGGCTCTGCAATTTTGATAGCCTATTAGAATTTTGCTTCTATTTTCCTTTATATGTTTATATATACTAGAAGTTACTTCTATTATTGCACTATCTGATGTTCGGTTTGTGAAAATATGTAGCACTTTGCACTTTTCATCCATGTTGCTGAAGTTTCTTTGATTTATGTCAGTTTCTACTTCTTCTTTGGTTGAGAAATGCTTATCTATTCCTATTACTTTCATTGTAGGTTAATTTATTTGTTCTTTTTCAATTTTAAAGTTTTCGTTTAGACTATTTTTTAAATTTAACTCTATTTTCTCTGCACTTTCTACGTTCATACAGTTTATTATCAGTGTCCTTGATTTTAGTATTAACATTTTTTGCTTGTACTGTTTTGTCATTAGTTAAGTAATTGCACACAGTTTTCACGATATTTGTTTCATCTTTGCTGTTGGTTTTCTTGAGATGAGCTTTGGCACTTTTTCGTTTTTTGGCTTAATATTGCTTTGTGTAAGGACATTTGCATATGTTGCCCATGCTTGGTTTTCATTTTTGTTATTTTTTTCTTTTTCTTGGATTAGTAGTTTGTTAAGTAGTTCATTTTTTTCTTGCAGTACCTGAATTATTTGTTTTAATAATTTGTTTTCTACTTTGTATTTTTCATTTTCACTTAGTTCTTCATAGATGGTATCATTTAGTGTTTTTCCTTTATTTGACTTTAGATCAATTTCATTGAATATCTCTTGCTTCTGTAGTTCCCTGTCTTCGCCTTTGTATTGAGCTATAAAAGCAGCAGCAGGTCTTTTCAGTTCACCATATGGTAATTTTGAGGTTAGTGCAAAGTTAGGGTGATCTTGGCAGATGATAAATGAGTTGCTTAGAAATTTTACAGGCACACCAGCGTTACATTTTGTAACTACTTCGTTTGTGTGTTGAAATTCACCACATAAAATACACACTACTGCACCAACTTTTTGAGTTGAGTGACATTTATAGAATTTATTTAACGTAGCATCGGGCGGCTCCTTGCTACCCGACGCCATGTTGATGATCGAAGCGATTAAAAACCATCTTTTTATTTTACCACCAATCCACCAAATCTTTCTTATAACATTCTTAATTTTCTTTTGATATACTCTTTTTATTCGTTTGTGGAGACATTTTAAATTCATTTTTTACTTTGTCAATTTCAATAATTATTTTTATTATTATAATATTGCGCATGGAAAAAACTTTTAAAAAGTAAAATACCTTATTTTTTTAATTGATGTTTTTATTGTTTATTAAACAATTTTACATTATATAGATACGTAAAATAATTTTACATTATGTTTAAACAATAAGAACATTAATTAATTAAAGTTGTAAATCAGTATAGTTTCTACTAAGACGCAGGCTCGTGATGTCATCGAACACTGATTTAAATATCTTAATTAATGTTTTATTACTTATTTTGTAAAAACAAGAAAACATCATTAAAAACATATTAATTGCGTAAAACAAATAAAACTGATGTTTTTATTATTTGTTTATGTAATCAACATGTCATTAATTGATGTTTGTTTATATCAAAGTTATGCCGCGATATACTGCACTGCTATGGTGGGAGCCATCAAGACGTCACCGATCCCTGTACGGGCCGATTTTTATCATTGTTGACATAAAAGGGTAACTAAGATACCTTAATGGATGTTTTTATTGTTTGTTGATGTAAACAAGTAATCATAATACCAATTATGATATCTTAATTACTGTTTATGTAAACAAAGATAAGATAGACCGGACGGGACATGATCACGTCATTTGTTTTGTCTCGCCATAGTAGAAAATATACTACTAGTTGTATTCTCTTTATTGAGTTATAATGTTATATGTGAAAAAATAATGAAGGAAAAGTAACCAAATTCACCCTATCAGACATTAAAAGAAGATCAATAGGAGTGTTGCTGCTATAAACATTTATTTTAAGCATTTGGCTATGGCGATACTGGTTTTGAAACATGCATTAAGGGGTTATATCTGGTTGGAATTTTTTTTTTTCCATTTTTTTTTTATTGGCTTAAAGTATGGTAAAACATCCCTAGATTTATGATCAATAATGTCCAAACATGAAAGAAACTCAGACAAATTTTAAAAATCAATTTTTCCAAAGCAATTCTGAGGTGAAAAATGAAGAAATTTCGTCTATTTCGTTGACGGTGCATTTTTGAATCTCGCGGTCATATATATGCTTATATATATTTCGGCGAGAAAAAAGCTGGAGGACGAAAATACGACCTTAGAAGGACAATTATATGGTGCTGGGATAGCAGAGTAAAGGTAAAAAAATTATTACGGCCCTCATTACGATTTCACAAAATTATAAAGTTTTCAAATTTCAAGTGCGTTTATCTCAAAACCAAGTTTTCAAAATCGGCACGCAGTAAAACTCGATGAGTTTTCATCCGATAGATTTGAAATTTTAACTGTAGCTTCTTCATTAGATTATCTGTTTAAGTACACACGATTTCAACGATCGATAAACAATTAAAAAAGTTATAAACAATTTAAGTCGATTTTTTTCGTCGAAAACGCAACTTTTTGTTTGAACAACCGCCATTTTGCGAAAAAAATTCCTAAAAATATAATCGTGTGTACTTCAACCGCAAAACTCATGTATATATGAAAAAAATTTTTTTATTGTTCCAGATGGTGATCCAGAGGACTTCTACTGCGTGCCGCAGAGATACTTTTTCAAATACTGCTTTACATTTATTGACAAATAGCCGCCATTTTGTAAATTTTCACCAATAAAAAAATTTTTTTATATTCCCAAAAAAGAGTTGCTTAACCGATTCATATATTATTTATTTATGCTAATTTAAAAACGAGCTCAAAAAAAATATGAAAAAAGGCCTTTTTTTTTTAAGCTCCAACCAGATATAACCCCTTAAGGATTTTGAATTTCTCAACACATTCTACCATTTACATCAGTATATAATTACCAAATATATATGAAAAAGTTTATTAAAAACATATGGATACAAAAGCAAAAAGGAAACTTTGTGTTTGACCACTAAATAATGCTTGACTGACTGATATGGCTATAGTTGTTGCTGCTATGTGTGCTCATAGCTTACAAGCCTGAAGGATTGGGTACTGAAGTATCAGAATATTTGTTCGAAATATAAAAGATTTGAAGCTAAGTACAATACTTTTTTATATTACAGACCAGAGGAGGAGTTACAGAAGAAATAAAGATATATTTTGGTAATTTTATCTTTAAAGCTGTTTTCTATATAATGTAAAATTTTGGGCTCCGCCGTCGACTGCAGGTCCAGGAACTGCATATATTTTGATGGGCCAGGTCCTAAAATCTTCGTATTTTATATGACTATTGACTGAAGAGTTGTATGCATCCAATTTATTTGAGTAAATAATTTTTTACGGTAAAAATTATCGATGCTTCCCTATGAAATTGCACGTGGCACAAAATGACTCCTTCCAATTTTAAATTAAATAAATTAGGTATTTTTTTTTATTAGGCGATATCTACTTTTGTAACGTTGAAATTTCGTCAAAACAAAATTTGTTTTACTTTAAGATCCATATTCTTATATAATATTGTTTCTTACATTATAACATGTGAACAAACAATTGCAAACAAATTTTAGTAATGTGACCAATTCTCACTCCCAAGCCACCCTAATTCGACTACAATTTTGTTAACATATTGATAATTCTGGACACATTCTACAACAAACCGGTTATTCCATGTTTATGTAACTATTCATGATGTAACTGTACTCTGATTTCGTTATAACATAGAAATAGAGACAAATACATCTCGAATACGGACGATAGAGGAGAGCATAAAAAGTAAAAAGCATAGATTTAGAAAAGAGCCGAAAGAATTTATAATCATTGTATTTTATTTATTCAATATAATATATTAAATCTACAATTAAATAAAGAAAAAATTAATAGTACAAACTCATCTTTATTTGTTATTTATAATTACATAATTATATAACATAAAATAAAATATTCATTTTTTATACAAAAGATACTTAATCACAGAGTCATGATTATTTTAAACAAAATATTTTTTGGTCCATATGATCACAAATAAAATTATTTCTATTTTAATTGACATGCTCAGAGCAAAAACGGGTTAAGTTGTGTGTAGAAGCATAGAACTTAACCTGTTTTTGCTCTGAGCCCAACAATTATCAGTTTCAAAAAAACTGAAAAACACAAATTTGTTGAAAAAACAGTCCTAGTTAAATTGATTAAAACTCTGTGAAATTCTCTAAATTTTAAACAATTTAACTGGGACCACTTTTCTATTTGTTTTTTTTGTTATATTTCCTATACAGCTTACCACATTCCTCTTTAAAAAAATATTTACATTTTTAATTTACAGCCATCAACATTCTAACTTTTCAGCTTGGTCAGTTTTAATTCTTTCTAACTCATATTTTTTGTTTTCAATCAAATATTAAACTTAAAATATGTTTCATTTCTGTTCTTCGAGTCAATGCCATTTCCTCTGCAAAGAAGAAGGACAATGAGACAAGGCAGAACAAGAAAAACTTAAGGACTACAAAAAGAAAACTATTAATACAACCTCAAGATGAACTTACTGTCTGAAGAGTTGTTCGTATCAAATTTATTTGAGTAAATAATTTTTGGAGGCCTAAAACTGCTCAAAACTCTTAACGTTTTTTGGGGGTCCTTCTACCACAAATTCAATGTACTACTAATTTAAATTTATTTTTGGGAGGTCCTTTTAAGAAGAAAATTTTAAAGGGGTCGCAACTCCTTAAGGGGACAGCGCCAATTCTATTCCTACATCGCATTTTCCATTATTTAAATTCATTTTCAAAACTTTTAAGATCCATATGGGCGCCGATACCACCTTAACACAGAGCGCAAACATAGGCTCATGAGCCTAAGATTTGCGGATCTCAAGATGTATGGATAGCAAGTTTTAAGGGTTTATGGATCGTCAGTTCTCTGGATTCTACGTCTATAGATTCAGAGTTTATTGATTTAGAATATATTAGTTCCGGGTTCATGAGCTATAGTATTTACAGATTTCAAGCACTGTAATTTGATTTTTGCCTCTATTTAAATGTGTATCCAACTAACAAGGAGAGTACACCCCCTCCAGGGAATGGATTTTATCGGGGCTCTGAAAGTCAATTTCTGGTATCTAAAAATTACATATAGGCAATCTTATCTCGAATTTAAGCTTTGTTTCCTTGAACAAAAGTATTCCTGTCTATATTTACAATCTTTGTTGCTTGTTTTCCTATCATAAATACTTGCAAAGTGACGGCCAACAAAAGAAACATAATTTTTTAACGAAATACAGCACATTTCAGATTAGATTTCAGAAAAAAATGAACCATTTGATAGAATTAAAAATACAAGCTCAATATTTTTAAATAACAGCAATCGGCTTTTAAAGGCCATTTCCTGGAGGGTGTACTCTCCTTGTTAGAAGGATACATATTTAATAAGAGATGAGAATTAACAAACTCTGACCACCGTAATGCTAAAGCCCATAATCCCCGATACTCAGAACCCATAAACTGGAATAATAGAAGAGATAACATTTTTTTTAACGAAATAGCGTATATTGAAGGTTAGATTGCCGTATCGCGGAGGGCAAGTAAAAGAGCCCATTCAATGGAATTGAGACTAGGCTTCATTTTTAGATAGTAAGAATCGACTTTCAAAGCCCGGTTAAATCCGCTTATCGAATGGTGTGCACTCTTCTTGTAGGTATGAACTAGATATGAACGACTATACCAGACTAATAAATGATTGGTCGATACTACGTAAGGCATAAAGATATTAAAACAATTCAAAATAAATTTTAAAGGACAACAGCAGCACTTTACGATTTCAACATGAATTTTGTGGTGAAAAGATTTTCACGATGGTACTTAACGAAAACCTAAGATGAGGGAGATTTCGAGGTTGAATTAGGATTAAGTTAGTCGAAATTCTTTGGAAAAGTATAGTCTGGTTTCAGGTCTAGAAGTTGAGTGAAATTTGTCGGTTTGTGTTATCAACTCAAACAGAGACAAAGCCTCGAGTTTAATCGAACATTGAAAAATTGTTACATGGGTGTTAGCTCTTTATATAAAAGGGATTAGGTCGCATATATTTCATAACAAATTTGTTTTCGCTTCGAGAAATCGCTGAGTGTCCGCGATGCTGGTTTTCGAGCAAAGTAGGTTAGCAATGGGTGTGAGTATGTCAAATAATCGTTCATTTAATGGTAAAAGTATTACGTCGAGATTACTCACCTTACAAGTAAAGTTAATGAGTAGGCACTGGGCAAACCCATGCATACTCTGATTTTATTTACTTATTAGTTTCTGGTAATACATTTTCTCACTTAGTTACAATAATTATTCTAAACCTTTCAATACACGAATCTATAACGCAGGCGCATGCGCAAATTATAATTTATAGGTGCGTTCATTAAAATACATATGACCTTCGCACCCTTTTTCCTTGACGAGATTGATGGTTCAGTATTCTCTTCGTGGAAACGGATGGTTTTCGGCCTTCTTGATTTCTGACTTTTGATGCAGCTGTACTGAGAGACTTTCGGTGCGGTTGATATACCGGAACAGTAGCGATGGAAGCGCCATGCCGTCTGCGCAGTCAGTGCTCCGGAAATGAACTACCTCTACTCATATAACGCGCGCTCTTGATGCTCCGACTGATCTGAGTAGTGGTTACTCAGATTGTTGGAGCATCGAGCAGGAATGTCTTGCGAATAACCTATGCGCATATAACTACAGCGCGTTTAGGGTCGTTTTTTTAACGTTTTATAATAGTTCAATAAATAGAAAGTAATTAATTTTTTTTAATGTAATTGACGGTTTCTATGAAAAAATGTCAGATTTAAAAAAAATCATATTTGGAGAAAATTAAATTTGAAACTTCAGATTTGTATAGTATTCAAATAAATAAACAAAATGATTCAAAACTTTTATATCCATAATCTACATGAGTTAACATGTAATAAAGCATATTAACATATTAACAAAGGGCCTAGCAGGGTAAGATGGTAAAAAATGCACCCGAGGCTCGAACTATCAGACCAAGAGGATCTTTTTTGTCATGATTAAAGAAACCTTTTCCCACTGGTGTTAGGCTCCTATCCCCAAACAGGCCCTTTTAAGGCTCCTTTTTGTCATTTTGAGCATTTTTACGATATCTTGGTGAATTTTTGATCTTTTTAAATCGGGTTTGCGGAAAAAAAAAGTAAAAAAAGTAAAAGTACAAGTATGAATATTTTCGAAACTTTTTGGCGCGAAATTAAATTTTTTTGCATAGTATGCGTAAAGTACGTCGATTCGCATCGTTTTTAGTGCGTAAAGTTGAATTTCACACATAGTGTGAATAAAGCTTCGCTTTACGCATACTATGCGTAAAATTAAACTTTACACACTCAAACGATGCGACGACGTGCTTTACTCATTCTATAAAAAAAATATTGTTCGCCACGCGGGCGAAATCTTTACGACCTCGTGATCATCCAACACTCGGTTCGTGAAGTTCAACTTTACGCCATAGTGACGAAAACTACTATTTTTTAAGCGTTGGAAATATTCAAATTGCTGTATTTTAAATATTACGATAGACGATGTCTTGGAAAAGATATATATTATATATGTTGTGTCAAATTATTAGGAAACATTTTTTCCGATTTTTAAAACTGGTGCGCAGAGGTTAAAAAAATTAAAAACCCGTTTTTTCCCTATTTTCGGTATTTTTACTCATTGTATGATATGAAATTCGCCTCAAATGGTTTGCATTGGCCTATTTTATATCAAAATGATATATTTCTATCTTAAATATATTGTTGGGAATCATAAAATATGGAATATGTAAAAATAAATCATTTATTCATCTATTTTTTCTACGGTTTTTTACGTAAAATCGAGATTTTTTATATTTTTTTAACGTTTATCTCAACGGATGACATGGAATTTATGTGATAATCATATTTGTCACTCTATTTGTATCTGGGAATAACAGTACATAAGCTATACAAAATTTAAAACAAGTAAATATCGATTTTAGAGAGAACAACTATATTTTGTGCGATTTTTTACAGGTCTTTTCAGCTGGATAACAGGCAAATAGTCATAAACATATTCTATTGTCTGATTCAACACAAAAACAATCAATTTGATTTACTTTATATTGCTTCTAATTAGAAAACAAAATCTTAAGAGAAACACCATCTTCCGCCGATATCATTAATCAAAAAATCGTAGATTTTTAATATATTCTAAGCGGCTTATGCCACTGGATGGAAGTAATACGCTCGTTGGTAAGTTTTTTCAAATATTAATTGAATAAAATCAAATCAGAATTTTTATCAGAGTTATGTACCAACTTACATTTTATTAGAAAAAAAAATTAAAATTTATTACAAATCAGTCTTCATCACTATTATTATTTATAACAGGTGTGACGCCGTCTCTTTCAAATATTTTCGACAGTTTTTCAGCTGGTCTCATTATTTTTGACATGTATCTTGCATAGGAGAGATAGTATATTACTACTGCCACCTGCGAACAGCTACTGATCATTCTCATACCATTAGCACATTCACAAAATTAACGTAGAATATCTCGGTATCCAATAGAATTTGGTCTGTAATGTACGTAACAGTTGTAGTGTTTTGACTTTATATGGCGCGATCGTACTTGGATTTTTATGATTTCAGGAGTCTCCTTTAAATAAAGGAAATCTAGATTATCATCTTCATCTAATAATTCCGCTAAATAGGATATAGACTGTTGCAGTTGATAGGTTCCGGTGAAAAATATTTTTAGATCTTTTTCGGTGCATTCAGAAAAATCAAGAATGTCATTTGATGCCAATTTTTGAAAAGGCATTGTTCATCGACTCCATCTTCCATTTTCTGCATCCATCACTAAGGAATTTTCAATAAATTTTTGACTTCTCATCTGTTCAATAATTTCCTCAGTCCCAGATTTATTAGAAATAAAACACTTTCCAAAAGTGTACATAAGAAAGCATGCTATTTTGCTGTAGAGGCCAGCGTCAGGAAACATTTTATTATCGAATTGGTTATGAAGGAGCTTGTACTTTTGACTTATTACGCCATGTACCGTTTCAACAACCCATCGGATACAGGTTACGCGACGAGAACTATTCGCTTCAGCAGTAGTTAACTGATTCCTTTTGCCTTTCAAAGCAGGAATTAATATTTGATAATTTTTTTCTTCTAACTTCTGTACAACGTTACGAAAGCCCCTGTAAACAACAAAAATGTCTCCTTCTTTTAATAATTCACTCAAACCTTCTGGTTCCTTTAAAACAGCTTCTAAAATTGATGCATCATTCTGATTGGCATAAAATGGGCCCAGCATATTAACAATGTAACCATTTATTGAACAGATTGTAAACGGTTTACACAAAGATGCCTTCTTTTGTCCAGAGTACGATTTCCTCTGATATTCGTTGTTACTGCTCTTTTCATGCCGCAGATACGTCCCGTCAGAAACTAAAGCGAGTTGATCATCCCAATATTGTGCAATTTCTTTGCCATTGATGCTGTCTGATTTTGAATCAAATCTCGCCGACAAGCAACTTTTAGTCCAAGACGTGAAGGTAAAAAGTCTTCTCTGAAACACTTCAAAATCAAATCTGAGAATTCTGAGACCTGGTGAGGGCGCCAAGTCCAAGTAAAGCAGAAATCATGTTGTTCGAATTACCACTACGTAACCTCAACAAAAATACCACAAGTGCTTGGTTGACGTTCCGAGAGTTAGAATTCCTCATCGATGTCATCATTTCACGTAATTGTATCAAGTTTTCCCAATTTAAACCTGCAAAAACAATGAGGCAATTTTCTGGAAGTGTATAATCTCCAACCTTGTCTGTAAGTTCTCTGTCTGATCTCCAACTCATACTTTCTAACAATTTTGCTACATCTGTCACATCCATTGAACTTGAACTCGAAATAATACGTATTTTATTAATCTCGTCCTCAAAAAACCGTTTCTTAATCATATAATTAAAACAACAACGATAAAAACTTGTTTACGGGCTTCAAATGGAACAGAAACTATATTGGACGATTTCCCACATATGAAGCAATATTTATGAGTTGTAACGGAATGGCTAGTGGAGGAAAATCCCACAAAGCTACAGGCCAGCGATGCCCTAGAACACGGTGCCGCGGGTGTCAGACTCAAATGACTTGCCTGGGGATCTGCTCCTGAAATCCCGAAAACAACGCGAAGATCGCACGCGAACTTCGCTTTCCAACTAATTGGATCGCTGAGTGAAAAGCGCGCGTTGGAAGAGTGAAGTGCGCGGCCGCTATGCTCAGATATGAAAACGACTGGCGGAGTCGTTTTCCCGCGGAGGCGAGTAACGAGAATTAACACTGTATTAAACACTTAATCTTTACAAGCACAACGCTAGTTCTGTTAGGAACAATAAGTTAGTTCGCGCGCGACGGGTACGGTTTAAACGCGCGAACGTTACGGCGCGCGGTGAAGCTGCTGTTCTCGCGCGCGGTGTTAAAGTACGGCGGGCTGACACACACCCGCACGTACACGGCACAGAAAACTTGCACGGGGCGATTGCCGTGCAAGCCTTTACAATAAACGCGAGAGATAAGAGCAGAAAACTTACGTATTGAAGGAGCAACCGGTGCACTCGACGCACAGTGGGGTGAGAGTACAAAAAAATGCACGAAATGCTTGATTCACTCGAATTTTGTACAAAAAAGAATTGTATACCGATGAATCCCTTCGTTTTAACCTACTCTTTGAGATAGCATTTCCCTCGAATGGTCGACATGTGTTTATGAACATGTTGTGGTTGTAGTTTTACCGTGTGGTCGCGAATTCTAAATCGCGTCATCACATAAGGCTCTGTAGCAATATAACCTCAAAACTCGATTTTTATTAATGTCATACTCATTTTATTCTTCATCTAGCTAAATTGAAATTTCGCACAGAGATTGGAATAATCATTATTTATTACGTATTTCAATTTTATTTAAAAATATTGGTTTTGATTTTGCGAAAACCCTCCTTAAAACGTTAAAAGAATTTTTTATATAACAACTAAGTGATATATTATGATATACTAGCTTTCGTAAAAAAATTTCAAGCATTATAAAGGGCGAATTACACTAAAAATTGCAAAAATAACAAAATACCTGTCAATATGAAGTATTATTGATTATTTCCGTACATAATAAAACGCTAAAGATTTCGAATTCGCGACCACAAGGTAAAACTGCAACCACAACATGATCATAAATACATGTCGACCATTCGAGGGAAATGCTATCTCAAAAAGTAAGTTAAAACGAAGGGATCCATCGCTATACAATTCTTTTTTGTACGAAATTCGAGTGAATCAAGCATTTCGTGCATTTTTTTGTACTCTCACTCCACTGTGCGACGCTCTCTCGTCCTCTGCCGCTCGCACAGTAGTTGCTCGCTCTCCCTCTCACTTACTGGTTCAGATCGGCAGGCGGGCAGGCTGCCGACTCCTCGCTCGCTGTCTCGCTTGCTTTCGTGGCACACACGGCGCGGACTCGCTCGCTTTCTCTCTCTCTCTCTCTTTCTCTCTCTCTCTCTCTCTCTCTCTCGCACTCACAAGAATCGGCGCCTACACTCCTATCATACACGATATAACTGTACCCTCGGCGCGAACGATAAAAAAACTTGGAGAGAGCGGTCGCACGATATGGCTTGCACGGTAGCACACACGAAGATGGCTACTCTGACTTGCAGAAAGCCGTAGCAGCTTTGCAACCCGGCGACGGGCATATTACGCGTCGCGAGACCGATTTGATACGCGCGGAGCGCAAGCGCGCTGTACACGTTACAGCGTAGATACTGGCCTCTTGAACGGCAATTCTATCATTTCTATAGCTTCCTTCATATTTGATTCACTTTCTGTGTACGTGACAGATGGATCATCTCCAGAAGACTGCAATGAAGGTGCTGATGCCGATGAAGTAGGGGTATCTTGACTGTCAGGCTGAATGGTAGTTGAAGTCGTTGGATGATTTTGAATTAACTGTGATTTTTTCTTCTTAGCCAAAGTAACATTTAGGACACACAAAATCACGAATTGCCACAGTTTTCTTGATGTACTCTTCAAAGTCAACCGCCTTGGCATGTGTATTACTATATTTTTTGGAACGACCTATATTTTTAGTGCTCATACCACATTTTATACATTTTTCTCCATTTGTAGTATTCATGATTAATCTGAAAAAATAAATAAAAACAAAACGCAAGAAGATAAAATAATTGTTATATATACATCCGTTATTTCATTAATAAACTTTGCTAAATTATGTTCTCGTTATAGAGTAGTAAATATTTCAAATCACTGTTAGTATTGATGTATACGACTGAACGTACACGAGAGTTAATATTATTAGGGTTTGTCAGCGAGAAGAAATAAAATGGAAAAATAAAGACTTCAAGAGTCTGTGCAACCAACTCCTCTCGAGAGCGAAAGTTGATTGCAGAAAATATAAACACAAAATGCGTTCGAGCAAGTAGGCAAAGTATAACTGCAAATAATACGAGAGCTTCTCGAATTATTGGCAAAAGCAGTATGAGTTTTTACCAATAAGCAAGCAAGCAAAGTAAAGTAATATAATAGATAATACGAGAACTGGTATTATCAACAAAAGAAAATGTAAATAGGAAATGAGCAATGAGCAAAGCAAAGGGTAAGTGTAAGTACGGCCAAATAGCGTTTGGCGAGGAGACCGAGTGCATGTATTTGGCCCCTACTTATACACTAGGGTGAAGTTTTTCATTGAAGGTAGCGCGTTTGGCGCTCGCCATCCAGCGGACACTTCGGGTACTACAATCCCGAACAATTGGGATTATGTAAAGCGCATAATACATATTAAAGCAACAGGATATATATTATTATGGTAATATTTTTATTTATATCTTTAAAGTCCTCTATTGGAAACTACAATTTATTATGACCAGTAGTAAACTACTAAACTACTTGATGAATTTTAATGGGATGCGTCTAAAACCGTTGACTCAAGCTATGGTCAAAAATTTTATACATGTTAAAAACATCATTTTAAGATCTCAAAGTTTAAAAAAAAAATTTCGAAAAAAGAATTTCAAAAAAAGTTGAATTATAAATAAAATATATTAAGTATTTTATAAGTACTTTATAAGTATTAAATTGGAAAAATTAAGAGTTGCCGAGAGGGTTCTTCAATGAAACTTTTTATATACTTGTCAATTGTCACGGTTGACTTTTCCATTGTTCATAATGCATAATTTTATATCATGAGATTAATATAACAGTACTTTGGTCTAGATTATAGAATGCACAAAAGTGTTATCACTTGCTCGTCCTTCATGTAAAAATCACAAATATACTGAAAATCTATTGCAAATCACTCATATTATATCTTTGAAATACTCAACGTAAGATAAGTATATTATACACTATAATTTTTTAAAGATTTTTATGTACGTTTCAAAAATCAAATTCGTACTAATTAATAAAGATATAATACAATTAATGTATGTTATTAACACTTGGCAAGCCAAGTGAATTTTCGTTTTCATTTTATGTTTAATATTATTATCGAACAATATCAATAATATAATATTAGTAAAAATTCGGATAAGTATAAAAAAGTAACCAGTCTAATATTTAAACAATATTTCTTAAAATAAATTAGTTCATCTTGAATCTATTCCGAATTTTAAAATTGATGTTATTGTCCGAAGGTTATTTTAGACAATTCTTTTTTGGGTTTATTCTCTCTCTGTGTGTGTGTGTGTGTGTGTGTGTGTGTGTGTGTGTGTGTGTGTGTGTGTGTGTGTGTGTGTGTGTGTGTGTGTGTGTGTGTGTGTGTGTGTGTGTGTGTGTGTGTGTGTGTGTGTGTGTGTGTGTGTGTGTGTGTGTGTGTGTGTGTGTGTGTGTGTGTGTGTGTGTGTGTGTGTGTGTGTGTGTGTGTGTGTGTGTGTGTGTGTGTGTGTGTGTGTGTGTTTTGACGAGTTTTTCAACTTATGATATATCGATTTTGAAGAGTTTCTTCGGTTATGAAGAGGCTCTTTACAAGGGAAATGTATATATAGTCGGTTTTGGAGAGTTCCCAGGGTCCATTATTTCTTTAGTCAAGGACATATAGCAACTCTGAAGAAAAGAACTATACCTCTCCAAAACCGGTTCACCCACATACTTATATATGTATGGGATATTTCAGGTGAAATCAGCAGTTCAAAATTTTAAAATCGCTCAAAACTCGTTTTCTTTTAGATTTTTATGAAAAAAAAAAATGTTCCTCAAATTTTAGGTCGATATTTGCAAAAATAAAAAAGCTATGCAAGATTGAAATAGTACATTACGCACCAAGGGAGGGAAGTAAGACATCCCAACTCGCGTGTGATATTAACGGTAAACACGCGGGTTGAGATGTTCTACTTCCCTCCCGTGTTGCGTATACTATTTTGTCTCATTTATTCCCTGGAGGAAAGTATATTATTGTCTTTTCACCCTGATCTCGGGGTCTTAAGTGCCACATAACCTCACTCCTAAAACTGCGAGGCTTATGCACGTTTCTAATTTTCTGCCGACTAGCGCCGCCTGCAGGTGATTTGCGGCCCGAGCGGGAGCGAGGGCTGCAACACGCAGGCGGCGCCAGCCGGGCCGAAAATTAGAGAAACGCGCATGCGCATCGCAGTTTCTAGGCGTGAGGGAATGTGGCACTTTCGGCCGTGAGAGCAGGGTGGGAAGACAACACTTTCCGACAGGGTATGAGACAAATTCAAGTTTTTTGCAATTTTTGGTTAAAATCCAAGTTTATTCATTTTTTAACTCAAAATCTTGAAACTTTTTGTATAGAACATTGATTGGCAAAAAGTTTGCATTTTTTCTGTAGAATATGCCAGCATTTATTTTATGACCCTTTTTGAAAGTCTGATTGGCTGCTTCTTAGTATACCTTCATCGAAGGATATTGAGGCTGTGGCGAAATATTGTTTATTCGACAAAATTTTTTTGTATTCTTCTTGGACAACCCTTCAAAATGCTTTTTTGATCAATACTGGCCGAGCAAAGGGAAAAAAGTTACAATTTTTTGAAATATCAAGAAAAATTTATAATTTCAATTCTTGATAACATCATTAATGAAACTAAATATTATTCATACATATTATGGCATGGACCGTACCACTAAATTTTGTTAGAGTATTTATTTATTTATTTATCAAGAGTATATTGTAGAAGTACGTTACATTGGGGTAACCCTGCAGAGGAAAATAAATTTCCTGTTCGCAGGTCCGGAGTATAAAATTACTTAAAACTAAAACTAACACTAATTCTTAACACTATTAAGTAAAACATCTCTAATTTTTTAACAGTATAATAAAATTTCTAAAACAGTAATATGTATATATGCTATATGCAATTATCTGAATTTTTGACTTGAGTTCCTATAACAAAGTTATAGTACCAAATCATATTCAAAGAAAATTCAACTCGTTTTCAATAAATATTTTTCACAATCCATTTTTTTAACTTGTACATAGTGGGTCTTTTGTCTATATCTAATATTTTGAGCTCGTTTGGCAGTAGATTGAATGTTTTTATTGCAGTTATGTGATTTTTTTTTTCGGTTACTCTTTTGCCAATTTTTGGTAATAAAATAGCTTTATTTCTTGTCTTACTATTTGAGTTTGTGAATATATTTTTCAATTCGTTGTAATAATATTTTAAGCAGTCCAATGTGAATAGTTGCTTGATATTCATTGGTTTATTTTGTTCGAAAGTGTTTTTAAAAACTAGTTTAAATAGTCTATTTTGAATATTTTGGAGCAAATGTTGATTGTTTTTATATACACCCCCCAGGCAATTATTCCATAGTTAATCACACTGTGAAAAAACGCATAGTAAATAACTTTTAAAGTCGCTCATTTCTTTATCGCTCATTTCTTTGCCCATATTGCGGTAATAGTCATTCATGATCTTTGCAATTTTAGATTGGTCTTTTACTATCTCCATGTTTTCATCACATATTTCACTTATATTATTATCTTTTTTACATTTATTATCAAGATTGGAATTTATAATTTTCCATAGTTGCCTTGGATTACCTGAGTTTTTCTCTATAAGATCCTTATCGTATTTAATTTTGGCATCTTTCATAACTTTGTTTAGACATTTAACATAATTTTTATATTCGCTTTGTAAACTTACATTCATTGGATGTTTTTTAAGTTGTTTATATAATTTCTCCTTTTTTTACAAGATTTTAGTAATGCAGTTGTAATCCATTCATTTCTAGGTACATTACTGTTTTTAACCGGGTTCCTTTTTGATTTTTCTTGACATTGTATTATTCCATCTATAAAGAGGTTTATTGCTTCGATTGGATCCTCGATTTGTTTGTATTCAGTCCAATATTTCTGACTTGCTATAATTGCTATTTTTTTGTAATTTAATGAATAATTAGTTGTTTTTTTCCATGTCCGTATTCACTAGTGGTTTTTTATGTCTATAAACAGCGGATAATGATAAGTGTCATTAATTTGAAAGTTTTTGCATTTATTGAGTTAGTTTTTATAAAAATATTGTCTATGCATGTTCCACTATCAGTAGTTATATTATATGGTCTAGTCGTATTTGTAAAGCCAGGGTAATAGCCATTTTTAAGGAAATTGTATAGAAAATTCTGACTAATATTGTTTTGTAGCATTATATTTATATTAAAGTCACCTATTATCAAATGGTTTTTAACGTTTCTCTTAAGTTGCAAATATTGATTTACTTTTAAAACAAACTCTGTATTAGGCAAATCATGTGATCTGTACATAGATGAGATTTCTAAATGACTATTGTTTTGAAGGTTTATAATTGTATTTAGTATTTTTAGCCTACCCAGTTCTATAACATTTGTTGTCTGGGTTACGTCTTTTTTACATATACGACTACACCATCTGATTTGTTTATGTGACTATGGTTATAATATATATTGTACCCATTCAGTTGATAATATTGATAGTGTTCTAAGTTAACGGTTTCCGCACATACTATAACACATGGTCTGATTTTGAGCCTTTTATTCAAGATATGCAATTTCTCAAAATTAGTCTTTAAACCTCTTATATTCAAATATAAAATCAAATTATCTGTTGCTTTTCTATCTCGATTAAGAGACTTCAAATCATTATATGCAATTTCCTGCTGATATACAATACATACAAGTTTTGGTATCTTTTCTGGTTGTTACTTCAACGAAAGATTTTTTAGTAAATCGATTCTCCGTTTCTTTTTCTCTATATTCTTCAAGCAACTCCTGTAATAATTTATTTTTGTCTTGCAGTTCCTTATTCAGTTGTTTTAGTAAAGTATGTTCAGCTACCATGATCTCTGCACTCTCACTTGTATCATTTATTGTTGCATTTTGCAATTCTAGTGTCTTTTCTGCTAGCTCCTCTAGTATTTCTCTTCTTATTTCATCGGTTTTTTTCATTTTAATCTGTGCTATTATCATTTTCGCTGTCTCACTCAACTGTCATTCTGCCTCATCATAGGTTATGTTAGACATGTGCACATGCTCCGGACAAATTACTAAGTTATCTCCTAGATTTTTTGTGTTGTTTAATCTATCGAAATCACTTTGATGATATGCATCTCCACATATAATACAAATTACTGTTGCCAGCGGTTTTGCTAGGTGGCACTTATATACTTTTGTACTACTCTTATCAGGAGGCCGATTCCTTCCCGGCGCCATGTTGGCGATCGTATATGAGCACCAAATAGAACATGATATATATCTATTTTCAACAATATTAGGTTTACACAATAAGCGATACCTAATTATGAATGAAATTATGAGTCTGTAGCCTAATTTCATTTTGACAGCTTTATAGTAATTATTCTCTATAGCTTAATTTATTTTAATTCATAATTAGGCATCGCTTATTGTGTAAGCCTAATATTATTGAAAATAGATATATATAATGTTCTATTTGATGCTCTAACAAAATTCAGTGGTACGATCCATGCGATAAGATGTATGAATAATATTCAGTTCAATTAATCATGTTATTAAAAATTGGAATTATGGATTTTTGTTGATATTGTACAAAAAATTGTAACTTTTTTTCCTTTGCTCGGCCAGTATTGATCAAAAAAACATTTTGAAGAGTTTTCGAAGAAGAAAACAAAAAAATTTGTCTAATAAAAAATATTTGGCCGCAGCCTCAATATCCTTCGATGAAGGTATACTAAAAAGCAGCCAAACAAATTTTCAAAAAGGGTCATAAAATAAATACTGGCACATTCTACAGAAAAAATGCAAACTTTTTGCCAATCAATGTTCTATACAAAAAGTTTCAAGATTTTTAGTTAATAAATGAATAAACTTGGATTTTAACCAAAAATTGCAAAAAAATTGAATTTTCAATCTTGCATAGCTTTTTTATGTTTGCAAATATCGACCTAAAATTTGAGGAACATTTTTTTTTCATAAAAAACTAAAAGAAAACGAGTTTTGAGCGATTTTAAAATTTTGAGCTGCTGACTTCACCTGAAATATACCATTTATATATATATATATATATATATATATATATATATATATATATATATATATATATATATATATATATATATATATATATATATATATATATATATATATATATATATATATATATATATATATATATATATATATATATATATATATATATATATATATATATATATATATATATATAATTAAATTGTAAATTGTTTTATTTTTTTAACCCAAGAGGTAAATAGAAACAAGCATTTTATTTTCATGTAGGCCTAACCCTCAGGATTCTTCTATACTTGCCTTCAGAGCGCTCCCGCACTCCTTGATCTACTGTCTATGTCACTACAAAATTATGAAAACCATTAAAATTGTATGCGTTTACATTGAACAATGTAAAAAAATTAAGTGAATTTTAAATTACCTAATGTATCTTTCGTGTTAATTTTTCTTCTCATTTTCTTGAATATCACCAGTAAATTCAATTTTCAAGTATATACTATCGCCATATTAGATCCGCCATTTTGAATTTTGAAAGTTTAATAATAAGATCGTGATCAGTGACGTGAAAACCTCGCTATACAAATTTTAAGCAAACTTTAAGATAAGTACGAAATGTTTACCGCCATTTTGAATTTCGAAAGTTTGATAGCAAGAACGTAAACAGCGACATCGACAACCCATGTGATACAATTTTGAGCAAAATCTAAGCTTTTTTCAAAAAAGCTTTTTTCAAACTTTCAACCGCCATATTGGGTCAGCCATTTTGAACTGCGGAAGTCTTAGAGCAAAATCGTGATTAGCGATTTCGAAATTTCTCTATTATAATTTTGAGAAGAACATATGCTTTTAACGAATTTTTAACCACCATATTGGATCCACCACTTAGAATTTTCTAAGTCTGATAGCAAAATCGTGATCAGCGACCTCGAAAACCTCTCAATACAAACATTAGGCAAAATCTAAGCTTCCTTCGAACTTTTGAGAGCCATATTAAATACGCCATTTTGAATTTCGAAAGCCCAATAGCAAAATTTTGATCAGTGTCCATGAAAACCTCTGCAAACCAATTTTCAGCCAACTCTGAGCACTTTTCCAACTTTCAATCGCCATATTAGATCCGTCGCTTTGAATTTCAAAAGTCTAATAGAAAAACTTGATCGGCGACCTAGAAATCAGTGCATACCAATTTTCAATCAATTCTTTGTTCTATCGATACTAACGGTCGTGCTGTCCAAGGAGTCAGGATGGTAAATGACAAGCCGTGTGTTTAGCTTAATGTCGACGTTTCGGACTCTTTTTTTATTGAGTCCCTTCTCAAGACTCTAATACAAAAATCATATATTTATAAACTTTTGATACAAAAATGATAGAAAAATTTACATACAAATTACACATAATTACTTACAAGAAACAATAGTCTAACAAATTTTTAGGTGGTCACAGCGATACCACCAGTCAATTGAAATTAAATTCGCAACATTTTGGCCTTTATATACCGTGGAGAATTACATATGTATTTGTTACATTAATACAAGAAGCCAATCATACATTGTATAAGGCGGTGCTTATTAGCTGTACAGAGAGAGAGAGAGTATTAGACAAATATATGTCAAGGAGGTGTCAAAGAGACGGGGAGGGCCCAAGATGACTGTGATTTTATATTTTTGGGCGTGGCCATCTCTTTGTCTAACATACTCTCCTAATACCTTCTATCTTCTGTGATTGTGTTTGTAGGATATTGCTGTTGTAGAAAATGATTTTTATTGATAAAAGATTTATATTCGAACCTGAGTGTTTTTGTGTCTTGTTGATTATTAATCTATTGTTTTTGCGCATGTTTTCATACATGATGTCACAGCGATACCACCAGTCAATTGAAATTAAATTCGCAACATTTTGGCCTTTATATACCGTGGAGAATTACATATGTATTTGTTACATTAATACAAGAAGCCAATCATACATTGTATAAGGCGGTGCTTATTAGCTGTACAGAGAGAGAGAGTATTAGACAAATATATGTCAAGGAGGTGTCAAAGAGACGGGGAGGGCCCAAGATGACTGTGATTTTATATTTTTGGGCGTGGCCATCTCTTTGTCTAACATACTCTCCTAATACCTTCTATCTTCTGTGATTGTGTTTGTAGGATATTGCTGTTGTAGAAAATGATTTTTATTGATAAAAGATTTATATTCGAACCTGAGTGTTTTTGTGTCTTGTTGATTATTAATATATTGTTTTTGCGCATGTATGAAAACATGCGCAAAAACAATATATTAATAATCAACAAGACACAAAAACACTCAGGTTCGAATATAAATCTTTTATCAATAAAAATCATTTTCTACAACAGCAATATCCTACAAACACAATCACAGAAGATAGAAGGTATTAGGAGAGTATGTTAGACAAAGAGATGGCCACGCCCAAAAATATAAAATCACAGTCATCTTGGGCCCTCCCCGTCTCTTTGACACCTCCTTGACATATATTTGTCTAATACTCTCTCTCTGTACAGCTAATAAGCACCGCCTTATACAATGTATGATTGGCTTCTTGTATTAATGTAACAAATACATATGTAATTCTCCACGGTATATAAAGGCCAAAATGTTGCGAATTTAATTTCAATTGACTGGTGGTATCGCTGTGACCACCTAAAAATTTGTTAGACTATTGTTTCTTGTAAGTAATTATGTGTAATTTGTATGTAAATTTTTCTATCATTTTTGTATCAAAAGTTTATAAATATATGATTTTTGTATTAGAGTCTTGAGAAGGGACTCAATAAAAAAAGAGTCCGAAACGTCGACATTAAGCTAAACACACGGCTTGTCATTTACCATCCTGACTCCTCGGACAGCACGACCGTTAGTATCGATAGAACAAAGAACTCTTGAAGCAGCTGTCGTTAGAATCATCATCTCAATCAATTTTCAATCAAGTCTAAGCTTTCTTCAAACTTTCTACCGCCATTTTATATACCTAAGCTTTTTTCGAATTTATAACCACCATTTTAGAACCGCCATATTGGATTTTGAAAGTCTGATAGCGAAATCGTGATCAGCAACCAGCAGAACCCGTATATACAAATTTAAATCAAAATCTAAGCTTCCTTCAAACTTTTGACAACCATATTGCATCCGCCATTTTGAATTTCGAAAGTGCAATAGGAAAATCGTGATCAGCGACCTCGAAAACCCCTGTATACAAACTTTAAGCAAAATCTAAGCTTCCTTCGAACTTTTGACAGCGCTTTTGAATTTCGGAAGTCTGATAGCAAGATCGGGATCAGCGACCTCGAGAATCCCTGCATTCCAATTTTAAGAAAAAATGAATTTTTATTCAAATTTTTAACTACCATATTGTATTCGCCATTTTGAAGTTTTAAAGTCTGATAGTAAGAACGTGATCAGTGACGTGAAAACCTGTATATACAAATTTTAAGCAAAATTTAAGCTTCCACCATAGTTTTTTCCGTCAATTTGAATTCCGAAAGTCTGACATCAAGCACATGAACAGCGACCCCGAAAACCCATGTGTTATAATTTTGAGCAAAATCTAAACTTTTTTCGAACTTTCAACCGCCATATTGGATCAGCAAATTTTGAATTTCGAAAGTCTGATAGCAAAATCGTGATCAGCAACATCGAAAACCCTCGTATTCCAATGTTTAGCACAATTTAAGCTTCTTTTAAACTTTTCACTGTCATATTGGATTCGCTATTTGGAATTTCGAAAGTATAATTATGACGATAGTTCCGCCCCCTGCGGGATGGTCAAGAGTATACTAGGATCCGAATGTGGGGGATGAGGAGATTCAGGTGGCTTAGAATGTAATGATAACACACTATTTTACAAAAGTAGAAGATGAATTTTTTTATTCAGTAATAAGAGAAAGATAACTCAGAGGTCATACTCCCTATTTTACAAATTTTAGGGTAAATAGGGGAGACTTTTTGTGAAGATAGGGGAGAAATTTTATGAAAATAGGGGAGAATTTTTATTTTTAAACCCATGTAGGCGGGGGACATGCGGTCCACGCATATAAGGGAGTCATGTAGACATGACAAAATAAGCCAAACGATTATTTAAATAATTTTTAAACCCAAGTAGGCGGGGGATATGAGGTCCACGTATGTAAGGGAGTGATGAAAAAATAAATAAAACGATTATATAAATAAGTTTTAAACTCAAGTAGTCGGGGGACGCGAGGTCCACGCTTATTAGGGAATTACGGAGACGTGCAACATTAAGCAAGACAATTATGTAAATAATTTTCAAACCATAGTAGGTGAGAGATATGAGGTCCACGCATATAAGGGAGTCATGTAGACATAAAAAAATAAGTAAAACGATAATTTAAATAGCTTTTAAACCCAAGTAAGCGGGGGATATGAAGTCCACGCTTATTAGGAAATTACGTAGACGTGCAAAAATAATCAAAACGATTATTTAAATAGCTTTTAAACCCAAGTAGGCGGGGGATACGAGGTCCACGCATATAAGGGAGTAATGTAGTCATGCAAAAATAAACCAAGAGATTATTTAAATAGCTTTTAAACCCAAGTAGGCGGGGGATATGAAGTCCACGCATATAAGGGAATTACGTAGATGTGCAACAGACAATTATTTACAGTATCCCCCGTCTACTTGGGTTTAAAAATTGTTTAAATAATTGTCTTGCTTATTGTTGCACGTCTACATAATTCCCTAATATTCATGGACCTTGCGTTCCCCGGCTACTTGGGTTTAAAAGCTATTTAAATAATCGTTTTGCTTATATTTTCATGTCTACATGACTTTTTTATATGCGTGAACCTCATATCCCCAGTCTACTTGGGTTTAAAAATTATTTAAATAATCGATTTGCTTATTTTTTCATGACTCCCTTACATACGTGTACCTCATATCCCCCGCCTACTTGGGTTCAAAAATTATTTAAATAACCGTTTTGCTAATTTTTTCATATCTACATGACTCCTTATATGCGTGGACCTCATATACCCCGACTACTTAGGTTTAAAAGCTATTTAAATAATAGTTTTGCTTATTTTTTCATGTCGAAATGACTTCCTTATATGTATGGACCTCATATCCCCGCCTACTTGGGTTTAAAAGCTATTTAAATAATCGTTTTGCTTATATTTCCATATCTACATGACTTCCTTATATGCGTGGACCTCATATCCCCCGCCTACTTGGATTTAAAAATTATTTAAATAATCGTTTTGCTTATTTTTCATGTCTACATGACTCCCTTATATGCGTGGACCTCATATCCCCCGCCAACTTGGGTTTGAAAGCTATTTAAATAATCGTTTTGCATATTCTTTCATGTCCACATGACTCCCTTATATGCGTAGACCTCGCATCCCCCGGCTACTTAGGTTTAAAAATTATTAAAATAGTCTTGCTTGTTAATGCATGTCTACGTAATTCCCTAATATTCGTGGACCTCAAATTCCCCGCCTACTTGGGTTTAAAAATGGTTTAAATAATTGTCTTGCTTATTGTTGTACATCTACGTAATTCCCTAATATGAGTGGAAATCATATCCCCCGTCTACTTGAGTTTAAAAATTGTTTAAATAATTGGTTTGTTTATTGTTGCACGTCTACGTAATTTCCTTACATACGTGTACCTCATATCCCCCGCCTACTTGGGTTCAAAAATTATTTAAATAACCGTTTTGCTAATTTTTTCATATCTACATGACTCCTTATATGCGTGGACCTCATATACCCCGACTACTTAGGTTTAAAAGCTATTTAAATAACCGTTTTGCTAATTTTTTCATATCTACATGTCTCCTTATATGCGTGGACCTCATATACCCCGACTACTTAGGTTTAAAAGCTATTTAAATAATAGTTTTGCTTATTTTTTCATGTCGAAATGACTTCCTTATATGTATGGACCTCATATCCCCGCCTACTTGGGTTTAAAAGCTATTTAAATAATCGTTTTGCTTATATTTCCATATCTACATGACTTCCTTATATGCGTGGACCTCATATCCCCCGCCTACTTGGATTTAAAAATTATTTAAATAATCGTTTTGCTTATTTTTCATGTCTACATGACTCCCTTATATGCGTGGACCTCATATCCCCCGCCAACTTGGGTTTGAAAGCTATTTAAATAATCGTTTTGCATATTCTTTCATGTCCACATGACTCCCTTATATGCGTAGACCTCGCGTCCCCCGGCTACTTAGGTTTAAAAATTATTAAAATAGTCTTGCTTGTTAATGCATGTCTACGTAATTCCCTAATATTCGTGGACCTCAAATTCCCCGCCTACTTGGGTTTAAAAATGGTTTAAATAATTGTCTTGCTTATTGTTGTACATCTACGTAATTCCCTAATATGAGTGGAAATCATATCCCCCGTCTACTTGAGTTTAAAAATTGTTTAAATAATTGGTTTGTTTATTGTTGCACGTCTACGTAATTTCCTAACATGCGTGGACCTGATATCCCCCAGTTACTTGGGTTTAAAAATTATTTAAATAATCGTTTTGCTTATTTTTTCATGTCTATATGACTCCCTTATATGCGTGGATCTCATATCCCCCGCCTACTTGGGTGCAATATGCTGACAGCCGCCTATAGTATAACTATCCAACTATATTCGGGTATCGTATACTAAATTATTAATATAATTATTGAAAATAGGGGAGATAGGGACGATTTCTTGATTATAGTGGAGAATAGGGGAGATGCTTGGAAATAGGGGAGAATAGGGAAATAGGGGAGAGAGTATGACTCCTGATAACTATTTAAATAAACTATATGTTCCAAAGTTAACAACAGATAACAATAGGTGTTCGCGGGACGCCTGCCACGCAGTAGTTTGCGCCATCAGAAACATAAAAGCCAGAAAACGCACTTACTTCGGAGTACTAAATAATCGCACGCTACTGCTCTCTCGCGGCGAGGGGCGATGAACAATGTTTAGACACCGGGCGATCTAACCCGCTATGGTTAGGAGTTCGATAGTTACGACGGTCTCGTGGGTGTAGTATCGTCCGCACGTCGAGTATTCCGCTGTCTAGGAACGTGACAACTCCTCACCTAGACACGTGTGTGCACGAGGCCTCAGTGAGAGTCGACCTCGGGGTCCATCTCTCGCTACCTCGTGTATGATCGACGGCAGAGACAGTGGCTAAACCAGAGCGGATCGGATCGTCTAAGTCGCGTAGGTAGTTCGTGGTGGTCTGGATTGCGACGGTCTGTGCGTCGTGTATTCTCTATGGTCGAGAGGAGCGACGTGAGTTTCGGACGTATTCGCCGGGGTCGCAGTCAGGTACGATTCGGAGCTGGGGGCCACAGACGGTAAGTGGTGTTACAATGCTCTCCCCCGTGTGTGCGCTATCGAGAGTATTGCGGTAGAGGATATCTAACCTGTGTGTGCACAGTGCTAGTGTGGATACAGTATAAGTACTGGGAAGGTAGGACAGTCGGCGACCGTCTGCTGATCCCTCGGATCAGGGCGGTTTAAATACTCAAAGCTTCCAGCGCGGAGCTGCGCGCGCACTGTGGCGGCATGACGATCGCGGATGCGCGAACGCATCGGCGCGCCAGCGAGTAAGGCGGGTTCTCGTGAAGCGGCGTGAGCGCCCGCGCGCAAGTAAATTACTAACCTAGACTGGTGCGAATGTTTCGATGAGTGCGTGCGCTGCTATCCTACCGAAGATAGCTTAACCCGGCACGATGACTTAGCAACGAAGGAGCGGTGGCTTCGTTGCATAATAGCAAAATCTTGATCAACGACCTCGTAAACCCCTGCATATCAATTTTCAGCAAAATCTAAACTTTTTTCGCACTTTCATTCGCCATATTGAATCCGCCATGTAGAATTTCCAAAGTCTGATAGCAAAATCGTGATCAGCGGCTTCGAAAACTATGTATTCCAATTTTGGGAAAACCTAAGCTTTTTAGAATTTTTAACCACCATGTTGAATCCGCCATTTAGAATTTTGGAAGTCCAATAGCAAAATGTTGATCAGCATCCTCGAAAACCGCTGTATAGCGATTTTCAGCCAACTCTGAGCATATTTCCGAACTTTCAATCACCATATTGGATCCATCATATAGAATTTCGAAAGTCTGATAGCAAAATCGTGATGTGTGACCTCGAAAACCCCTGTATACAAATTTGAAGCCGAATCTAATGTCCCTTCGAAGGTTTGACAGCCATACTGGATCGGCCATTTAGAATTTTGAAAGCCCAATTACAAAATTTTGATCAGCGTCCTCGAAAATCCCTGTATAACAATTTTAAACAGAATCTAAACTTTTTTCAAATTTTTTACCGCCATTCTGAGTTTGTGAAAGTCTGATAGCAAGATCGTGATCAGCGACTACGAAAACCCATGTATAATTTCTCAGAATTTTTAACCGTCATAGTGTATCCTCCATTTTGAATGTCGAAAGTCCAATAACAACATTTTTATCAGCGCCCTCGAAAACACCTGTACATCAATTGTCAGCAAAATCTAACATTCGTTCGAACTTTGTACATCTCTTCAGAATTTCGAAAGTATAATAGCCAAATCTTGATCAGCGGCCCCGAAAACGCCTGCACACCGATTTTCAACCAACTCGAAGCACTTGTCAGAACCTTCAATCGCCATATTGGATCCGCCATTTAGAATTTTGGAAGTCTCATAGCAAAATCATGACCACAGACCTCGAAAACCCATGTATAACAATTTTCAACAAATTCTAAGCTTTTTTCGAATTTATAACCACCATTTTGAATCCGCCATATTGAATTTTGAAAGTCTAATAGCAAAATCGTGATCAGCGACCACGAATACACCCACAGACAAATTTTAAGTAAAATCTAAGCTTCTCTCCTTCGAACTTTTGAGTGCCATTTTGGGTCCGCCATATTGAATTTTGAAAGTCCAATAGCAAGATCGTGATCAGCGACCTCGAAAACCCATGTATGCCAATTTTCAATAAAATCTAAGTTTTTTTCGACTTTTTACAGACAATTTAATTTTCGAAAGTGTGATGGCAAGATCGAGACCAGCGACTTCATAAATCCTTGTATTCCAATTTTGAGAAATACCTAAGCTATTTTCGAATTTTTAAACACCATGTTGGAACCGCCATTTTCAATTTTGAAAGTCGGATAGCAAAATCGTGATCAGCAATCAAGAGAACCTCAGCATACAAATTTTAAACAAAATCTAAGCTTCCTTCGAACTTTTGACAGCCATATTGGATTCGCCATTTTGAATTTCGAAAGTCCAATAGCAAAATCTTGATCAGCGACCTCGAAAACACCTGTATACCAATTTTAAACAAAACCTAAGCCTTTTTCGAATTTATAGTTGATGATAATTTTCTGAGTTTTAATCTTGTCTCGAGAGTTACTTCATCGAATGTTCGAATTGATATAACAGATCGAGGAATCTCTATCGAGATCCGCCTTCAAGGTAAAAGGGTTAATCCTTACTTTTTGTATAAGTAAGCACGGGACTAACCTCCCCGTCTTAGCGGATAACTGATCAAGAGAGGCCGCAATGGTGCTGGCGCTTTACTCGCAAAAAAACGGGCATTAATGAAGTTTCTGAGAACATTAGCCCATAGCATCCACGGCAAAAGCGGAAGTTTCTACAACAAAACTCCTTTAACTTTGAGGGAGGTCTGATTGGGGGTTACGAGGGGGTCAGGTGGCGGCAAGGGAAGTTGAGGAAGAGGCGAGGCGGAGTTCTTCCATGCTCAAAATAACGTGTGAAAAATGCGGAGGGACAATGCGGAGGGAAATTGCGGAGGGATAATACGGAGGAAATCGGAGGGATAATGCAGACTCCAAATCCAGACGCAAAAAAAGTGAATTTTACGTTATTTTGTGGAGGGGACTTCGCGGAGGGACGCGGAGGGTAGGCGTTTTAATATATATATATATATATATATATATATATATATATATATATATATATATATATATATATCATTATACGGTATTTTGAGGATTTCATAAAGAATTTGTACAATAGTGGTGACACAAATATAAACATTGTTATAAACAACCAATAAACAAGCGCGTGACTAAAGAAATAATGACCCTAAGGTTATTGACTAACACCACGACGCCTGCGGCGCCCGCTTTTACGGAAAAATATCACGGAATTTCCGAAATCGATGTATTAACACACTATTGTGGAAACCGCTGAAAAATCCTCAAAATGCCTCTCGAGTGCTTTGGACTTTTGAGGAGACTCCTCAAAATGCCTACAAAATCCTCAAAATTCGGTATATATGACTTATATAATCCTCAAAATGCGTCCCAGATGTGAATATATATATATATATATATATATATATATATATATATATATATATATATATATATATATATATATATATATATGTATATATATATATATATATATATATATATATATATATATATATATATATATATATATATATATATATATATATATATATATATATACGAGGGTCATTTGATAAGTACCTAGCCTACAAATGAAAACACCAAAATTTTACAAAAAATAAAATTTATTTTTCAATGTAGTCTCCTTTTAGTTGAATACACTTGGTCCAGCGGTGTTCCAATTTTTTTAACCCCGTTGAAGAAAATGTTTTCTCTTGGTTTGCAAAATAGGCCTCCGTGGCGGCGATTATTTCGTTATTAGAGTGGAATCTCTTCCCGGCGAGCAAATTTTTTAGGTTCGGAAACAAAAAAAAGTCGCACGGAGCCAAATACGGTGGATGGGGCAGCAGTTCGTAGCGTAATTCGACCAATTTAGCCGTGGCGAGTGCAGAAGTGTGAGCCGGTGCATTATCGTGGTGGAAAAGCACTTTCTTTTTAGACAAATGGGGCCGTTTTTCTTCTAACACGGCGTCAAATCGGCTCAATAGTTCGGCGTAGTACTGTCCTGTGACCGTTTTGCCCTTCTCCAGATAGTCAATAAAAATCACACCTTGAGAATCCCAGAAAACAGTGGCCATCACCTTTCCGGCCGACGGGACCGTCTTCGCCTTCTTCGGAGCAGGTTCACCGGGTAAGGTCCACTGTTTTGACTGCTCCTTGGTCTCTGGAGTGTAGTAGTGAATCCATGTTTCGTCGACGGTCACGTAACGACGCAAAAACTCTTTTGGATTGCGATTAAACAGCTCCAAACACTGCTCTGAACTGGTCACACGGATGCGCTTGTTGTCTGCAGTCAGCAAACGCGGCACCCACCTTGCTGACAGCTTCCTCATGCCTAAAATCTCATGTAGGATATGCCACACGCGTTCTTCTGAGATGCCTACTATCGCAGCTATCTCGTGCACCTTTAATCGGCGGTCGTGTATTTTTGTCACGTTCTCCTCCGTAGTGGCTGTTTTCGGAGCACCTGGGCGTGGATCATCAAAAACCGACGTACGACCACGTTGAAACTCGTTATACCAAAATTTAACGGTCGCCATCGAAGGAGAAGCATCCCCATACACTGCATCCAAGCGTTCTTTAATTTCACTGCGCGATTTCCCTTCCAAAAACAAGAATCGAATCACCGACCGATATTGTTCTTTCTCCATTTTCTCAAAAATCAACGAACACATTTGCTTTCACACGCTCTCAGAAATAAACTACTACTCCGATCCGGCTGAAATTTCGTCTGTAACCGTTTACAGGAAGATACTGCACTGTAGTGTATTTCTGGTGCGATAGTGACACCATCTGGCGGTGAGGCTAGGTATTTGTCAAATGACCCTCGTATATGCGGAAACCGGTACTTTTGAGGATCTATGGTTTTTTTCTCCAGAGTTCGTATATGCTTGACTAAAGAAATAACTCCCTCTCTGCGTTGAAGGTATTAATATAAATCCTCAAAAGTAACGTTTCATACCGAAGGAATTTTGAGGATGTCCTGAAAGTTCGAAAAATCCTCAAAGTATCGAATCCGTGCTGACATAGATCCTCAAAAGCTGCATTTGATGTAGTTATATATATATATATATATATATATATATATATATATATCCGCAAGCGCTTTTTCTCGGATTGTATAGAGTCCTATAGTTTATTCTCTCAGAGTTGCTCTATACAAGTGACTAAAGAAATAACCCTCTCTGGGTACCGACACTCTAGCGAGTCCCAGAAATAACGCGAAAAACCGCTCGGTAAAACTGGGACGTCCCGGAAATAACGTCGAATCCCAGAAAGCACGGGATTGTACAGTGTGAAATTCCCAGAAAATACACCTACCGACTAGTTTTACACACACACACACACACACACACACACACACACACACACACACACGCACACACGCACGCACGCACGCACGCACACACACACACACACAGATTAAAATTCTCTCTCTCTCTCTCTCTCTATTTATATACGTATCTATTTGTCCTGTAAAGTTTGTAATACTTAACAGCATGAGAATAAGAAATTCTTACATAAATAACATTAAAAAGCTTAAGCATAAAAATTCAAACTATTAGCAGCAAAACAAGAAAAGTTATTCTAAAATACGTATACCGCAGGATAATAAACTATAAACTACCATGCATCAACTAAAGAACACTCGTCCACGGTAAATATCCAACAATCACAGCGGCGTCGGTGAAAATTAGCGCACGCGGATTCGGAGTGTAACGGTCGCTCTGACTAAAAGGGCAGCTGTTGTACCGACTAGATGGCGCCATTGGGGCACTGATTCGGCGCTTGGGTTACTCTGATCTGAGTAGCTTCTACTCCGATGACAAGAGTCGCCTCTAACACTGCAGTTCAGATGGCAGCAAGAGTTGAACTGACTGCAGTTGTTCTTCTAAGTCCGACTGTCTATTTTTTGCTGGTAAGGTTTCGGTCAGTGTTTGGGCAGAGATTCGCCCTCTTCAATTTTCGTAACTGCACGCTCTGCTGTAATTGACGAGCCTGTTTATACGAGATTTTTACGTACACAGAAGCTTCTCGACTATTGTCAATTGAAAGCTCCCGTGCTACGCACATTGGATTCATATACGATATTTCAGCAGTTGGACCTCAGAGTTAAAAAGAAAGCCGTAAAGATGTTTCCTAATTTTGTTGGTGTCGCCGCTTTCTCATCTTTTTCACAAGAAAAAACTTCCCACGGAGGTCAAGTAGCCTACTTCATGTACCTCCTAATGCATCAATTTTCACACTTGCCTCTCGATATCGGATTTATCTCATCAACTGAAAAATGCACCCCTGCGTTCAACTTAGCTGCATTCATAATTTCTGCTCTCTATCGGATGTCGGTATTTCTGCCTCGGAAAAGAAAAATCAGATTTTCATTGGTTGCAGTGACAAACTCCAGATCTCTCTTTTTCTCTCTTATTCTCTTCCCTCTCTCTCTCCTGCTGCCCCTCTCTCTCTCTCTCTCTCTCTCTCTCTCTCTCTCTCTCTCTCTCTCTCTCTCTCTCTCTCTCTCTCCTCCCCCTTGACTTCTAGCAGGTTGGGTGGACCATGGCGTCAACTAGTCCCTCCCACTATCTCACTAGTTTGTCATTGTCCCTCCACCGGTCCTCTATTCTCGTCTCGTACTTTCTTCTCATGCGCGAACCCAAGATTTATAAATTTTCCCCGCGTGAAAAATGATATTAAAATCTTGTATTATAAATGTTATAATCATGCTCTAGGTAAATGGATGAAAATTCGTCCATTACAAAACGGAACGTCATTTGACATGAAAAAAAAAATTGAGACGTAAATTTTTTATCTTACAAAAAGTGATAAAATCTTATAAGTCATTCGAAATAAGATTTTTCGTATTTTACAAGAAAAAGCAAACTTACGTTTTTCTTTACATAGTCCCTAGTTTCTGCTGGAAAAGCAAGCCACCGTTGTTGATATTGAGACTTCAAAGTCAAATCCTTTGAAGTAAGCTGATTTTTCAATTGCAATCCTGCAGCCATTCGAGCAACAGTACTAGCAGCAGCAGTAATAAGAACTCCGCTCAATCTTCTAACGAATTCGTGCTATAAATATCGTATCATAAGTGAAACTTATGAGTAATACTGTTTTAGTTCGAATAAAGAAAATATTCACTCTGACAAAGCAGAACTACTTACAAGATTAGACTGCGCTGCTTGTTCCAAGAAGTTTTGAGCTGCTTCCAATTCATGTTTATCTGTAAAAAATAGAACATTTTAAGACGAATCGAATTGTATAAACACGTATACAACAATTAATATTATATCACTTTATTCAATAAAATTAATCAACTACATCTTGTAATTAATTAGTATATGTTTTGATGGAGTTTTCTTTACTTTTTAGGTTAACCAATAGATTAACCAGTTACGAGTATCCTGCATTTGGACACTCGTTTACATCTATGTTGTGCCATAAGGGTACACAAAGTTATAAAACGATAAAAATTTTAAAAATATCACTTTTTAAATTATTTTAATAAACTATGACTTGAAAGTTCATAAAATATTACTGTATTTAATAATTTACTGAGGAATAGTACATTACGCAACAATTGCGACAAGTAAATGATTTCCACATGACTCATATGGGCATCACCTATGCGCACGCATTGCCTACACTATTTTTCTAAACGTATGCGAAAAACGATTTTCAATGCCTATGAAGCGTACGCGGAGTGTGGGTTTCTCGCACTTTGTACTCGTAGTGTGCAAAGTGCTTGCTTTGCACATTCAGTGCGCAGAGTGAGTGCTTTGTACACTACGAGTTAAGAATCTGGCATCCTACACTTTGCGTACGCTAAATTCGCATTGAAGATCAAGTTTTGCGCATTCAGTTTAGAAATTAGTACATTATGCGACAAGTGTACAAAGTACGCACGCGCAGGCGTTGCGTATACAATTTTTCTAAACGTATGCGCAGTAGTACTTTTCGATCCTAGTGCGAGAGAGATGATTCCCGTACGAGAATGAGTTTCGCTCTGCTCGGGCGACAATTACACGAGTCGAGAATCATCTCTAGCACGCGTATCAAACAATATTTTTCAAAACAATGTAGTTATATTTTTCATAATAATATTTTGTATTTCTCGCATTTTGTACTGTCGTTCAGTTTTTTAAAGCTTTTTTTATAGAACAAAAATATGTAATTATATAATTAATTTTTTATGTATGTCATATACAGAAAATGAGTAAAACAAAAACTGGAATATAGAAGATCCGCTCTTCATTATTACAATATTACAATATTATAATATTAAATATTAATCATATTTATTACCTTTGTACAGTTTGTTCGAGCTTATGATAATTTAGTAGAGTGAGATAAGTAAGTTGTAGTCACCGTATTAATTTAACAATGTATTTATTAAAACTAATTACAACTTCCAAAGAAGGTAGAGATCAACCTGTTGATTTTACTGTGCGTGTATATAGTGTGATGTGGTCGCGCTTGTGTCTCACGTAGAACTGAGAATTCCGCCGTTAGACTGCCTGTAAAAAGTATAGTGTTAAGATCTGTGAGTAAATATGTGTGTTTGTAATGTATGTAGTAGTCCAGCAGTGGTAGGGGTACTTCACGTAGTTTTTGGAACATCCCGCCCGTCTTCGCCAGATACTGGCGAACAATCATCTTCTAGATTGGTCGGGTGTAGCTAAACGTGTCAGTTTTAATGCTAGTGGCCATTTGCAAGATGGGTACTGTTCGTTGCGAAGCAAACGCAAGTCACCGACCTTAATTTGAATCTGCTTAGTGCACCATTTGGGCCGCTGCTCTGCGTTCCCAAGTACTCCTCGGACCATCGGCCCCAGAAGTACTCATACATGTTTCGGAGCATCTGCCATCTGTTCAAGCGGGATGATGAGAATTCGAGCGTTGATGGTTCCGGTATTGCAATTAGAGTCTACCCGATTAAAAAACGCCCCGGAGTCAAGGCAGTTAAATCCTCCGGATCATCGGTGACTGTATGAAGCGGCCGTGAATTCAAGGCGGCCTCAACTTGGGCGGGGGGACAAGTCATTTCTTCAAACGTCAAAAGAGTTTCTCCAATGACTCTTTTGAGGTGAAATTTCACGGATTTGACGACCGTCATCCAAATACCGCCAAAATGTGTTGCTCCAGGGGGGTTGGAGCGCTACTCATTTCCATCAGTAGCCTAGAGACGAGCAATTTAGTGTTGTTGAATACTTGCTTGTTGAAGTAAAAGTCTGAGCTCTTTGTCTGCTCCGATAAAGTTAAGACAATGTATTCAGTGTAGCGCAAATACCTCTTCTAGCGAGAAAGCGTTTGTAAGCACCAAGAAAGTCTTCTGATGAGTAACCAGCGAAGACTTCTAAGTGCAGAGCCCGGGTTAACAAGCACACGAATACACTGATGTAACCATTGTAAGACCTGGCCCGTCGGCGTTTTGAAAATCGTAAGTGAATTGGCCCAGCGTAGTCAACTCCAGAGTGAAGGAACGGCCTGAACAGTCTCACGCGCTAGAGGGGCAAGTCTCCCATGACCTGAGTCGTAGGTTGGGCTTGCTGTCTCCAACAGCGAAGGCATCTGAAGATAAGCCATTTTACCATCTGACGTCCTCGCAGGATCCAAACTCGTTGTCGTACGTGGTGGGAAAGGCAAAATGAGTGGGTATTTCTCGTCTGGATGAAGGAGCGAGTGTTTTAAGCGTCATCCAACTCGAATAAATCCTTGCTTGTCTACAATCGGATTAAGACGGAGCAAGAAACTTTTGTGAGGCCAGGTGCGGTTGTTTTTGGCAAAGTAGCTTAGTTCCTTGGCAAAGTGAAGACCTTGCACCCAGAAAATTACAGCTTTCAATGAATGTTGAAGTAGAGAAGGCGTCAATTCGCTGATTTGTTTGATTTCTGCTTCAGTTATATTTTTATTCTTCAATGTAGCCCTTGCTCGCATCAGAAGTCGGAGCCAGCAGGCTACGGCCCACAAAAGTGCAGACAATCTGCTGAATCTTTTTATGAAAGATCGGTCCGATGGATCAGTCACCGGTGGTGCAGCTGCGGTACGGCAGAAGGTATTTTTACGCTCCGGCAGCTCTTCGTGTAGGCCTCTTCCGTCGCTGTTGCTAACGCATACCCAAGGATCATTAGTTTGAGTTAAGAATGAGGGGCCGTGTAGCCAAAGTGACGAAATAGCTAACTCAGCCGCAGATATGCCTCTCGAAGGTAAGTCAGCTGGATTATTGGTACCAACAATGTAATTCCATGAAGCCTGGGGGAACGTGGTTTGAATTTCAGAGACTCTATTAGCTACGTACGTCTTCCAAGCAGTAGGCTCATCCAGAATACAGGCCAAGGTGATTCTAGAATCGGACCAGCAGTGACAGTCTATATTTTCGAGAGATAAAATGCGGCGAACGCTACATGAGAAGAATAGAGTTCGCATTATCCTTACTGTCAACTGCTCGCAGATACAAAAACGCGGCAAAGGCGCGTTCTGATGCATCGGAAAATCCGTGGAGTTCGGTAAATCGGAAGTCTCTTGACAATCCGACACATAGAAACACTCAGAAGTGTTGAAGTCGAGGAAGGTCATCGACGAGTGTCCCATTTCTGCCTCAGATGGATCGGCAAAGGTTGATCACACTCTACTCCGTTGTGCCACAGTGACTGCATGAAAATTTTGAGTGACACTGTAACGGGTGTGATCCACCCTAGTGGGTCGTAGAGTTGAGCGATAAGAGACAAAACGCTCCTTTTCGTGACTTTCGATGAGAAAATTGGAAGGTTAACTTGGAAACAGAAAACATCAAGAAGTGGTTGCCACGCTACGCCGAGCATCAAGACGGCTTCTGCCTGATGCCAAACAAGAAACTGTGCGTCAGCTTGCTGCTCTGCAGGCATGTTGGATAAAATGTTTGGGTGGTTGGCAATCCATTTATGTCTATTAAGCTAGCACCGCCACTAACGACCGCAACTATGAAAACTGTATCACAATTTGTTGCTAATTTGCTGCTAATTTGTTACGCAAACACCGAATTTGTTGCTCCAGCCGTTTTCGAGATATCCTGGCGGTGCTACCTTAAGACTTAAGCTAGCGCCGTCACATCTGTAACTTTTGAACGACGAAACATTTTTTGACGAGACAGGTGGCATAATTCGTTGCTAAATTGTTGCTTAAAGATAGGCTAGGTCCCGAATCTCGAAAAACAAAATAGCGCCTATTGGCGGAACATGGTCATACTTCGGACTACGTAATTTTCTTAAATTACGAAAAATTCAACAAACAACTATCAGATATTTTGTTGCTAATTTGTTGCTAATTTTTTACGTTAAGCCTAAATTTGTTGCTAGAGCCGTTTCCGAGATATCTTGGCGGTGCTACCTTAAGACTTAAGCTGGCACCGCCACAGATGTAACTTTTGAACAATTGAACATTTTTTATGGGGCAGGTGGCATAATTTGTTGCTAAATTGTTGCTTCAAGATAGGCTAGGTCCGAATCTCGAAAAACAAAATGGTGCCTATGGGCGTTAAGCTAGCCATCCCTCAGTTTACGTAATTTTCTTAAATCACGAATAATTCAACAAACAACTGCTGGATATTTGGTTACTAATTTGTTGCTAATTATTTACGCGAATGCTAATTTTTTTTCTGAAGCCATTTTTCAGATATCGTGGCGGTGCTACCTTAAAACTTGACCTAGCACCGCCACAGCTGTAACTTTTGAACGACGAAACATTTTTTAACGGGATAGGTGGCATAATTTGTTGCTAATTAGTTGCTTAAAGATAGGCTAGGTCCCGAATCTCGAAAAACAAAATGGTGCCTATTGGCGGAACATGGTCAATCTCCGGTTTACGTAATTTTCTTAAATCACGAATAATTCAACATACAACTATTAGATATTTTGTTGCTAATTGGTTGCTCATTTTTTACGCTAAGCCCAAATTTGTTACTCGAGCCGTTTCCGAGATATCCTGACGGTGCTACCTTAAGACTTAAGAGGGTTATCGTGGTATATTAGGGTGTTTCACTGCAATTTGTATACGATAATTTATTAAAATATAATAACATAAGTGCACGTGTATATGTAGGTATTGTTCATTAAGTAAAAATAAAGTTACTTTCACTTCTTACCAATTTTATATTTTTGATACCATTTTTATGTTTTACATCTCATTTTGTTCCTTAAACATTTGTCTTCTGCATATTTAGGCTTATATTATGAAATAATTACTATATACCTAGTAATTGAAAATGTTTACAGTTTAAGAACAAAAATCACGACATTTACTGTGCATAATTACATGTTGCTTCGTATCTATTCATTAGTTCATAATATAGCTTTGATGCGTCGTAGATTTAACTAGCAAAATGAGACGTCAAACATTAAAATCAAATACAAAATAAAAAATTTTTCGCGATTTGGGTAACGGATTTGAAAAGAGTAGCCTCAAAAAGCCTAGTAACGTACTTTATATCAAAATTTGGAACGTTTTCATAAAAATTCATAGCATTGAATTAATGCACAATTTCTGTCCCAACCGACATGAAAGGGCTAATATAGCATGATAACCTCTCTAAGCACCGTCACAGCTCGAAATTTTGAGCCATAAGACATTTTTCGATTAAGTTGTTGCTAATTGGTTAATTTGATTAGCTGGGATATATATATACATACATATAGGGGTTTATCGAGCCCGATTTTGATTATGCAGCCCGGGCTTCATAATATTTCTAAATTATAGGGGTTTATGCAGCCCGACCTAGAGTCTATAACCGCAGGGTCCATTATTTCTTTAGTCACTTGCCATAGGGAACTCTGGGCTGTAGGTACTCATATACAGTCTTGGGCTACATGAACCCCGACAAGTGCATATATATATATATATATATATATATATATATATATATATATATATATATATATATATATAAATATGAAATTCTGGAAGTTTGAGGATTATATTCAGCACCCGCTTGGAAGTTTGAGGGGTTATGGGAAGTTTGAGGAGCCTCCTCAAACTTCCAATCTATATATTCAGCATCCGAGCGGAAGTTTGAGGGGTTTTCTAGAGTCTATTTGTCTAGAGTCGGTAACCTGAGGGTTATTATTTCTTTAGCCACTCTGACCGACCGGGGTTGAGCTCCTCAAACTTACTAGCCTAATATATATATATATATATATATATATATATAAATATCATTGGACGGTATTTTGAGGATTTCATAAAGAATTTGTACAATAGTGGTGACACAAATATAAACATTGTTATAAACAACCAATAAACAAGCGCGTGACTAAAGAAATAATGACCCTAAGGTTATTGACTAACACCACGACGCCTGCGGCGCCCGCTTTTACGGAAAAATATCACGGAATTTCCGAAATCGATGTATTAACACACTATTGTGGAAACCGCTGAAAAATGCTCAAAATGCCTCTCGAGTGCTTTGGACTTTTGAGGAGACTCCTCAAAATGCCTACAAAATTCTCAAAATTCGGTATATATGACCTATATAATCCTCAAAATGCGTCCCAGATGTGAATATATATAGATATATATATATATATATATATATATATATATATATATATAAAGGATAACACACGATTATAATTTAACTAGAAATTTATATTATATTGTCACGACCTGCCGTACCGACGTCGCGGGTAAACTATGATCGTAGCAACTCACGCGCGCGAACACGAGATGGCGCGTCGACGCAGAATCGGAGCTGCATCGACGTGATGACTAGCAGACTTCGGGGAGAGGAAGCGGCCATCTTAAATTTCGCTTTTTAAGAGGAAGCACGCGCCCGAGTATGCTCCTCTATTATTCGTAAATCTTAACAGAAAAAGATTATTTCCTCGCTCGCGAGAGACACCGGGTGATAGTGTCGTGCCTGCCGAAGCTATTGTGCAGATTTTCGGCCTCCGTCGACCACTACTTGTGCCGCTGCGACGTGGAGAAAGCAAGCGATCGTGCGACAAGCGAGAATCAACCTGCCGCGCCTTCTTCATCGTCGCGAAACCCCGGCTACGAGACAGCTGACCACGCAGTCAGGAGCGAAGGACGATCGTCGCGAGTCCAGTTAGACTGCGCTGTAGTTTTCGCCAATTAAGGTAAGCATGCACGCATCTACCGCGCCGTGAATTAGCTCCGCGTAACCGCTTGTCCAGGCTCGTCGTACTTGGACAACGGCATCGAGTAGGCGCTCTAGTGCGGAGAGAGGGAGTGTGAGGAGAGAGTGGACTCAGGGTTCGCACTCTATCAAGGTCAGACGCAAGGTTGAACCACCGGCTATTTCAAAGCCGGTGAGTGCGCACAAAGGTTCGCACACGTGCAGCCCCACCATTTACCCTCTCTCTCGCACTTACACGTGTGTGCGTCGCACGGCGATCGCGACCGCTCTCTCACTTCGCCGCTTTACTCGGCGCGCGCGCGTGGGATACCGCACACGTGAGGCGTATTATACCTGACGTGCATGGCGTAAATTACCGCGAGCATGATGTCAGCCTCCGAGACAGCTGACGTCGTAAATAACGTGCTGGCGCACCGTGAGGATAGGATACTTAACTTATAGATTTACTTTCAAGTATTTAGCTCGTTCTGTCAATAACTAAATTCAACTTCTTCTATATTACTGCTCTTTTGCCAAACCTCAACTTCTTTTATTCAATAAATAGTAACCTTTATTATTAACATTAACTGCTCGAGTTATCATTTCGCCACCATAGTCATTCCCCGTTCCCCGCCGCCACCGCGGTCGTTACGTTAGTGAAAACGTATCGTTTACATATGAGCAGCTGACACACGAACCAGGAACTCGGTGAAGAATTCGAGTCCCTGGCAGAAATAAAGCGTGAGTCTCCGACTTGCGTGTTGCACGGTAAGTAACCAGATTAAGTTTAGCATTGCACGACGTTGTAGCGTCCGCTGCCTAATCTGGCTATTGGGTCTCCGAGAGTTCAACCGAAGGACCCGGAATTGAACCGCTAAGATGTGCAGGTGAAACGCGTCTTAGCCGAAATAACCACCCAGTGACAACTGGCACCCTAAGCGTGTGTGCTTGGAAATATCGCGGAATTTTGACTTCGAAGCAGCAAAGTTCGAATCCCAAAAATTTCTTTTTGCGTTTTCCCGTTTTTTTTAGATTTTTAGTAGGAAGTGAATAAAGGACGATAACCAACTAACAGCAAACCCTTTGGGGGTAGAAGTTCGAAGATTTTTGTGAAAAATCAAAGAAAATTGCTGTTGGCTACAAAGTTCTGGTTTTTTAGAACATCGTGAATAGTTAGATACGGTGCGCCTAGGCGGAATAGAATATCGAACGAGATCGTTATTTGTTTAAACAAAAATAAAAATGTGTTTAAACAAAAATAAAAATGTGTTTAAACAATAATAAAACTTTGTAATGAGAAGCATCAGGGGATTGAACACTCGAAGGAGTTTGTGACGAGCGTTCAATCGATACCAGTTGCTAACCTAGAGAAGGCTAGTATAGACAACACCCTCAGGGGATTCGAACCAGTGACCAAGAATCGAACTGAGGGGTAGATTCGAACCCGCGGTGACCTGGCTGACGTTTAATTTTTTCAACAGAGTAAAAATTTTAAAATAGCTGAAAAACAGCGACAAACCAGTAATTCGTGCTAAATCGGGATCGAAGCACCAATTACTGGAAAAATGGAAAAAGAAAACCAGCCAGTGCGTTTTGAAACCGAGCGACTGGTATCAAACCCCCTTTGCAACTCGAAGTGAAATTCAGAGTGTGGAGGTTAGGTAAAATTATAATATATTATAAATTATTTATACATATTTATTTATTTATAAATTAAGAAGGTGCGCTTTAGGGAACGATCCCTTTAATAGAAACCGCACACAACCACAGTCTGAAATACACATTTAAGCGCGTGTAACGAAGACTTCAAGCGAAACAAGAATCCAAAATGGCGCAGAATGTAGAGGAAGCCATCGGAAATTGGTGCCAATGTTTGACGGCAAATGAATAGACGACCATCTACAGACACTGAACTTGAAAACTAGCGGCTCCAAATTTATTAAGATGAATAGAATGTCGCAGTGGCTACTTGGAATATACGAACCGGAGGATTTTCAAATGGAAGAAAGGCAGGACGAATATTCCCTGCTCATAAAGAGAGAAAACCTCAGGGCCACGTTCATCCAAGAACACAGCACAGAAGACCTTCCACCAGCATGGGAGAACATAACAGGTGAATCCATGGACGAACCACACCCATTAACCATGCTAACAGAAAACGATGCGACAAAAGCCAACCTTGAGGCAACAAGATTGGCAATAAAAGAAACCGCGCCGCCACAACCGACAGAAAAGGAGACGACAGGCGAAAAAAATATAGAGAGAACGAGCCAGCAGGACTGGCAACTTAGTACACCAGAGTTCTGTGGTGGACGACACGACACTTGCACAGTTTTCAGAGCCGATGACAGCGATGACATCTGCATCCGGCATGAAGTTCCTGGTACCAGAATCATTTTTAGAGTTCTGCGGTAACATGATGCAGGAAAACAAAACCTTGCGTGCAATTGGCGCAACGCAAGCAGCAGCATTTAGCACTAGGATGGAAGATGACCTGTCAAAACAAGGGAAGGAACACGTGCGCCTATAAGACACATACACGTGTCAGTACCCTGTCGATCCGAATCGGAACGGAGCATCGACCCCCCAGGCGCATTTTGGTAACAGGACCCAGCCACTGTTGGGCAACCGTGGCAGAACTTGGGGGGAGGGGGGAGGATTCTCGAGGAACGAAACCTCCGAGAAACTCGGCGCCAGTGGAGTCGAAGATTCGTCGTTAAGAAGGCGAATCTTCCCCATTGTTGACGTAGGACTCACTGTCCGAAAATGGAACATTTCTTTCTCCGGTAAAAAAGGCCAGAGTATAGAAGTTTTCCTCGAAAAAGTGGAAGGTGTCGTGGATCTACCAACCTAACGGAAGCTGGGGTGTTTCAAGCCCTGCATGAACTCTTGAAAGGAGTAGCAGCCATGTGGTTCCAAGAAGAGAAATACAAATGGAACACATGGTCAGACTTCCGTTAAGCAGCTCGTCGTTGGTATGGAATCGGAAGAGATTACCAACAGCGGTTATTAGCCGAAGCGACAGCCAGGACACAAGGAGAAGATGAATTATCAAGAGACTTCATAACTTGCCTCCTGGTAATAATTAGGAAGATGGAGCCAATTCCGAGCCAAGAAATGCAGCTCGACATGCTGCACCGGAATTTAAGACCGGAAATCCAAAAGCTGGTGAGGAGAGCTGACTTCCGTGACATCGACGAGTTACAAGAGATGGCACGAGAAGCAGAGATGACTCTCGAAACGGAAAGGCTTTTCCGACCATCACCGCCCCCGGATCTAACCATGTTACCAGAGGCGGCGTAAACGAGAATCGGCGCGATTAGATGGGTCCGAATCCGCCGAGACCATAAAAGAGGTTCCGAAAGAGTCAAGTAAGGAGGTAGAGCGACCAACTGACCTGGTAGTGACCGCTAGCCAGGTTAAGGCCGAGCAATGCTCTGACGAAGTGAAAGTCGAGCAAAGGAACACTTCCGTGAAGTAGCTTGAACCCAGCTACAACCAGATCCCAGTACAATCCGACGAGTTGCGTTGGTGGATACAAGTGGGAATCGGAGGGTTCCGCATTCGTGCGCTGTATGATACTGGAGCATCGAGAACAATGATGGGATCGCTCGGGTTACAGTTAGCAACAGAATGCGGACGTACGTCCCGACCAGACTCTGGCGCAGGAGCCAGAGGTACTGGTAATAATTTGCTCCGCGTAACGAGACACGTAGACCTCCCGTTCGAGTTGGGCGGGATCAAAAAGGACGTGCTGGTATCGATAATACCAGATTTGGAGGTTGACTGCTACGTCGGTTCAAATTTCGTCCGTGCGTTCGAAACAATGCATGATCCCGTGGAGAACAGGTTGATAGTGGGAAAATCCGGAAAGAGTGTCGGACAAGAACTAGCCTGTGTCTCCACGTCAGATCCAAAAGACCCGACAAAAATCAGGATCGCCCCCATCGACACGATGAAAGCTTCTTCAGCAGGTCTCGCTGATATCACGCTGAAAGAAACACCAGCGCTTACAAGTCCTTTTGACTAGAGCACTCCCATCAGTCGATGCTCCGCTCGGCTGCACTAACTGGGCCGAGTACGAGATAGACGTTGGCAAAAATCGACCAATCCGGGAGAAACAATACCCGATTTCTAGAAAATTGAAGGAAGAAATGCACCGGCAGGTGCGAGAAATGCTGGCAGCCGGATTGATCGAGCCGCCGTCGAGCCCTTGGGCCAGTCCTGCCGTCATGGTGCCGAAAGCTGGCAATAAACACCGTATGGTGATAGATATGCGAAAAGTCAACGCGGCCGCAAAGGGAGATGCATACCCGCTGCCAAATATGGATCAGATCTTGCGGAAGCTTCAAGCTGCCCGCTATATTTCAACTTTGGATCTGAGCAGCGCATATCATCAGATACCTTTGAAAGAAGAGTCGCGTGAAATAACCGCGTTCACAGTGCCAGGCCTTGGCCTTTTTCAATTCAAAAGGATTCCTTATGGACTGTCAAACGCAGGAGCCACCTTTCAGCGCATGATTGACGGAGTAACAAGGCCTGAATTAGAGCCATACGCGTTCTCTTACCCAGATGACATCATCATCGCAACAGAAACGTTCGAAGAACGTTTGGCGGTGTTATAACACGTATTGGCAAGAATTAAAGAAGCTGGCCTTACGATCAACCGAGAGAAGAGTGTATTCGGTAGATCTGAGGTGAAATATCTCGGTGTCCTCGTCAACCGAGATGGGTTTAGACCGGACCCGGATAAAATAGCTCCGGTAATGCAGTATCCCGAGCCTAAGAACCTTAAACAACTAAGGCGCTTCGTCGGTATGGCATCGTGGTATCGGAAGTTTCTTCCCGAATTCGCCACGATCGCCAATGCTCTCACACGCCTAACGAAGAAAAACTTCAGGTACGTGTGGAAAGAGGAACAACAACGAGCCTTTGAGCACATCAAGGCATGCATAGCATCAGCTTCGGTCCTACACCGTCCAGATTTTAACTCGCGATTTGTAATACAAACCGACGCATGATTCTGGTCTGGGAGCAGTATTGTTCCAGGTGATAGACGGCCAGGAGCGAGTCTTGGAGTTTACGAGCCGCTCGCTTTCCAAGGCCGAACGAAACTACTCAATCACTGAGAGAGAGTGTCTTGCTGTGATATGGGCTATCGAGAAGTTTCGGGCATACGTAGAGGGGTATCATTTCCTCGTAGTGACCGACCATAGCAGTCTGCGTTGGATTCGATCACTGCGTAGCCCGACAGGTAGACTGGCAAGATGGTCGTTTAGGCTACAGATGCACAACTTTCATATTGAGCATCGCAAAGGGAGTCTTAACTGCGTACCGGATACCGTATCCCGTATGTATGAAGAAGACGACGACGAGGAGCAACCAGCCGTAGGCGCCGTTTCGTGGGCAGTAACCACGAACGACGAGTGGTACCTCGGCTGACAGAAAAAGGTATTAGAAGAACCTAATACTTATCCTAGATGGAAAGTATTCGGCGGCCAGCTATACATGTATCGTCCAAATCAAGATACTGAAGAAGACCTAGGGGTAGATGACGATGCATGGAAACTGATTGTTCCTAGTGAGGAAAGGAAGAAAGTGCTTCTGGAATGCCACGACGACCCCATTGCTGGTTATCTCGGAAGGGGGAAAACCTTCGCAAGAGTAGCAAGATATTACTACTGGCCAAGGTATTATCAGTCAGTAAAGGAGCATGTAAGAACATTTTTAATATGTCAGCAGTGCAAGGTAGAACAGAGACCCCCTCTAGGATTAATGGGGCGAAGAATTATCCATAAGTCTTAGAAAGTCGTCGCAGCGGATATAGCAGGTCCTTTTATCCGGAGTAAAGCCGGATACGAGTATATATTGGTATTCCAGGATTTATTTACGCGATGGGTAGAATGTATCCCCATTCGGAAAGTCAACGGTAAGACCATCCGAAATGAATTGAACGCCGGCTCCACAGCTAAGGCAGCCTGTGGAGCCAGGAAAAAAGAAGAGCTGGGCCAGTGAGGAGAGCCTCGCCCACGATACCCCGCAGGTGGAGGAGCCTGCGGAGCATAACGAGCCGTGTAAGTTGTCAGGCCGCTCCCCCATGTCGGTAGCTTGGAAAGAACTCGAAACCAACTTGGTAGCATCTCGATAGCTAACCAAGTTGGCTAGAGAAAAGGAAGAGGCCGTCATGAGGGATAACTTCCACAGCTATGCGGGGACAAGGGAACACTCCGAAAAGTCGTCTAAACTGGTCCAGGGCCGCAAAGAGGAACTCGCAGTGGCGGTTGAGTTTAGCCGGCAATGAACCGAAAAAAGGGCTCGTGAGGCTCGCGAAAGTCGTGAGGCCTTGGAGCAAGCTCGAAGCCTCCGCGACGCCAAGGATAAAGAGATGGCTCGGATATAGGCCAAACTAGAAAAAGCTAAGGCAGAAGAGGAAGCAGCCAGGGGTAGGAGTAAGCCTGTCCCTGGTCGGGTAATAACACCCACGAGAGAGCCCCGTCCGAGCAGACAGAAGAGCCGCCAGAGAAGCAACTCCAGGAGAAGACCCTCGAGGGGCCGAACAAGATCGGGCATCCACTCCTGCAGAATCTACTGGGCCCCCGAGGTCCCTTTCCTCTTGCCGGCGTCTGCCCGCAGAACCACGGCAACCCAGACGATGCTTCTTTTGCGGGCACCCCAACGTCCGTAACCCATCCACCTGCCCTACAGCCGAGCACTACGACCCGCTCAATCCATTTTATTATTGGCACAAACACCAACAAAACTTCGGCTGATGTAGCGGCGTTGATTTTCTTTTGTTATTATTTTGTAATAAAGCTTTTTATTTTTCTATAAAATCGCGTTCGCATGAGTGCTTCCGGACCCTCAACTCTTTTCAGGTACAAGCAATGCCGGGTTGGATTACAGAGTCCCATATCAAGAGATAAGCGACATCTGGGTGGGGGGTGCCGTACCGACGTCGCGTATAAACTATGATCGTAGCAACTCACGCGCGCGAATGTGAGATGGCGCGTCGATGCAGAATCGGAGCTGCATCGACGTGATGACTAGCAGACTTCGGGGAGAGGAAGCGGCCATCTTAAAGTTCGCTTTTTGAGAGGAAGCACGCGCCCGAGCACGCTCCTCTATTATTCGCAAATCTTAACAGAAAAAGATTATTTCCTAGCTCTTGAGATACACCGGGTGATAGTGTCGTGCCTGCCGAAGCTATTGTGCAGATTTTCGGCCTCCGTCGACCAGTACTTGTGGCGCTGCGACGTGGAGAAAACAAGCGATCGTGCGACAGGCGAGAATCAACTATACTACATACTATCACTATACTATATTAATAGAAAGAAAAAAGAACCGCAAACAGCTTACCTTACAAATTATCCATATTTAACAATATCCAGGAAGCAAATATACCAGATCGGTTGAAGAAAGGTATCATGGACCGCACCTGAAAATAAACAAGAAACACAAAGTACTATACTCAAAGGCAAAGAAGAAACTTAGATTTCCAGGCCAAATAATCGGAGAAAGGGGAATACAGAAAACAGAAAAATGCTACTTACCTGACATGGATAGCTGAGGGTATTTTAGCCTAAAGTGACTAAAACTTTTACTCTTAGTTCCACGAGGTTGTTAATATCAAGAAAACAACAACAGCCTTCATGATTATGGCGTTCAACACCGTTGCAGTTGACGTATCAGTGCCGTGCACATGCAAGCGCCTCCTTAAGGAAACTTGTCCAAAAGCAAAAAGAGGTGTGTTCCCGTGGCCCGCGCACACATGAGGACGCCGAGACCCACATGCGACGACCGCGTCGGCGAGCTCTCGCGAGCAAGCACGCATGTACACCATTGCGCATGCGCCGACGTAGTAAACCTCAAGGTTAGTGTACGAAAACGCCACCGTAGAGCAATTACCAGGCGGCCACGGCGCACAGTGTTCTATTTTGAAAAAAAATGGACAAAATGAAATATCTCGCGTACGGATATCGATAGCCGGATGAATCCAACTGCATTTTAAAGTTGAAGTAATGTACAATAAAAGAAAAATAGTCCAGTACTGATCATTTGACCCTGTGACCTTGGAAATGAAAAATGAAAGTCAAATAAATAACGTATTTTCGGCTTTTTCATTGTAGACTTTCTGGCTATCAATTTTTTCGATCAAAAAAATATGTACTCCTGTAGTGTTTGATGCAAGGAATCCGAATTTGATGTCAGAATTGTCCTATCGCACACCAATTTGTTTTTAAATCTGAAAACTCCATAAAAAATACGAAAAATTCACCCTGAAAAAATGGAGCATTATTGAGTAATTTCGACTTCAAATTCGGATTCAGCGAATCACAATACATGGGTACATAAATACAAGTAAACAAATTTGTAGGTGCATATATGAATTATTAAAATTTAAGGGTTATTAAAAAATGGCATTTTTTACAATATTTTCATGCTCTTTAATAAAATTGTATTAACTACAAGCGTTTGTGTACCCATGTATTATGATAAGCTGAATCCAAATCCGAAGTCGAAATTACTCAATAATATTCCATTTCTTCCAGGGTGAATTTTTCGTATTTCTTATGGAGTTTTCAGCTTTAAAAACAAATTGGTGTGCAATAGAATAATTCTGATATCAAATTCGGATTCCTTGCATCAAACACTACAGGAGTACATATTTTTTTGATAGAAAAAATTGATAGCCACAAAGTCTACAATGAAAAAGCCGAAAATTCGTTATTTATTCGACTTTCATTTTTCATTTCTAAGGTCACAGGGTCAAATGATCAGTACTGGACTATTTTTTCTTTATTGTACATTACTTCAACTTTAAAATGCAGTTAGATTCATCTGGATATCGATATCCGTTCGCGAGATATTTCATTTTGTCCATTTTTTTTTCAAAATAGAACACTGTGCGGCGCTGCGAACGACCAACGCCATGCAGGTGCTTCCTATTATATAATGATCAAATGAACGAGAATTACTATTTGTCAATTCGCATCTTTAATTATCATTATTAATTATCATTACATAACGATCACAAAAATCTACAGAAAACTTTTGGTAAAAGATTCGTATATACAGACAAATAATATTACTATCAAGACAACTATTTCTACCAATAACAAATTAAATATCGAAGTTGTATATTGTGATAAGAAAATTATGGCATTATTTTTCGATTTAAAATTCTGAAATATGGATTACAGTTTTTATTGAATACTATTTTTGTTTTAACACGTGAAGAATCAAGAATGGAGAAAACTGATTCTAAAACAAAAGTTCGAAAAAAAGAGATTTTAACACAGTAGATTATGGAATATAATCATATCTCGCTTTTCTCTAACGATAATAAGAGAAAAATGAAACATAAATATGAACGAAATTTTTGGAATAGCCCTGTCGCAAATTATAAATGTTAATAACAGTTAATAACTGTTGAAAACTACTTAAAACTGTTTGTAACTGTTTAAAACTGTTTATAAATGTTAGAAAATGTAGGATTTTGGACGTTAGTAATTTTTATAACTATTTGTAACAGTTTTTAACAGTTTTTAACTGTTTGTAGTAGTTATCATAATACTTAAATTAATTACAAATTATTAATTAATAATTATTACTTTTGTTAATTACTTAATAATAGTTTAATTTATTACAAATTATTAATTTTTCTTAAATATCATTCCAAATTTCATTCGTTTAATTAATTATGAATTATTAATTATTATTATTTGTTCATAATAATTACTTACAAATTATTAATTCATTTTGAATATCATTTAAAATTCGAACAAAAATATTTTCGCTAGGGAGGGTAATCTTTTTTCGAAACAAAATTTCAAATAATGTATTTTAAAAATTCAAGTTAAAACAAATTTCAAATGAAAAATTTTTTTGAGGAAAAGAGTAATAACTGGGAACTCAATGAGGTAAAGGAAAGGTAACTAGAAATAAACATACAAATAAATAAAGTTTAACACAGTTCTATTAAGTAAACATAACATATACTTATTACAAAACATTATAATTATATGATTATTGCAAATAATTCAGTTATATAAAATGTCAGATAAGGGCTCTGCACAGATTCCAGCGACAGATCTGTAACAACAAAGAAAAAAAAAATATATATATATATATATATATATATAGATACCAATATTAAAAGATGTATACAGTCTTTCTTAAAAGAATGATGACGGAAATGTGAAGCCGAAATAAAACCTTTGCGATTGGTCAAGTCCGTTTAAAAGTAACCCGTGACTGGTCTGCAGCGAAGTTAGCTATTAGTTTAAGGTCTTACCTGATTCGTCCAAATAAAACCCATACAATTTGAAATTATGAAATATTTAAACTAAAGATATAAGTTATAAATGACTTAAAGTTTAATATTGTATAACAAAAACGTATTACTATTTTGGCTGTAGTTAATAATGAAGGACTATGAAAACTGTTCTGAACACGGTCAAATTTCTAACCTCGAAATTTTTTGTATTTTAGAAATAAAACTAAAATAAATATAAATACAATCAAAGTTTTAATAGAAAATATTGGATAAATTTGTGTATGTAAAAAAAATAAATCAATAAATAAATAAAATGAATTTTAAGTTCATAATATTTCAATATTAATTGTATAAGACAAGGTAAAGCGAAGAGCGCGCGCAGCGCGCTTGAACTGGCTAGTAGAAATAAAATAATAGGTGACATCAGTTACTCACTGAAGCTTAATCTCAACACTCGGGTTCGGAGTCCTTGCCGCTCTCGAATATATTTCTACGTTGCTTACACGGCTCCGACGTATGCAAGTGCTGTGCAGAGAGGGTGACTCCGGCTCGGACAGACCATGCAGTGGGAGAAACGGCCCTCGCCGAGTGTCCAACAGATGCTAAGAAATCCCGGTCCATAGAGGGGCTAGGGGAACGAGGCGAATCACGATCTGGTACGGCTGCCATTGGCTCCAGTAGTTTCGGGCCAGGACTTGGGGGCGGTATCCTCATCGAATAGACAACCTCCTCGGAATCATCAATTTCCACAGTCTGACGATCCGCCTCAACTGTCCTTAACAGGGAACGGCGCATCCGTTCCAACAACGGAAGCGGAGCCGGAGCAAATTTCGTAGATGATGGTCTCGGGCCCCTGACTTGTAGAAAATCTCGAGACGGGTTCGGTTGGCCACATGGCTGGTTGTTGCGGCAAGCCGCCGATGCCGCCGAGCGATCTACGGCAAGAATGACGCCTACCGCGACCACGTCCTCTGCCATCATTGCACCTAGGCACCGGACAAGGCACTCGTGGGACCTACAAGCACCAAGAAGAAATAAAATTAAGAGAACTAATGACATAACAATATATATATATATATATATATATATATATATATATATATATACACGCGCGCATATAAAAAAGATAACTCACTAGCGGAAACGACGGGCGGAGAGGCCTGACGACCAGCCTCACCGGGAACCCAGCAAAAACTCCGGTGACTTCCATAACTTCCACGAATAACAAAGTTTATGAATGGTATGAAGAGAAAACTACTGATGCCGTTACCCGGGAACACTTCTAATTTATACAAAAAGCACTGGACAACAGACACTCCCCACGCCGAGCCACGGCAGGCGTGAGCGCTGTCTCAGCATCGCGCGACAGCCGATTCCTCGAAAACCATACCATCGGCGGACACCGACGCCAGGGAATCAAGGAAAACACTCGGCAACATCGTCGGCGGTCAAATGACAAGACCTTTCATTATAATAGCTAACATTGCATTTTATTACCATAGACAATTAAATCAGTTGCGTCTTCTAACAATAAAATAATATTAAAAACCAAGCAAGGTGCTGAGACGATTATGCTTATAAAATGCGTCATATGACAATTGGATCATCGTAAATAAATAATTCAGCCACTTGTAACTTTAACAATAATATATTTAGGGAAGTATTAATTAATTAGGGGAAATCCGAGGAAAGTGTCAAAGAAATCTTCTTTACTGTGCCCAGCAGCGAGAAACTTAATACGATATACTTACTTACCGTAAAACGATCATTCAATTAGGGAAGTGAATATGGCATCAAAATATATAAATTATAGGATTGGGAACACAGTAAAATAGAGACATCATTGTAAAATAATAGTAATACTTAGAGCATGTTTAGTATTAAACAAAAAAATGTACGTCCGAATCCGTTCACTAAGATGGGGCGAGCCAAAACAAAAAATAACAGAATACATTGCCACAACCCTTAGTGTCAGGACCAGGGCAGTAATCTACGTGCTCCCACACATGTCTATTATTTTTTAATTTCAAATGATTAATTTAAACTCATATAAAAAAAACAGATAGGAGGAACGAACTATGTTCATATAAAGGTGATTTGATATTGACCACTTAATTGCTAAGAAAATGTATATTCCATAGGAAATACATTTTCACTAGCACACAGTAAAAGAAAAAAATCCTCTTTCGGATACGAAAGAAATTAATTAACAAATAAATTTCCCGGCACAGATATTAATGTGATCGACACAACAGGAAAAGAAATGAGAAATAGGAATGTCTGATTACAGGGCAATTTGCAGCTAGGAAAATGCGATGACGACTACATGACCAATGGAAGGAAACCCGGGAATACTAGTAGAACAACTCAGCTCCCTCGTAATATCTAGTACTACATGGAGAATAATACAACAAATAGATTTGGAATCACTAACGCAGCAGGGAGATAAATTGATGGACAGCTGGAGAGCATTAACACAGTTTCGGAAGGCGAACAAGAACGAAAACCAATATCTACAATTAAAAGGAATTTACAAACAAATAACAACCTGTAGTCAAGATATGGAGAGAGTGTTTGAATTAATGCAAGGGCACGAACACCCCAAGCATAACTGGGAACGCCGAGCAAGGTTCTCCGCAGTGGGCAAGGTGAGCAAATTCCTATTTGGAACGCTCGACGAAACCGCCGAAAAGGGAGTAAAGGGCTTGATAGCTGGAACAAAAACAAAGATATCTAATTTATCAAAGCTTCTAATAAATCAAACAGAGATTATATACAGGGAATTTGGTACATTGCAAAAAGAAACCATGGAAATTGAAAAATATTTACAGATATTAAAACAGGAACAACAACAAGAAAAAAATGGAATCAGCCTTCAACAAGACAGTACAGATGCTCGAAGAGCAAATATTACAATATGAAACTGACGTGCAGACACCCTAACCAACGTAATTCTGTTCGCAGCTCAGGTGTCCAATGTGTTTACGAACCACACATCACCGCAACTACTAGGTGTCCAATGTGTTTACGAACCACCCATCATTTTGGTAACTTGGAAGATGATTTTGCACCAAAAAATACCTCATTAAGATATGGTCTAGGATTACTCCACGTTGAGATAAAATCTTTTGAACACCTTTTGCACGTGTCATACAGAAAAAATATAAAAGTTTGGGACATTAAACAACCTTTGAAAGGCAAGATATGACTTTTTTCACTAAATTTTATACAGGTAACGACCAGTAGTTGGATGGACAGTCAGATTATCTGACCGATGTTTGAATTTTAATATTATAGTAAATGACTGAAATATGAAATATGAAACATTGTTCAATTAAAATTTTTTGTCAGTTTTACATTTTTATTATATTTTATTCTCGATTCGTATGTAACATTAAAAACAAAAGTTGAATATTAAGTATATTATTAAATTTTTAAGAGAATATGCGGAAAGAAAATTAGTGGTTCAAAAGAGGCTACATGAAAATATAGGAGTAAGAGTCAACCAAATATTGCAAGGGAATGGAACAACTAATACGGGAAATATTGCGAGACGTTGTTTTGAAAGCCCCGACTTATTTGCAGAATTCTTGGAAATTAACGTTCAATTAGTTTCTAATATAGCTCAAATATTGTCAACGTTTAAATGTAAACAAATATTAAAATTAGATTGTCTTCATCATTTTTGTTCAGAAACGTATCGTATGCACTGCGAATTGTTTCCATGGGCACGAATGAACCCTACACTTCATAAGATGCTCATACACGGCTGTAATATAGTTCAAGAATTTCCCCTGCCAATAGCATATTTTTCTGAAGAAGCAAATGAATCTTGGTACAAACTATATCGCACAAATTTCATCGAACATGCAAGGCAAGATTCAAGAGAACATAGGATTTTAGATGTAAGTGAATGGTGCATTAATTATATTATGTTGATCTCACTACTTTAAAGAGATACACACACATGTTTACACACAAACACAGACACAAGCGCATGAATAATAATAGTTTGGTTTATTTTATACGTTTAATAGAGCTATATACTTGTCCAATCCTAAGATTTCACTTATACTGTTAAAAAATAGAATCAAGCAGTACAATAAAATAAAAGTCCAAGAAACTATAATTCGATTCATTGAAGTCGGCTAAGAATACTTGAATTAAAAATTACTTGAATTAAAATTGATGTACTTCTTAAATATGCCAAATTTCGTACAATCAGTAATTTATTTTTTTATAAAATTATTGTATAAATGAGCATTTCTAATTACATTCCAGAAAAAGTTGAAAATGACGAAATTGTATGACTTTTTGCATTAGTATTAGTCCATATTGAAATATATACTTCTAATCTTACTAAAAATTTATATTTACAAACAATCTGATCAAAAAAGTGATTCTGATGAAAGTGATGAGTCTGGTGATGATGAGTTATTAGAAAATAATTAAAAAGTTTAATATTGATTCTGCGTGTAAATAATTGTAACTAATTATCAATGATGATATAAAGATCGATTATTAAACAAATATGTGGTTAACAACTAACTTAGTTAGTTACCTCAGTAGAGTCAATTATTTTCGTATTGAAAAAGATTACTTTGAAGAAAGGTGTACAAATTACCCCACTCTCCTCTACACATACGACCTTTTATATCTAGTTTACGTTTATTATATAAGTAGAATTGGTTATATAGCCTAATACTTAACTACCTACGTGATAATAATGAATGTAAATAAAAATAAAAAATGCAACTTATGTAACATTAGTGTAAAGAAATGCCGAAATGTAAAAGTAAAAAATACAGTTCCTTTTAAGTAATTCAAGTTTTTTCATTTATTCATATTTATCTATAGTTATTTATATTTTGAAACGTAACTATTCAAAAGAGCATCATTTAGTACAAAAAAGAACCAATAACTGTCATTTTTACCTGAAGTGCATCGCTTAAAATCATGTATTGCATTAGAGTAAAGTTAATCTCCTTTATTAGAATAATACATGTCAATCATTTCATAAGGTACGGGCAACATCGTCATACTTGCACCTCAATAATACGGTTAATGAGTACCTGTTATTTTATAACTTAGAATTACACTTGCATAGTAAAGCAGTTTCTACATATAGGGACAAATGTGTGTGTGTAAATGCGTCTATAGCATATAAGAATGTATTATGCTATTAGTGCTGCAATTTGATTAACGTTAATCTAATGTCAAAACTTTCAGAAACATTCAATTTATACAGTTCTATACTACTTTCCTATCTATTTTGAAACGCTGAACAAGCATTTGTAAATAAAAATTGTGCCAAATGATTCTACTTTGAATAAATAAATAGTTTTGAGTACCAAAACGTCGAAAATGCGATTTTAAGCATTTAAATTGCATATATCTCTAAACCGTAATGTTTTTGACTATTGGGACCAAAATATTCATGTTCAGCGGGAAAAAATACATCGAAAACCATGTATGTCACATTAAAAAAACGATTTTTCGAGATTCTGAAGTCGATTTTATGCATTTTTTCGCGAGGTAAGCAAGTTTGCAAAATTATTTTGAGGTTATGTCATTAAAATTGGGAATCAAAATCATTTTTCATGTATTCTAGAAATGTTCAAGTTGCTGTAAAAAAATGATCAGCAAGTTATCTCAAGTCCTTCTTTAGATATTTAATTTTGTCACAAAAAAATCAAATATTCCCACTGTGCGCCAATAGGAGAGCTCGCGACAACCTATCGTACGACCACCCTTACGGTTGTATGATCCGTAACATCCCATTCAAAAGTTAGTTTTTGACGTTAAAACTGCGATAAATAATTATGTAAAGAAAATAATCAATTTGGAGCTTTCGCAATCTATGTATAAATGCAATAATAATATCTGTGGCTTCCAGGAATAAGGACCTAACCCACTTGGGGGTCAAAATTGAGTTAGCACCAGAATTTATACCTTTTAACTACCCTTTTTCATATAGACTTGGTCCGGAAATCTGAAACGCGTTCAAAGAGCAAATATCAGCTAAGTGCATAACCACTTAACTGCACCTGTGACCGGAAAAACCACTTAACTGAATATTTATATTTAATTAAAAGCACCGTTTTGAAATTAATACTACACAATAAATAGGTTATGACATACCTATTTTTATAGCAACAAAGATCAAAGGTAATAGATAATTGAAGGGAGTGGCCGCGCGTGCTTCCCGCGCTACGCCGGAGCGCGCTGTTACAAACGTATTTCACTATTTTGTTGTTTCGTACTTGAAAAATACCGAATATTGAATTTTTCAAAAATAATTTTTTATTAGAAGTCCATATTTTGTGTTAGACCTTCTGCAATTTATTGTTATTTTCTTATTTCTTTATTTGTATCTGAACTTTATTGAATAGGTTTTCTCGATTTTAGAAATCTTCAATTTTTTGATAGGTAAGTATTATTCGAAAGTTAATGATTCTAGAAAATTGTTTCAATTCTAGCCTTGTAATGTCTGCTAACAGTTTAATACAATAAATAATAGAGTTACAATTATTATTTTTGGTGATTTTAACCTTTGTTTTAGTTTTACTATAATTGCTAATTGTTCATCTTTTAATGAAAAAGATTGATGCAATCATTATTTTTAATATATTTAGTTAACAAATTGTAAAGATTTTGCGGTACCGAAATGTAATTATCAAATAATTTTGGTATTCTTTTAGAAACAATGGCTCTGAACTTTCAACTCAAGTTTTTGACTAGAAAAAGTATTTTGGAAAAACAATAGCACCATTGAAAAGATCAGAAAAAAATCTATCGATATACGTATTTTGTTTTTTTTTTTTCGACAGAGACTCAGCGTGTGAATATGAGCGAGTTGAGTAAAGCGCATTTTGCGCATGCGCCATGCACGCCAGCTGGCTCGTTTCTGGCGAACGATTTCATACACCTATATGCGATGCGCACGAACCCATGATGCACTCTCGTAAGCTATCTTGGCCGTCTCGACTTAGGAGAGCTATCCCCACTCCGTGACGACTATACAATTCGTGAAAGTCGCGCTGTGCGGTTGATGTTTCGGAGCTCGGAGCAGCGATTTATCATATATGTACACAACGAGCCGCGCTGTCATCTCCCACTCCGCGAGAGGCCATGCCGCGTGGTCCACCGCCCGCTCGCTTGTCGTCAAATGTCGGCGTTCGGCTAGGTTCGCTGCACGGTGGTGTACGCGCTAGTCGTTTTCCAGTTTTTAGTGAATTGAGCTGAGAGAGTTGGAGGTGGAAAAACGATATGAATCTTCATTTAAATCCATTTTTTAAACAAAAATGCAATTTAAACAAATAAAAACAATCTTTTGCAATAAGAGTAATTTTTTCTGGAAAACTCAGGCAATTTTAAGATTAAAATGTTGCATTCAACATCTAAGAAAACCCAATATTAAAAGAGTTGTAAGTAGTATAGCTATAGGGTTTCTGGAGCCCCCCACCACCTCACCCATCCACGAGCCCCCTCCCCCACCCCACCCCTCGCCTATGGGGCAGGACGTCACAAACCTTCTAGAACATTCGAGAGGCAGTAACGTCATCGAGCCTTCTCGAAGATTGCACAATAGCCCTCAACGTTTTAAAAATACGCAATTGTGCAACCCTGCAGAAGGTGTCAAATTACGGATAAACAATTTTTATCCCGATTGACGTCATTAAATATTACTAATCGCGGTTGCCTCACGGGCAGCCCCCATCCCTCTGCCGAATGTTCCATGATGTATCATGAGATAACGTCGCATAATGAATAAGCGCGGATGACCCATGAGTTTTTCGACTGCGCGTTGGCCGATCACAGCTGTCGTATACAACTCACTCACTCTCTCTCTCGCTCTCTCTCTCTTCTCTCTCCATCTCTCGTGGCTGCTGTGTGCATTACGAGCATACTGTATGAGATCAAATGTCATCGAGCGAGTGTAGCGGCACAAGCCGTATGACTCATTACCATCCTGAAAGAAGTATTTCTTATCCCTTCGACGAGTCTTGACGGTGTCAATGTAGCTCTGATAGAGTAGCATCGTATAAAAATTATGAAAATGAACTCAATTTTAAAGGTATTAAATTTCCTGTCAAGCCAAAACAGATTCCAAAGTTGGAAAAACAAAATAACATTTCAGTGAATGTTTATGTATTGAAAAAAAGTAATGGAAGATTTAAAACTGTACCGCTGCATATGACATCATGCGAGAAAGATCGTCACGTAAACCTTCTTCTATTACAAAATTATTATGTAAATGAAGAGCCGGAAGAAAAGGCTGAGGAAGACTTTGATTTTTCCACAATTACATATCATTACGTATGGATAAAAGACTTATCACGTTTGATATCGACTCAAGTTTCAAAACTGAAAGTTAAAAAGTATCTTTGTAATCGATGTTTACATTATTTCTATTCTGAATTTCGATTAAAATTACACAAGCAAGACTGTTTACAAATCAATACATGTAAAGTTAGTTTGCCAACATCAAAAAATAAATTTTTAAAGTTCAAAAACTTTAACAATAAGGAAAAGGTGCCATTTGTCATTTATGCTGATTTTGAGTCTCTTTTAAAATCTATAGAAGACGAGCGTGCTTATCAAGAGCATGAACCATTTAGTATTGGGTACTATTTCAAATGCAGTTATGATGAGACTTTATCATACTATCGCAGTTACAGAGGACATAATCCAGCTGAATGGTTTGTTCGCAAATTACAAAATATAGTTGAAAATGTTGTGACCGTTTTTTGGTGTCCCATACCTATGGACACTTTGGCACTAGGAAGAGTCATCTTTTCAAAAAGCAACACTTTGTCACATTTGCGAGAAATCTTTTCTCGGGGGAGAAACGTGTTCGAGACCATTGCCATCTTACTGGCAGGTAACAACTTAATTATTTATTATTAAATATTTAGTTATAATGTATATTAATATTTCAGATATCGAGGTCCTGCTCACGAAGAGTGTAATTTAAATTACAAAGATTCTCGAACAATCCCAGTTATTTTTCATAACCTCACTGGATATGATTCACACTTCTTAATTAGAGACATTACTAAAGGTTTCCCAGGACAAACAAATCTCTTACCACTCAACAAGGAACGATTTATTTCATTCACCAAACATACTAGTGATGGTAGTGACATTAAGTTTAAATTTATCGATTCATTTCGATTTATGGCAGCATCACTCGATAAATTATCTTCTTATCTCGAGCAGACGGATATTCTAAAAGCAGAATTTTCTAAGAACGAGCCGCTCACTGATGAAAAGTTTCAACTTTTGCGTAGAAAAGGTGTTTTTCCATATGATTATCTGGACTCGGAAGAAAAATTGAATGTTACAGAACTGCCATCGAAAGAAGATTTTTATAGCCGCTTAAATAACAGCAATATATCTGATGAAGATTATGAGCATGCTAAATGTGTATGGAGAGAATTCAATATTTCAAATTTAGGTTAGTTATTTTAATTTATTTTTATACAGATAAGTAATTTAAATGATTTCATATTTTCTCATGTTTTAGGTCAATATTCTGATCTCTACTTAAAAACTGATGTGCTACTTCTCACAGAAGTGTTTGAAAATTTTCGAAATAGCTGTCTCAAGGCATATAGTTTGGATTCTGCTCATTATTACTCAGCCCCTCGTTTAACACGGGATGCCATGCTGAAATATACGAACATAGAACTATAATTGCTTACTGACATAGATAAAATAATGTTTATAGAGCGTGGAATAAGGGGTGGCATCAATCAGTATTGCAACCGTTATACCCATGCTAATAATAAATACATGGGTGACGCTTATAAAGAACATAAAGATACCAAATATTTAATGTATTATGATTAAACAACTTATATGGCTGGGCGATGCAACAATACCTGCCGTATGGTGATTTCAAATGGATGAAAAGGGTTGATATCAATAAAACAGATTTTATGGATATAGAAGATAATTCTCTGGTGGGTTACGTACTTGAGGTAGATTTAGAGTATCCAGAACATCTTCACGATGAGTATCGAAATTTACTTCTATGTTGTGAACACAAAAAGCCTAATGGCTCCTCGCAATCAAAGCTTATGACTACATTAGATTCCAAAGAACGATATGTACTTCATTATCGTAATTTAAAGCAAGCTTTATGCAATGGATTAAAACTCACTCGAATTCATAGAGTTTTACAATTTAATCAAAAACCCTGGCTTAAAAGTTACATAGATTTGAATACTAATACGAGAGCAAAGGCTAAAAATGAATTCGAGAAAAATTTATAAAAGTTAATGAAAAATGCAGTTTTTGGTAAAACTATGGAGAACGTTAGAAAGCGAGTGGATATTAAAATTGTAAAGAGATGGCACCGGCGGTATGGTGCTCAAGCTCTCATTGCACAACCAAACTTTCATAGCAGTACCATCCTTGATGAAAATCTTGCAATCATACAACTCGAAAAGACTGATGTTTATTTAAATAAACCAATATATATTGGGCTCTGTGTCCTTGATTTATCAAAGACTTTAGTATACGATTTTCATTATAATTATATGAAAAAGCTTCTTGCTAACAAATGTAAATTACTTTATACTGACACTGATAGCTTATTGTATGAAATACGTGACATAGAGATATATGAGGTAATGAAACGTGATATGCAAAACTTTGATACTTCAGATTACCCACCAGACAATCAGTTTGGAATCGTTCAAGCTAATAAGAAGGTAGTTGGTTTAATGAAAGATGAATGTAACGGACGTATCATGACAGAATTTGTTGGTTTACGTAGTAAAATGTATAGTGTGCGTATAGATGGAGAAGATAAAATAAAGAAAGCCAAAGGGGTAAAAATTAGTACAGTACAAAATACAATTACTTTTGATGATTACATTGATTGTTTGAAAAATTTATCAACGCATTGTAGAGAGCAGTGCATTATTCAATCTAAAAAGCATAAGCTATATACCATCAAACAGAAAAAAATAGCTCTAAGTTACTATGATGATAAACGCTACTTAATACCTGGCGAAACAGATACTTTACCGTGGGGGCATTATAAGACATGTGAAATTAATGAAGGTTAATCATATGCATATATTGTAAAAAAGACATTGGAATATAAATAAAGACTACATTTAATCTGATATATGTATTTATTAATTCAACCTTTATAAATCTGATTTACTTATCCAACTATTGTGTGAATTATCAACAAGAGATAGACATCTGGATATTTAGCTTTAAGCAGTTCTTGTTCATAGAAACCACCGGCAATGGGTTCATCTCGATAGTCTTTTAGCTTGTAGGTAACTGGATTAGTAGGCATCACTTGACTTACTGTAAAACTTTCTGTTGACCAATTAGGTGTATAACCCTTCTCAAATACTTGCTTTATCTTACTAACTCTTACTGTATCTCCAATCTTAAATTTTAGCTTTTTCACTATTTTAGCCTGTCGAGCAAACTTCGCAAGTACTCCTGCCTCATTGGCTAATGTTATATCTTTAGGCTTCATTCCAATGGTACTATAAAATATGAGAAAATATGAAATCATTTAAATTACTTATCTGTATAAAAATAAATTAAAATAACTAACTTAAATTTGAAATATTGAATTCTCTCCATACACATTTAGCATGCTCATAATCTTCATCAGATATATTGCTGTTATTTAAGCGGCTATAAAAATCTTCTTTCGATGGCAGTTCTGTAACATTCAAATTTTCTTCCGAGTCCAGATAATCATATGGAAAAACACCTTTTCTACGCTCACAAACTTATGACAATTATATGCAGACATGCTGATCACTTTGAGATTTCGTTTTGGACTGAACAACAGCTCTGCACTTTTACCGTATTTATAGGGCACGTTTGACTAATGAATAATAATAACAGTATGGAGAATTTAATTCACATGAGTCTTCTTAATGCATGCTGTGTAAATATGTTGACAAGAAGTGGTTGTAATTTTATACTCTCGTTTGTAATAACAAAATAAGTATGAGAAGTATTTACTCAACAATGATAATCTAATACTTTTAATATATTTCAGTTTGTGTAGTTGAAACTAGTCTTTGATCGAAACCGAATAGTTTAAATACCTCTTGCCTTACCTAATAATTATGTATCTAAAACGAAAGAGAGTGTACAAGGAGATAGCAATTAAAATAATCTCGAATCCCGAGAATCACAGCGATAAGTTGCATATAGTTCGTATACTGATATATGAATCATCTACACGTTGGCTCGATAGGGCGTGCAATAACTTGTGCGCGGCGCGTGGTCATGGCGCTCGGTGGAGAGGGATGTGCAGCGTGCGCTGCGTGAACTCTGGTGTGTATGTACATGAATGTCCACATTCACACTCTCGCTCTCCCATGCCTATTGACAGCCCCTTACTTTCTCTGGCACACACATGCACGCGAATTAGAGAGAGAAAATGTACATAGTTATTGGTGCACCTACTGTGGAGGTGCATCATTACAATGCAATTTTCACGTCTTCGTGTTCTCATACTATACTTAGAATTTTGAGTGATTTTTTATGATGTCGGTACTACATATCACCCTTTAAAATTATTTAATTTTTAATTATTTATGAACATATAACTTTTAATAAATTATGAAAAAAAATGAGTGAAAAAGGAATAGGTAAATGTAGGAATTTCAAATGAATGTAAAATTAATTTTAATATTGATTTATATAATTTTTTTTTGTTTTATTGCATGAAGTACATAGTTTGTCTACATTTTATTATTATGTAGGTACAAGTAATAATTAATTCATTAATTACTAATTCATTATTCTGGAAATTGCTGATTCAAATTTCCTTTAAATTGTAAAATTTCTTCAAGCCTCATTTTTTTAAACCAATATACATGTCCAATTTTATATAACCTTGCATATATAATATCAATGTTTGCGTATATCCTAGTATTATGATCGAACACGTCAATAGCGGTCTGTATTAGCGGTTGGATTCCTGGAATTGTAATCCACTCCCTTGGCGCTCGCACGTTTGGGATTATGAACAGATACTCTGATGAATTCATGTTCTGGAACAAAACGAAAACTTTTTTATAAAATCATTGAATTTTCTTAAATATGAGGCGTTTCACCTCAACTCTCCCAGCGCGGCGCGCGATGCTATTTTCAAGTCGTGTTTACGATATCAATATGAATTTCAAAAAATTATGTGATAAGCGTTTCCGACGTATTTTTTCCTCAGCTTTCCAATGGTGTAAGTGGTTTTTCCGAAATTTTCCATTTTCACCCTCAAAAAGGATAAAACATACTATATCTCGGAAAGTATATTTTTAATATTTTTTTTTATCATCTAGATCGAAAGCTGAGCATTTTTTACGTCGGAAAGGATTTTTTGCAAAATTTGCTCGAATGTTTTTCTTAGAGAAACAGAACGCGAAAGAGCAGACGCAGCGTCTCCTTCGTGCGCGGTATGCGGCGCGCTGTACAGCGCGTGGACTAGATGTATTTCGCTCTCTAGTAACCTTATTATTTTTATTTATCATTTTTAATTCTTTATGGAATATCTTTTTGCGCTTCGAATTTCACTTATATGCACGATTGACATTTTCATAGGTTATTTCGCAAAAAAAAAACCGCTGCCAATTCTTTGGCACTTAGCTTCCTCAAACTAATTCATCGTTTCCTAATTAAAAATTGAAATTCTGAAAATACATTTTTCATAAAAAGGAATGCTAAAGAATTTCAATAATACTTTGAACCGATGCGTCTTATACCAGTTTCTTGCAAAATAGTATAATACGTACCTATTTTAAAAAAAGCTTTGACAGACCACCAAGTTTAAAAAAAATTGAGATTAAAAAGAGATAATAACAAAATTAATAACAAAATTGGAAAAAATAGTAAAATAAATAACAACATTAATTTTATCATGGATAATAACAACAAAAAAATAACCGACTCAAAAGAAATTTCTGAACATATCAACAACTTCTTCTGCAACGTTGGTAAACAACTGTGTGACAAAATTAAAACTCCACCAAACAAAAGAGTAAGGCTGCCTACTAAGAATAACAAGAGTATTTTTCTATATCCTACTAATCATCAAGAAATACAAAAAACAATATTAAACATGGAAAATAAAAATGGTGGGTGTGATGGTATTAACACACTCTCACTCAAAGTTTTAATATCACACATCTCCGACCCACTGGTTCACATAACCAACTTATGCTTAGAGAAAGAAATTTGGCCTGATGCTTTAAAGATTGCGGATATTATACCAATACATAAAGCCAAAGAAAAGCATATGCCAACAAACTACAGACCAATTTCCCTGATCTCAAATGTTGCAAAAGTATTGGAAAAACTACTGCATAGTAGAATATCATCTTTCATAGATAAATGTAACTTGATCTCAAATAAACAATTTGGATTCAGGAAAAATAGAGGCACTAAAGATGCACTATATCAAATAACTAACACAATCTATAACCACATAGATGAAAGCGACCCAATAGCTATTACATTCCTCGATCTAGCGAAAGCATTCGATACAGTAGATCATCAAATTTTGCTTGATAAACTATATAACTACGGCATCAGAGGTAGCGCATATAACCTCATAAAAAGTTATCGAAGTAATAGGAAACAAAGGGTGAAAATAGGTAATGATTATAGCCAATACAAAACTGTCTATATGGGAGTACCGCAAGGTACAATACTTGGACCACTGCTGTTCATTATTTATATTAATGATATGTTATCTTCAATGCCTGAAGATACAATATTGTCATACGCTGACGACACTGCGATCATAGCAATAGGTAAAACCTGGCAAGAAGTAGAAACTAAAATGAACGACTACCTACAAGAAATAGCCGACTGGCTAGCACTAAATAAACTATCTCTCAACAAGGACAAAACAATATACATGGAATTCGGCAGCAATTATAAAAGCACGCCTAAAAATATGAACATTTGCATACAAGGAAAAAACATCAAAAGAGTAGAAAACACCAAATACCTAGGAGTAACTTTCGATAGCAACATGAAATGGGATATACACACCAAAAATATATATAATAAGACCAAATACCTTACTTTCATTTTATACAAACTGTCTATTATAATGGACACAGACAATCTCCGTATGATTTACTATGCGTTGTTCCACAGTATCACCTCCTACGGTATTATAGCCTGGGAGGCGCGTACGCAGGTAGACCCAAAAGCTTACAAAGCCTGCAAAACAGACTGCTTAAACTTATAAATAAAAACAATTTTATTTATGACAGAAATCCACTAAATATAGAGCAAATTTTTACCTTTGAGTCACTAATATTTCATTACAAAGAATTACAAGACAAATATATAGAATCCGACAAAGTAACGAGGAATAAAAGTATACCAATACCTAAACGTTGTAAACGCATCAGCATTAAAAACAGCTACATTAGAGCACTAACTACCTACAACAAACTGCCTAATGACCTTAAAACAATAACGAATAAAAAAGTCTGAAATATAAAATCAAGATCTGGATAAAAGCAAACATCTAGCATAATAAAACACCCATGAATAATACTAATAATATTAACTGTAAACAGATAAAGCAACTATATTATTCACTAATAAAGATATCGGACACAGACCTCCCACATTGGAAGTCCATGGGGAGTTTAGAGTCCGATAAACTGTTACTGGATATAAAAACATATATATGCGCACACGGGTTATGCACACTACATTATAAACGTTCTCATCGTCGATTATCTAATTACAACTGGAACAAAATCCGAAAACTCAATATTAATCAACAAATTATCATCGAAATTGCAAATATGATTGCTAACAGGTGGACGCTCTCAGAGAGCAACAAAAATACAACTTTAAGCAATAAGTGTTGTGACTATCGTATTACTAACGGAAATAATGAAATAAAACATATACACTTTGTCAAAGAGAAATCCAAAGATATTGAAATAAAAAAGGAACACAACAACGAAAAATATAATCCCATAGAAACTGTATTTAGTACGATAGATAAAATGGCTGAGGATAACAATACAAAAACCATGTCAATGGAAGCAAGTGGCGCACCGGGAAAGCCTATACTGCAAGATAACACCTACCGCATGTCTTACGGAGATCTCAACTATCTAGGCTGTAATAAAGCACTACTGTATTTCGACAGAGGCATTCGAGGTAAACAAACATTTACAAACTCAATGTATACTCTAGAACAGCACCCGAAATACAACGATCTCATAGTAGTAGACGACATTGTTTTTACATCAACATGTAAATGTGACTCAGCCAACCAACACAGATTGATGTTCCCACACTACAGAGTTACCTGTGCAGTGGGACTCACCTGCCCAACAAGACTAAACAGCTACGAAAGAATCATCTTTGCAAGAGACAGAAACGCATCCACGGAATCATTTACAACAGCAAGACAAATGTTGGTTAGATATTGGTGATAGAAGAAAAGTCATGAATAATGTGTGGTTGTCGACTTGACTCCGTAGCTGCTAGCTACGGGGATACAAGATCGACAAACAATCAGGGACAATACTTCAATTTAGTTTTAAGTTAGTTTAAGTCACCAGACCAGCATACAGGAAATACTTCCTCTGCTGGGTTACGCATGTAATGTAAAAATGTATATTGATATTATCGTAATACCTATGTACTTACTCTGGTTTAATAAATAAATAAATAAATAAATAAATAAAAGAAGGGGCTAAAAATGGCACTATTAATACGTTTTGATATTTTAATTTACTACATTATATAAAAATATTAAAATGATAGTTCTCGAAAATAAATGTATAATATATATTCATATAGATAATCACTTAAAATTGCAACACAATATTGCCACCAACAAGTGTAATAAGTAACAGTTAAAATTTCAAGTCGATAAATAAATTATTTTTTGAGATATTAATTTTTTAAATATAAAGAAGTTTTCATTAATAACAAATGTCAGAGTGAAGATATTTTAAATTTTAAATTTTAAAAAAAGAAAATGTAGGTAATTTGAATACCTTTTAAGAGAAGTATATTATTTTATGTAATAATTACTACAACATACGAAAAAATCAAAAAAACTAAAAATTCAAAATCGTTTTTTGGTTATAAAACAAAAGAAAATCAATAAAATCCCAAATCCATCAGGGTACTTTCCTTTTGCCGCAAGACGAAGCGAATAAGCTTTACCCGACGAAAATCGGTTGATTAGTTTCGGAGATATTAAGAGTTGAAATATACACACACACACACGCACACACACACATACATACATCCACGAAATCAAAAATCATCAAAATCAAATAATATACACATATACCACCATAAAACATCTTTTTGAAGACTTCTTTTTCGAAAATTTTTTTCACCGTTACAAAGCTTCCTCTTTGAGGAAGCAAAAACATTACAATCAATTTGAAATAGCAGACGCAACGCTTCTCACTTACTTTTTACCCGATAGGTGGCTTGCGTATAGAAAATTTTTGCCCGAGAGTAATTTATTGTATCCAATTATATAAGTCTGATGAATTTTTTATCTTCGTTATCCTTGAAATTGTTTAAGAATTTTAACGCTGTTTCCGTTATATTTGTGTTCTTCGTGTGTTTGCTGATTAAATCATAATTTATTTTTGGTTTATTTATTGCATTTATTTTCTCGCTACTGAAATGGATCTAGCTTTGAAGCTGAAATGCATAAATCCTTTTAATAAAATTAATCACTCTGTGCGTAAAAATTTGTCGAATTTTCCTTCAATATTTAGGAGTGCGTATCCCCTCGTACCAGAAAACGCGAAAATTTGTTCCAACTGTCAACGTCAACTTTATAAACATAAGTTAGATTTACCTTCATGCGATGCCAAAAAAGCTAAAATTGAATGTACTGATGAATATCATAAAGCAGGCGTGGCAGTTCTCAACCAATTAAAAAAAATTTTTAGAATCACCGGGTAAGGAAGATAAAATTCAGCTACTCACGCTTGCTCCTGATTTTTGGTCTCGCAGAGACTTAATCAGAGAGTTCGGTTGTACTGAGTGGGAAGCTCGAGAAGCGAAAAAGTTAGTAACTGAAAGTGGAATTTTTTCAAAACCTGAAAAGAAAAGGGGCAAAATATTTCCAGTTGAAAGTGTAGATTCAGTTAAACGTTTTTATGAGAGGGACGATATTAGTCGTGTAATGCCCGGATTAAAAGATTGTATATCTGTTAAGCAGGATAATGGTAAAAGAGAACATGTACAGAAAAGGTTACTACTTGGTAATTTACGTGAAATTTATTGTTTATTTAAAAAAGAGCATGAATCTGTTAATATTGGCTTCACTAAATTTACTCAATTGAGGCCGCCGCATTGTGTTCTAGCGGGAAGCAGTGGTACGCATAATGTATGCGTATGTGTACACCACGAAAATACCAAGCTGATGTTAAATGCTATTAATTTACAGAGTTTAACTGAAGGTACTCGACTATTTCTTAAAAACTACCACGATTGCATCCAAGCAATCGTATGTAGTAATGCTAGTTCGAAATGTTACTTGGGAGACTGTTTAGATTGCCCCAATATGCCTGTATTACGGAAACATTTGCTTGAATGTTTTGAGAGAAATGATATTTTTCAAATACAGTATGAGTCATGGCTTCAGACAGATCGTTATGAATTCATGAACATACTAGGAGAAAAATTAATAAAATTTAAAACTCATGACTTCTTTGCGAGAGAACAATATCTTTTCTTAAGCGATTTGAAAAAAAACCTTCAAAAAGGAGAATTCCTTGTTTGTTGTGATTTTGCAGAAAACTATGCGTTTATAGTGCAAAATTCAACACAATCGTTCCACTGGAACAATAATCAAGCAACAGTTTTTACAACAGTGGTATATTATAACGAAAATCAAGATCTTAAACATATAAGCATTGCTATAATTTCTGATAATCTAAATCACGATACTGTTGCTGTTTATGAATATCAAAAAATTATAATATCGTATTTAAAAAGTAATTTCATAGTCAAGAAAATTTATTACTTAACTGATGGAGCAGGTCAGCATTTTAAGAACAAGTCTACCTTCCAAAATCTTCTGTTTCATCAAAAAGATTTTGGAGTTCCTGCTGAATGGTATTTTCATGCAACAGCGCACGGTAAAGGTGCGTGCGATGGTATAGGCGCAAATTTGAAAAGAGGGGCGAAAAGAGCAAGTCTTCAACTCTCTTCGAGTAATCATATTTTAACACCAGAAGACCTTTACAACTGGGCTTTACGTAATTGCAAAGAAACTAAAGTTTTTTACAGCACTAAAGAGACCTATGAAAAAGCCGTTTTGAAACTAAAATCAAGGTTAAGTAAAATTAAATCTATACCGGGAACTTTACAGTACCATGCCGTTATTCCAATGAATAAAACAACATTAATACTAAAAAAAACGTCAATGAGTTCAGAATATCAAATCTTCCCTAAAAAACCCGTAAAACAAAACAAAATAAAATTATCTACTTTAAAAAAGAATTATTAATATAAATACTAGTTTATTGTTGCTATTATTAAGGAAATCAAAATTTTAAGTGGTTGTTAGAGAGCGAAATGCATCTAGTCCACGCGGTGTACAGCGCGCCGAAAACCGCGCGCGAAGGAGACGCTGCGTCTGCTCTTTCGCGTTCTGTTTCTCTAAGAAAACATTCGAGCAAATTCTGAAAAAAATCCTTTCCGACGTAAAAAATGCTCAGCTTTCGATCTAGGGGGTAAAAAAAAATATTAAAAATATACTTTTCGAGATATAGTATGTTTTATACTTGTTGGGGGGGAAAATGGAAAATTTCGGAAAAACCACCTACGCTATTGGAAAGCTGAGGAAAAAATACGTCGGAAACGCTTATCACATAATTTTGTGAAATGCATATTGATATCGTAAACACGACTTGAAAATAGCATGATTTGACGCTAGCGCGCCGCGCTGGGAGAGTTGAGGCGAAACGCCTCATATCTAAAAATTATTTTGAGAATAATTGAGATTTATCTATCAAATCATTTAAAATAATTTTCAAAATATATTCTTGTAGAAGTTTAAATTAAATAAAATTAATAATAAAAATTACATAAAACTGTACCTTAAAAATTTAATTGATAATAAAAATAAATTATGGCATAATTTGAATGAATTTTCTTATATTTGTATGTGAAAATAATGAATTCCTAGGTGAAAATATAATATACGATCTAATATTTTCACGCGAGCTATTTAATTATTTAATTATTTAAGATTTTTAAAATATATACTGTCACGGGGTGGTTATTGGAACTAAGACACGTTTCAACTATGTGTCTCACTAGTTCAATTCCATATCTCTCGGTTCAACTCCCGGAGATATAATAGCCAGATTAGGTAACAGACGCTACAACGTCGTGCAATGTTAACCTAATCTGGTTACTTACCGTGCAACACGCAAGTCGAAGACTCGCGCTTTATTTCTCACCAGTGACTCGAACTCCTCTCCTGGTCACTGGTTCGTATGCCGGCTGCTCAGATATAACGAAACATATTCTCTTACGTAACGACCGCGGAGGCGTCGGGGAGCGGGGAATGACTAAGGTCGCGACATGATAACTCGAGTGGTTAAAGTTAATAACAAAAGAGTATGGTTTATTAAATAAAAGGTAAAATGAGTTGAATAAATAATTAATAATTTAGACAGTGGAAGTGTCGCGTTGAAATAAGTTAATTTCCCTACCTAACGGTGCGCCAGCACGTTATCTCAGACGCCAGCTGTCTCGGAGGCTGACGTCACGCTCGCGGTAATTTACGCCGCGCACGTGAGGTATAATACGCTTCACGTGTGCGGTACTCTACGCGCGCGCTCACCAAGTAAAGCGACGAAGTGTGAGAGCAGTCGTAATCGCCGCGCGACGCACACACGTATAAGTGTGAGAGAGAGGGTAGATGGCGGGTTTACACGTGTGCGTACCTATTGTGCGCACTCACCGGCTTTGAAAAAGCCGGTGGTTTGACCTCGCGTTTAACCTTGATGAAGTGCGAACCCGATGCCTACACTCTCTCCTCGCACTTGCTCTCACCGCACGAGAACGCCTACTCGAAGCCGATGTCCAGGTACGACGAGCCTGAGCAAGCGATTACGCGGAGCTAATTCGCGGCGCGGTAGATGCGTGCACGCTTACCTTTTCTATCGAAAACTATAGCGCAGTCTATCAGGGCTCGCAGTAGACTCTTCTCTCTGCAGCAGCGATATGGCCGGTTCAGCTGTCTCGTCCGCGGGGCTTCTGTCCGGTGAAGATGGTGCGGCAGGTTGAAATAGCCTGTCGCACAATCGCACGATGATCCGCGTCGCAGAAAGCTTCAGCGAACACGGTACCGGCACTCTCACTATTTTACAGGCGATAAGAAGAAGGATTTCTCTCAAAATTCACAGAGACTCACGGAACGTATCTCAGCGCGTGCTACCTTCTCTCTCGCGAACGATTAGATGGCCGTTGCCGGCTCGCCGAGGTCTGCTAGTCATCACGTCGATGCAGCTCAGATTCTGCATCGACGCGCGATCTCGCGTTCGCGCTCATGAGGTACTTCAACTACGGCTTACACGCGACGTCGGTACGGCAAGCCGTGACAATACTTAAAAAGTTTAAAAATTTATCATTTAAAGTAATTTTTAATATGTAATAAAATTCTTACCGTAGAGAGTGTGTTCTGTACTGGTATGTAGCCTTTGAAGGGTGAACAATGTCTGAGTGAAGACGAGAGTTAGCGACTTATATATGCTAAAATTATCTCGTTAGGGAAACTTCTTTAGGGTGATACAGTTGATATGAGATGAAAGGTCGCAGCAGTTTCTTATGGCTATAATATATATCCTTACAGTAAGATAATATAGCATGGATATTTACTCGTCGTAACTAAATTGAACTTGGTTCATACTTCCTCCAAAATATTGTAGATAAATGTTTTTCACTTTACATTCTTGTATTAAATTTTCTAAAGAGTCTTCTTTTGCTAATAAATATGTAGAAATCCTTGGTGGTAAAAACACACCAAATGAATTTTCAATTTCAACAAATATACGGTTACCAAATTTAGTCTTCAATTGCTTAATTGTCGAAATTTTATATTTCTTTTCAAATTCTAAAGTCGACAGTTTCCTAGTTGGAAGAAACTCCAGTCTTCCAAGACGATTTAATTCTTTTAAAACCATTTGTATCTCCATGATTTAATAACTTTTAACTAACTGCAAATTTCCTCGACTGATTCTCAACAAATGCCAACTCCTCGACTGCTTCTCAATAACTGATTGCAAATCGAAAGAACGTTGCATTTATATTGTACCCTCGAAGGACTGGAGGGGTTACTTGCATGAACTATTAGTTAAATTCTTAGAACTGTTTGTCACCAAGCATTCTTTCTTGTGATTGTAACACCAACTGCAAAGCAATTAATTTGAGATCTATATATACAAAATTATGAGAAATGTATACTTGAAATATTCAATTTCACATACAAAGAAAGCTGTAAGGAATCGTCTTGGCTTTCACAAAGTGCTTTCCGACAGTGTTTTTCACTTTGAAAATTACCGACTACACAGGCTTTGAATAACCAGATATAGTCCAAGCAATCTGTCACGGCCTAATGTTAAATTTACAGAAATTCCATCCCAGATAAAAAAATATGGCTGTATAGGAAATTAAATTCTGAATCACGTTTCTGTTTCATACAACCGCAGCCGAGTGGCGAACTTGGTCAAAAAAATTAGTAAAGTTGGAAAAAAACGGTTTTTCGCCAATAAAAAAAAACTATAACTAGGATCAAAAAAAGTTAAATAAGGAAGTTGTAGGTATTGAAAAGATCTATCGATTCATGTAAATACATGTATATCGATTTTTGTTACTTTTCGAGATATATCGAAAAAACCTCTAAAAATCGGGTTCTCTAGTACGCGGTCAATTTTATGCCTGGATACTTTATATTTACTGTAAGTATAGCTCATGGCAAGACAAAAAAACACGTTTTTGATAAATTTCAAAATATTAATTATTTTTCGAGATATATCGATTTTTCGAGAAAAAGGCGCTCTCCAAAATTGGCTATTTCTCGTCGACGGATGGTCGTACAGTAACGATCGAGCACTTTTATTTTTCTAGATGAGTTGTTCTATCATGTTATTATACAATTATAACGAATTTTTCAAATTTAATGCTCAAAAGATCACTTTGAAAAAGTATCCTCTTTCTGGACGTGTTTCTTTCGTATAGCTTTTTCAATTTTTATTTTATAGTAATGGCTATTATGGCAAAAAATTACTGACATTTTTTCACGTATTTAAAAAAAAAAAGAAAGTTTCTACGACCTTCTGGAGCCGAGATAATGTTTTTATTTTTAAAAAATCTAGAGGACGCAATTAACATGTTACAGCGATGGGGTTTGTGGGAGGTTACTATCGAATACCTATATTTTCAATAAAAAAATACTAGGATATGGTTTATTGATTGCCAGTATTAATAATTAAGTGATAATATCTCGCAGACGGTACAGTTGATACATAAGAGTATTGGTCATTTTGCAGACCTCATTGACATGTTCCTTCCAGGATAGCTTATCATCAAGCACCAACCCCAGATTACGAACAGAATTAGAAAACTGCACTAGAGAGAGAGGGGGGAGAGAGAGAGAGAGAGAGAGAGAGAGAGAGAGAGAGAGAGAGAGAGAGAGAGAGAGAGAGAGAGAGAGAGAGAGAGAGAGAGAGAGAGAGAGAGAGAGAGAGAGAGAGAGAGAGAGAGAGAGAGAGAGAGAGAGAGAGAGAGAGAGAGAGAGAGAGAGAGAGAGAGAGAGAGAGAGAGAGAGAGAGAGAGAGAGAGAGAGAGAGAGAGAGAGAGAGAGAGAGAGAGAGAGAGAGAGAGAGAGAGAGAGAGAGAGAGAGAGAGAGAGAGAGAGAGAGAGAGAGAGAGAGAGAGAGAGAGAGAGAGAGAGAGTTGTATACGACAGTTGTGATCGGCCAGCGCGCAGTCGAAAACCTCATGGGTCATCCTCGCTTATTCATTATGCGACGTTATCTCATGATACATCATCGAACATTCGGCAGAGGGATGGGGGCTGCCCGTGAGGCAACCGCGATTAGTAATATGTAATGACGTCAATCGGGGTAAAAATTGTTTATCCGTAATTTGACACCTTCTGCAGGGTCGCACAATTGCGCATTTTTAAAACGTTGAGGGCCATTGTGCAATCTTCGAGAAGGCTCGATGACGTCACTGCGGGACCTGCCTCTCGAATATTCTAGAAGGTTTGTGACGTCCTGCCCCATAGACGAGGGGTGGGGTGGGGGAGGAGGGTCGTGGATGGGTGAGGTGGTGGGGGACTTCAGAAACCCTATAGCTATACTACTGTTGTATATTTTTTAAATATTAATTTATTAATTTATAATTTATTATTATTTATATACGATTTCCGATTTTTAAAGCTTATAATATTCTTATTGCATTTATACATAGATTGCGAAAACTCCAAATTGATTATTGGCATAACATAATTATTTATCGCAATATTAACGTCAAAAACTAACTTTTCAATGGGATGTTACGGGTTATACAACCTTAAGGGTGGTCGTACGATAGGCAGTCCCGATCTCTCCTATTGGCTTTGGAACGGGCTGTTTGAAACGTATTGCGTTTGTTGCTTCATACTATTAAAAAGTTCATATTTCCAATTATAAAAGCTTAGTTTTTCATTAAAAAGAAAAATATTTAAATTTTATGATTTCTTTTATAAAATAGTCTACTACTAAACTAACACTTTCCTGCACGTTTAAGCTCTGGAATTCTTTTTTTTTTTTTTAGAAATTGATTTTTGAAGGTGTTCCTGAACCAACTTTAATTGGGGGCTAAATCACATCGGATTTTTTGGTTTTGAGTTATTTCACAAATAATATTAATTTTGAAATGATTCATTTTCATCAATTTTCATGTATTCTTCCATTATTTACAGGATATTATGTCATTCATATGGAAAAAAGTGGTTTTTCGAAAATCGAATTTTCGTTAGATCGCAACGTTACAAACTGCAAACCCATCTACTTTTTAGGCCTTATACGCCCCAAAAAGTACATCGGGTCCAAATTTGGGGACCACCACGTGGAAGAACGCGATCAACAGGACAACTTTAAGGAGGTTGTATACCCCTACAAAGGACTTCAAGAAAAATATTCATATCTTAATGTTGTACAATATGGTAACGATACTACGAATATAATATAAAAGAGTATACTTTCAGAGAGTAAGAAAAAATATTTTCAACTTATTTGTTATATCTGAATCGTAGATAATGACCGTTAAGCAAAATTTCACTTGAAAATATACTTTTTTTATTTTTATTCGATTTTAAAGATTCAAAGCTTATTTTATTTCTTAACCATTTGTCTAAAAATTTACCATGTCAAAATAAAACAATAATTTATATATAATTTATATTCAAATACAGCAATTTTTTAATTTTTGATGTGGTGTATTTGTAGATAAATGGTTAATAAATAAAATAAGCTTTGAATTATTAAAATCGAATTAAAAATAAAAAAGTTTTATATATCCAACTGAAATGTTATTCAACGGTCATTACCTACAATTCAGATATCACAAATAAGACCGTCTCCCTAAGGATCAGTCAATATCTATAAGACGAAACCAGTGTATGTCCGCCATATTGTAATCATTAGTTGGTAAACAAATTCGGAACCACATATTTTGAGTATAAGTCTCTAGGATATGATTGCCGGCATTGGGTTAAGGTGTATATTCATCATTTTCACTTTTTACCAATTTTTTATTTTGTATTTGATTTTAATGTTTAACGTTTCATTTTGCTACTTAAACATTTCTCTACGACGAATCAAAGCTTATATTATTTAGTAATTAATATATACGAAGCAACATGTAATTGTACACAGTAAACGTCGTGATTTTTGTTCTTAAACTGTAAACATTTCATTTAATAGGTATATAGTAATTATTTCATAATATAAGCCTAAATAGGTAGTAGACAAATGTTTAAGGAACGAAATGAGATGTGAAACATAAAAATCGAGTCAAAAATAAACTTTCTACGAAAGTATAAAATGAGGCAAGTATAGAAGTTTTGTCTGTATAATCTATAAAATAATATTTATGATTTCTTAAAAGAAGTCAAATAAATACTAGTAAGTCTTTTACTTCTTTGAGTCAATGTATGCTCAACAAATTATATGTAAGTACATTCAAATTGTTCACTGCAAATCAAACAAACGAAAGTTGTGAAATCAATTATCGATAGTCAAGTAATGCAAACCATTCTCCGAAAAACTGTATGACTATAATGTTCTCAGTGTAACGCGTGCGCGAGTTAGGTAATTCGAGATTCGAATTACCCGCGCCGAGCAGGCATGCTCACTGGGGGAGCAAGCGCGCGAGCATCCTGACCGGATTAGAACGGTCTCGCGACGCGTAATATGCCCGTCGCGTACCCGCGAAGCTGCTACGGCTTTATGCGAGTCACGGCAGCCATCTTCGTGTCTGCCATCGTGCCGAGAACTTCTCTCCAGCGTGTCTCTCAAAAGTTACCTCGTCCGCGCCGTCCAAGCTTTTTATAGTACCGCGAGTGTAGTGGAGGCCCCGAGCAGAGTGTATGCGTGTGAAGAGAGAGAGAGAGAGAGAGAGAGAGAGAGAGAGAGAGAGAGAGAGAGAGAGAGAGAGAGAGAGAGAGAGAGAGAGAGAGAGAGAGAGAGAGAGAGAGAGAGAGAGAGAGAGAGAGAGAGAGAGAGAGAGAGAGAGAGAGAGAGAGAGAGAGAGAGAGAGAGAGAGAGAGAGAGAGAGAGAGAGAGAGAGCGATCCCCAGCCGCGTGAGCCACAGGAGACAGCAAGCGAGAAACCGGCAGCCAGCCCGCCTGCCGACCCAATACAGCGAGTAAGAAAGAGAGAGAAAGAGAGCGCAACTGCTGTGCGAGCGACGTAGAGCGAGAGAGAGCCGAGTGCACCGGCTGCTCCTTCCTAACGTAAGTTTTCTACTCTCCTCTCGCGGGTTATTGGAAAGGGTCACACGGAAATCGCCCCGTGCAAGCTTTCTGTGCCGTGTACGTGCGGGAGTGTGTCAGCCCGCCGTACTTTAACACCGAGCGCGAGATTAGCAGCTTCGCCGCGCGCCGTACTGTTCGCGCGTTTGAATATTAACTGTCGCGCGCGAACTAACAGTTTCTTTTAATAAGCACGTGCGTTGTGCATGTAATTGTTATTGATTTTAATATACTGTGATATCTACAACCTGACCTTCTCCCGGATACCGCCGCCTCCGCGGGAAAACGACTCCGCCGGTCGTTTTCATATCTGAGCATAGCGGCCGCCCGCTTTACTCTTCGAGCGCGCGCTTTTCACTCAGCGATCCAATTAGTTGGAAAGCGAAATTCGCGTGCCATCTTCGCGTTGTTTTCGGGATTCCAGGAGCAGATCCCCGGGCAAGTCATTTTAGTCTGACACCCGTGGCACCGTATTGTAGGGCATCGCTGGCCTGTGGCTTGTTAGGATTTTCCCCCACTAGCCATCCCGTTACAACTGGCGCCACAACGTTTTGGGGGTGGAGAAGGACCCGCGGCGCGTACGTGATTCGCGGCGAAGCTTGGCGCGAAGAAGCTCAGCAGCGTAGCTGAGCGTAAGCTGCAGAGGAAGGCTCTTCGTGCCGCAGCTCGTAGGTACGTGTGTGCGTGTGCGTGACACCGCCGTGCTGTTGCGAGAGTGCGGTCGAGAGGTTAGGCGAGCGATCGCCAATAATCCTCGACCTAGAGTGCCGGCGAGGAGATATCTCGATCGCAAAATTTTTGTACGTTGGGTAATTGTTTTTAACAATTAAAAATTTTTTTTAATAACAATTAAATTTTTTTTTAAAGACAAAAATTTTTTTAAGCGATAATTAATTTTTTTTATAATTAATTTTTTTCTCGACTCAGAAAATTTTTTTTTCTTTCTTTCTCTCGTCTTTCTGGTACGAATTATTTTTTTTTGGACGAAAAATAACATTTTTTTTCTTTTCTCGTGCTGTTCGAGAAAATCGAAAGTCGGCAAACACTCTTGGAACAAAAAGTTGACTGTGCGCCTAAGTAAAAACTCGAGCGCAAAAATCCCCTCGAACTTTAAAATTGTTTTTTATTTTTTTTAGGTGAAAATTGTATCTATTTTTTTGTGTTTTTTGTGATATTGTCCGTTTTGACACACACACACACATATATATATATATATATATATTAGGCTAGTAAGTTTGAGGAGCTCAACCCCGGTCGGTCAGAGTGGCTAAAGAAATAATAACCCTCAGGTTACCGACTCTAGACAAATAGACTCTAGAAAACCCCTCAAACTTCCGCTCGGATGCTGAATATATAGATTGGAAGTTTGAGGAGGCTCCTCAAACTTCCCATAACCCCTCAAACTTCCAAGCGGGTGCTGAATATAATCCTCAAACTTCCAGAATTTCATATTTATATATATATATATATATATATATATATATATATATATATATATATATATATATATATATATATATATATATATATATATAAAGACCTATACACGTTATTTCTGGTAATCTACAGGGTCCTATAGTTTATCTCTTCAGAGTTCCCTATATAAGCGCGTGACTAAAGAAATAATATCCCTGGGGTTATTGACTCTAGACGCGTCCCAGAAATAACGCTTGCGTACAGAAAAATTTCCGGGACGTCCCGGAAAAAACAGCGCGTCCCGGAAATAACAGCGATGTACAGTGTAAACGTCCCGGAACGAACCGTTGCATATATATATATATATATATATATATATATATATATATATATATATATATATATATATATATATATATATATATATATATATATATATATATATATATATAGTTCACATATATTTATTTTAAAATTACAAGTGCGAGTAGTTGAGCGTAATTAATTACAAATAGTGATTAATTACAAAAATAGCTTTTGTTTTTTTAGAGCCGCATACGGGAAACCCTCGTGCGTTATCGAGGTTAAGAGCAACCGCCGTAGCTCTTAGAAAATAACCCGGGTTCGCGTTGAAAAAGCTAGCTCACGGGTTGAATAGGTAAACTCTCTCTGCCATCAATACAGATGCTACTCGCGCTAGTAAAATAAGTTCGTGGGGAAGCACACAGCCAATTGACACCATGGCCCGATCATCGCAGTTTGCGGAATCTGCGATACTCAATTGGGCCTATACACAGCCCGAAGAGGAAATAAACGAGGCAATGCAAGCCCTTGGTCTACAGCAGTCAGATCTGCAGTCAGTAAATATGCTGGCAGCGATCAAGTGGCTTATGGGCGATTATAGTGCCGCCGATTTCGTGCCAGAGCCGGAGCTGTCGGAGCAGCAAGAGTTTGCTAAACGCGAGCAGTTCCAAAGGGCGTTCATTGACTTAACGTTGATCAACAAGTCTGGGTCGACTATTGTGGATCCCAATACTAACCCAGACCACCCGCACCCGCTCATAACGCTCGTTGATAACCCGATAGTGATGCAGAAACTCTCGGAGTCTCGGAGGATGAACGCTCCACAACAAGCACATAATGCAGTGGTGGAGCCAGCGGAAGAGGCAAACGGCCAGGAGGGTTCTGGGACAGAGATATTGAGCTCTGCAGCACCCACCGGGACATCCCCAGCCGAAGCCGAGGGACAGCTTCAACAGCAACAGCTCCAACAGCAACACCTGCAGCAGCAGCAAACGCTGCAACAGCAGTTGGAGCAGCAGCGACAGCAGCAACAGCAACAACAGCCGGAGCAGTAGCAGCGGCAGCAAGTGCTCCTGGAAGAGCAGCGCAGGCAACGGCATGCCAGCGCAACTACGAAGAAGAGTCGTTAGCACGAAATAGGTAGCACGGGTTCTGGCAGCAATCGCGAAACCCGCCGCAGTCGCAAAACCTGGAGTGGCCGCGACAGCGTGAGTCGCGAACTGCCGGGATAGCAGCTGGACACAGCATATTATCGGAGCAGCTGCTGGCGGTGATCAAAACACTCGTCGAGGAGGTTGAAGAGCTTAAAGAGAATGTATGAATACTTCAAGGAGTGCGACATCCAACCTCAAGTACGCACTTGGAGGGAGTTCAACCCCCAAGCACGGGCCGTAGACGAGGATCACCGCATGTGAACTTCCAAGACACGTTCACGTATGCGGAGTTTAACAGCAGCAGCACGAGTCTCCAGTCCCCAATAGAGGCTGGGAGGAATGATAACAGAAATTCTTCCCAGCGCCAGACAAGGAATGGCGCGACCCAGGACCCGGCTGAGAGGCATACGTATTTGCCTCAGCAGACGAACCGTGGGGTGGGCCAGATAGTCCGAAAATGGCACATCACGTTCTCAGGGTCCTCAAAGGAGCAGAGCGTTGAGTTATCCCTCACGAGAATAGAGGAATGCAGAACTCTAGCTAATCTGACACACGACGAGGTACTTTCGTCGTTGTCAGAGCTCCTAACGGGGGTAGCAGCCACCTGGCATCGGAGTAACCGCCATACATGGCGATCGTGGCCAGATTTCAAAGAGGCCATAACGCACATGTATGGCGGGGACAGGGAACATCAGCAGCGCGTCCTGGCGGAAATAAACGCGAGGAGTCAAGGCAGAAATGAACTTACGCGTGATTACGTAGTAAATCTACAAGCCATGATCCTCAAGTTGGTTCCGGTGCCTAGCATTGCTCAACAGTTAGACATGTTGCACCGAAACATGCGGCCAGAACTGCAAAAGATGGTAATGCGAAATCAAATTACGGATTACCGAGGGCTCCTGGACCTGGCCCGGGAAGCCGAATTAGTGCTCGCGGCAGATAAGGTGTATCACTCGCCACCACCGCCCGAGCACACGTATATGCCAGAATTTGCCTAAGTGCTGACAGAGCCGCTCACGGATCAGCGCAAAAAGCAGAATCCAAGCGTGGCGGCGATGGGGCACCAACAGCACGAGCCTCGAGAGAGCCTCGAGGCCATCTTCCGTCGGGTCATGGCCGAATGCTTATCGGCCTTGACAAAGAAAAGCACCGACAAGAACAAGGGGCAAAAACCTAGCCCGTCGCCAACCAGAAAACCTAAGAAGAAGGGTAACTGGAAAAATAGGCGGCGGGAGGGCGGGCAAATTACGAACCAGCCTAGTGGGGGTAGTAGCTCGGCCCACCAGGCTAGGCCGCAAAGTCCGAGAAATAACGGACCTCCACAAAGGCAAGAGTACGGAAGGGAATCCGAATATGAGCAAAAGGGAGGCAACAAGCCCAATGCTGCCGGAAACCAACAGGAAAACGGCCAGGGGGGCAGGTAAACACGACCACATACCCGCCCCCAGCTCTCTCACCAGAGACCGAGGGTAACTCGGTCCAATCGCCTGGAGTGGAGAGCGAAGAAGTGAGCGACATTCAACCGAATGAAGTCAACCAGGAAACTTGCTCGCAATGGTGGCTTCAAGTAGGTGTAGCCGGTTACAGGCTACGAGCACTCTTCGATACAGGAGCTTCATGGACTGGGATAAATTCCATCGGCCTACAGCTCGCTACGGCTTGTGGAAAAGAGTTAATCCCAGCCAGCGGCCTGACGGCACGGGTGGCAAACGGGCAAAGCATAGCAGTGGTTGGCTATGTGTATCTGCCCATGGTCGTGGCTGGCGTGTGCAAAGAAGTGCGCGTCGCAATAATGCCAGATCTAGACACGGAGTGCTACTTGGGGGTAAACTTCATTAAGAACTTTAGCGCCGTCTTAGACCCCACAGATAACACGCTGCATCTCAAAGATGACGATGCAAGCGTAAAGTTAGAAGTAGCCACCATAACCGCCAACAACACCGTGTTCGTATCAGCTATAGAGTTGGCGGACCCGAACAGAAGAACAGCGCAAAGAGGTAGAAGCTTTAGTAGCTCAGCTGATCGGTAACAGCCTGGCACCACTAGGGTGTACTTCGTGGATCGAGCATGCAATAGACGTCGGATCTACAATACCCATTAAACAGAAGTACTACCCTGTATCTCAGAACCTCGAGGAAGAGATGCACAAACAGCTGGAGGAAATGCTAGTCGCGGGAATAATAGAACCCTCGACAAGTGGCTGGTCAAGTCCAGTGGTAATGGTACGCAAGTCCAACGGGAAGTTCCGTTTCTACGTGGACAACAGAAAAGTGAACGCAGCGTCAAGGCCAAACGCGTACCCGTTACCATACATGGAAAGTATCTTGCGCAAACTGCAGAAAGCGCGATACATCTCCACGTTGGATTTAAGCAGTGCGTACCACCAGACCCGACTGGGGGCGAGAGCGCGCGAGCATTCTGACCGGATTAGAACAGTCTCGCGACGCGTAATATGCCCGTCGCGTACCCGCGAAGCTGCTACGGCTTTATGGGAGTCACGGCAGCCATCTTCGTGTCTGCCATCGTGCCGAGAACTTCTCTCCAGCGTGTCTCTCAAACGTTACCTCGTCCGCGCCGTCCTAGCTTTTTATAGTTACCGCGAGTGTAGTGGAGGCGCCGAGCAGAGTGTATGCGTGTGAAAGAGAAAGAGAGAGAACGATCCCAAGCCGCGTGAGCCACACGAGACAGCGAGCGAGGAGCCGGCAGCCAGCCCGCCTGCCTACCCAATACAGCAAGTAAGAGAGAGAGAGAAAGAGAACGCAACTGCTGTGCGAGCGACAGAGAGCGAGAGAGAGCCGAGTGCACCGACTGCTCCTTCCTAATGTAAGTTTTCTACTCTCCTCTCGCGGGTTATTGTAAAGGCTCGCACGGAAATCGCCCCGTGCAAGCTTTCTGTGCCGTGTACGTGCGGGTGTGTGTCAGCCCGCCGTACTTTAACACCGCACGCGAGATTAGCAGCTTCGCCGCGCGCCGTATTGTTCGCGCGTTTGAATATTAAGTGTCGCGCACGAACCAACAGTTTGTTTTAATAAGCACGTGCGTTGTGCATGTAATTGTTATTGATTTTAATATACTGTGATATCTAGTTACTCGTCGCGTTGTTCATTACAACCTGTCCTTCTCCCGGATACCGCCGCCTCCGCGAAAAACGACTCTGCCGGTCGTTTTCATATCTGAGCATAGCGGCCGCGCGCTTTACTCTTCGAGCGCGCGCTTTTCACTCAGCGACCCAATTAGTTGAAAGGCGAAGTTCGCGTGCGATCTTCGCATTGTTTTCGGGATTCTAGGAGCAGATCCCCGGGTAAGTCATTTTAGTCTGACACCAGCGGCACCGTGTTCTAGGGCATCGCTGGCCTGTGGCTTGTTAGGATTTTCCCCCGCTAGCCATCCCGTTACATCAGAAATGTATTGAAATTTCTTCATTCTTCTATACAAATTAAATTAAATTAAATAAATTAAACACAAGAAAGTACTGAAACAATTAATTGTAGTCAAGTACCGGCCATAAGAACTTTTCGTACCTCGCATGTAAAATTACATTTTACGCCCACGTTGTAACTTCGAAATTATTCAGCCAGCGGGCATGAAGTACTACTGAACGCCCAAGAGGCCCTATAGCTCACACACTCCTACAAAACTTTATAGTACCTACGTACTTTACCCCGTGTGGGCGAAAATTATTTTAATTATATAACTATAATGCCTTCTTTTTATTTCTAAAATTCATAAGAATTTTTTCAGATATTTAAGAAAAGTCAAAGTCTATATAAAAAAATTACATAGTTACCAACATATCACTATTTTTCATTATTCCTCCTCAATTTTGAACTTTCTATAATATTACGCATCTTGGAAGGACAAGAGAAGTCTAGAGCTGCCCTAGCAGGGTTGGTTCTCCGACCTCCCGTACATACTTGGCGGCCCCGACAGTTTGCATTGTAAGGTATGGTCATTTTCATATAAATATTCATATGTTTAAAGATCAGATAAAATGTATAAATGGATTGCTTCTACATATTAACCACTGATCTATGAATCTATCACTTTGCTTTTAAATAGAAAGTACACACCAGCGTGAAAATATCATATGAGATCTCATATGAGATCCCATAATATAGAAAATTGCACATGACATCACATATAAGATCTCATACGAGATATGCGCTGTCTGAAATTCTCATATGAGATCTTATATGATATTTACACGGGGGAAAAGGATATAAAATATGTTGCTTATAAAACGGTTAGTAAAATGTAAAGGACTTTTGAGCAGGCTATAAATTTATATGAATTTTTTATTTTATTCTCGTTTAAAAAAGACGGACACAAGGAAAAATATGTTCGATAATGAAATATAAATCATGATTCTGCACATGTACGGATATGTTGTACTTAACGGCATCAATTAAAAATTAGAGCCAACGTAATTATTTATGGTGGACTTATAGGTATAAATATTGTTAATGAATTTATGTAAAAATTTAGTATTCTACATTTAAGTAGCCCACGTGACTGCAAACCGTCGGGTCCGCCAAGTATGTACGGGAGGTCGGAGGACCAACCCTGCTAGGGCAGCTCTAGACTTCTGTTGTCCTTCCAAGATGCGTAATATTATAGAAAGTTCAAAATTGAGGAGGAATAATGAAAAATAGTGATGTGTTGGTAACTATGTAATTTTTTTATATAGGCTTTGACTTTTCGTAAATACCTGAAAAAATTCTTATGAATTTTAGAAATAAAAAGAAGGCATTGTAGTTATATAATTAAAATAATTTTCGCCCACACGAGATAAAGTACGTAGGTACTATAAAGTTTTGTAGGAGTGTGTGAGCTATTGGGCCTTTTGGGCGTTAAGTAGTACTTCATGACCGCTGGCTGAATAATTCTGAAGTTACAACGTGGGCGTAAAATGTAATTTTACATGCGAGGTACGAAAAGTTCTTATGGCCGGTACTTGACAACAATTAATTGATTTCAGTACTTGTATTTAATTTATTTAATTTAATTTAATTTGTATAGAAGAATGAAGAAATTTGAATACATTTCTGAGAACATTATAGTAATACAGTTTTTTGGAGAATGGTTTGCATTACTTGACTATCGATAATTGATTTCACAACTTTCGTTTGTTTGATTTGCAGTGAACAATTTGAATGTACTTACATATAATTTGTTGAGCATACATTGACTCAAAGAAGTAAAAGACTTTTTTACTAGTATTTATTTGACTTCTTTTAAAAAATCATAAATATTATTTTATAGATTATACAGATAAAACTTCTATACTTGCCTTACTTAATACTTTCGTAGAAAGTTTTATTAACAATATTATTATGTGTTGTAACGCGTGTCTAGCCGCGATTCTAATCTACCGCGCGAAGGTAGTGAGCGCGCGCGCGCAACTCCTGCGCAGCCGAATCGAGGCGCGCCGCGCGTAGCGAATCGGTCTCGCGACGCGTAAAATGCCCGTCATCCGTCGCGAAGCTGCTAACTGGTTCCCGCGAGAAAAGGGGGCCATATTCGTGTCTGCCATCGCGCTAAAAACATCTCCTCCGTGTCTCTCCTGTTTTGACTTGTCCGCGCCGTCCTATCGTACCTTGTGAGACCCCGCGAGTGTAGTGGAGGCGCCGTATAAAGTGAACGTGCGAAAGAGAGACAGAGAGAGAGCTGTCCCGAGCCGCGTGAGCCGCACGAGACTGTGAGAAACGAGCCGGCAGCCAACCCGCCTGCCGACACAATACAGCGAGCAAGAGAGAGAGAGAAAGAGAGCACAACTGCTGTGCGAGCGACAGGGAGCGAGAGAGAGTCGAGTGCACCGGCTGCTCCTTCCTAACGTAAGTTTTCTACTCTCCTCTCGCGGGTTTATTGTAAAGGCTCGCACGGAAATCGCCCCGTGCAAGCCTTCTGTGCCGTGTACGTGGGGGTGTGTGTCAGCCCTCCGTACTTTAACACCGCGCGCGAAATTAGCAGCTTCGCCGCGCGCCGTGTAGTTCGCGCGTTTGAATATTAACGGTCGCGCGCGAACTAACTCTTTGTACTAATCAGCACTTGCGTCGTGCTTGTAAAGATTAGTGTTTGTGAATATATTGTGATATCTAGTTACTCGTCGCGTTGTTCTTTACAACCTGTCCTTCTCCCGGATACCGCCGCCTCCGCGGGAAAACGACTCCGCCGGTCGTTTTCATATCTGAGCATAGCGGCCGCGCGCTTTACTCGTCGAGCGCGCGCTTTTCACTCAGCGATCCAATTAGTTGGAAAGCGAAGTTCGTGTGCGATCTTCGCGTTGTTTTCGGGATTCCAGGAGCAGATCCCCGGGCAAGTCATTTTAGTCTGACACCCGCGGCACCGTGTTCTAGGGCATCGCTGGCCTCTGGCTTGTTGGGATTTTCCCCACTAGCCATCCCGTTACAACTGGCGCCACAACGTTTTGGGGTGGAGAAGGACCTGCGACGCGTACGTGATTCGCGGCGAAGCTTGGCGCGAAGAAGCTCAGCAGCGTAGCTGAGCGTAAGCTGCAAACAAAGGCTCTTCGTGCCGCAGCTCGTAGGCGCGTGTGTGCGTGTGCGTGACACAGCCGTGCTGTTGCGAGAGTGCGGTCGAGAGGTTAGGCGTGCGATAGCCAATAACCCTCGACCTAGTGTGCCGACGAGGAGAGATATTGATCGCGGAATTTTTGGAGCGTTGAGGAATTATTGTTAACAATTAAAGTTTTTTAATAACAATTAAATTTTTTTAACGACAAAATTTTTTTTTTTAGCGATAATTAATTTTTTAATTAATTTTTTTTCTCGTCTCGAAATTTTTTTTTCTTCTCGTCCTCGTATTTCCGATACGAATTATTTTTTTTTTGGGCGAAAAATAAAATTTTTTTTTCTTTTATCGTGCAGTTAGAAGAAGATCGAGAGAAAGTCGGCAAGCACTCTCGGAACAAAAAGTTGACTGTGCGCCCGAGTAAAAACTCGAGCGCAAAAATCCCCTCGAACTTAAAAATTGTTTTTATTTTTTTTTAGGTGAAAATTGTATTTATTTTTTTGTGTTCTTGGTGATTTTGTCCGTTTTGACACATATATATATAATTTTTTTCACATATATTTATTTTAAAATTACAAGTGCGAGTAGTGGAGCGTAATTAATTACAAATCGTAATTAATTACAGAAATAGCTTTTATTTTTCTTTAGAGAGGCATACGGGAAATCCTCATACATTATCGAGGTTAAGAGCAACCGCCATAGCTCTTAGAAAGTAACCCGGGTTCGCGTTGAAAAAGCTAGCTCACGGGTTGAAAAGGCAAACTCTCTCTGCCATCAATCAGGATACTACTCGCGCTAGTAAAATAAGTTCGTGGGGAAGCGCACAGCCAATTGACACCATGGCCCGATCGTCGCAATTTGCGGAATCTGCGATACTCAATTGGGCGTATACACAGCCCGAAGAGGAAATTATCGAGGCCATGCAAGCCCTTGGTCTGCAGCAGTCAGATCTGCAATCAGTGAATATGCTGACAACGATCAAGTGGCTTATGGGCGATTACAGTGCCGCCGATTTTGTGCCAGAGCCGGAGCTGTCGGAGAAGCAAGCGTTTGCTAAACGCGAGCAGTCCCGAAAGGCGTTCATCGACTTAACGTTGATGAACAAGTCTGGGTCGACTATTGTGGATCCCAATACTGATCCAGACCAACCGCACCCGTTCATTACGCTCCTTGATGACCCGATAGTGATGCAAAAACTCTCGGAGTCTCGGAGGATGAACGCTCCACAACAAGCACATAATGCAGTGGTGGAGCCAGCGGATGAGGCAAACGGCCAGGAGGGTTCCGGGACAGAGATATTGAGCTCTGCAGCACCCACCGGGACATCTCCAGCCGAAGCCGAGGGACAGCTCCAACAGCAACAGCTTCAACAGCAACAACTGCAGCAGCAGCAAATGCAGCAGCAGCAAATGCAGCAGCAGCAAATGCAGCAGCAGCAACTGCAACAGCAGCAAATGCAGCAGCAGCAAATGCAGCAGCAACAAATGCAACAGCAGCAGCAGATGGAGCAGCAGCGACGGCAGCAACAGCAACAGCAGCAGGAGCAGCAGCGGCAGCAACAGCGAAAGCATCAAGAGCAGCAGCGACAGCAGGCGTTGCTAGAAGAGCAGCGCAGGCAACGACAATTCCGGCGGAGTCAAGAACAAGAGTCGTTGTCAGCACAAAATGGGCAGCACGCGTTCTGGCAGCAAACGCGAAGTCCACCGCAGCCACAGAGTTTTGAGTGGCCAAGTGCGGGGGAACAGCGTACCGCAGGGATTGCTGTGGGAGATAACGTAGTCTCAGAACAGCTGCTGTCGGTGATCCATAGACTCGTCAAAGAGGTGGAAGAGCTCAAAGAGAGTGTGCGAATACTCCAAGAAGCTCGACACCCACCCTCAAGCACGCGCTTGGAGGGAGTCCAACTACCGAGTGCGGGCAGGGGACGAGGATCACCACATGTGAACTTTCAGGACACGTTCACATATGTGAATTTTGACAGCAGCGGCCCCAATACTGAATCGCCAAGGGACGCTAGGAGGAATAGCGGAAGAAATCCTACACAGCGTCAGGCGGGGGTGAGCGCTACACTGGACCAGTCTACGAGGCAGACGTACGTGCCTCAACAGACGAACCGTGATGTTGGCCAAATCGTAAGGAAATGGCACATCAAGTTCTCTGGGTCCTTGAAGGAGCAGAGCGTCGAGTTATTCCTCACGAGAGTAGAGGAATGTCGAGCTCTAGCAAATCTGACGTACGACGAAGTACTCTCGTCATTGTCAGAGCTCCTGAGTGGAGTAGCGGCCACCTGGTATAGGAGTAACCGTCATACGTGGCGATCTTGGCAAGACTTCCAAGAGGCCATAATACACATGTATGGCGGTGACAGGGGCCATCAACAGCGAATCCTAGCGGAGATAAACGCGAGGACTCAAGGCAGAAACGAACTCACGAGAGATTACGTAGTGAATCTGCAAGCCTTGATTCTCAAGTTAGTTCCGGTGCCTAGCATGCCCCAACAATTGGACATGTTGCACCGGAACATGCGGCCAGAACTACAAAAAATGGTGATGCGTAATCAAATTACGGATTACCGAGGGCTCCTGGATTTAGCCCGGGAGGCCGAATTAGCGCTCGCGGCAGATAAGGTGTATCACTCGCCACCACCGCCAGAGCGCACCTACTTGCCAGAGTTTGCCTACGTACCTACAGAGCCAACCACGGATCAGCGGAAAAAGCAGAATCCAGGAGTGGCGGCGATGGGGCAACAACAGCAGGAGCCTCGAGAAAGCCTCGAGGCTATGTTCCGTCGGGTGATGGCCGAGTGTTTGTCAAGCTTGACAAAGAAAGGCACCGACGGAAATAGTGGGCAAACGCCAAACCCACAGTCGTTCAAGAAGCCCAAGAAAAAGAATAATTGGGAGAACAGGCAGCGGGAAGGCGGGCAAAGTAATAATCAGCCTAGTGGGGGTAGTAGCGCGACCCACCAGGCTAGGCCGCCAAGTCCAAGGAGTAATGGATCTCCACAACGGCCAGAGTACCGAAGGGGTTACGGCAACGAGCAAAGGGGAAGCGACCGCAACCCCAATGCTGCCGGAAACCAGCAGGGAAACGGCCAAGGGGGCAGGTAAACACGGCCACACGCCCGCCCCCAGCTCTCACATCAGCGACCGAGGGTAACTCGGTCCAATTGCCTGAAAGAGAGAGCGAAGAAGTGCCCGCGACTCAGCAGAACGAAGATAACCAGGAAACATGCTCGCGATGGTGGCTTCAAGTAGGGGTAGCCGGCTACAGGCTACGGGCACTCTTCGATACTGGAGCTTCCTGGACTGGGATGAATTCCATCGGCTTACAGCTCGCTACAGCCTGTGGAAAAGAATTAATCCCGGCCAGCGGCCTAACGGCACGGGTAGCTAATGGGCAGAGCATAGCAGTGGTTGGCTATGTGTATCTACCCATGGTCGTGGCAGGCGTGTGCAAGGATGTGCGCGTCGCAATCATGCCAGACCTAGACACGGAGTGCTACTTGGGGTGAACTTCATTAAGAAGTTTAGCGCCGTCTTAGACCCCACTGACAATACGCTGCATCTCAAAGATGATGAGGCAAGCGTAAAGTTAGAAGTAGCCTCCATAACCGCCAATAATACCGTGTCCGTATCAGCTATAGGGTTGGCGGACCCAACAGAAGAGCAGCGCAAAGAAGCGGAAGCTTTAGTAGCTGAGCTGATGGGAAACGGCCTGGCACCATTAGGGTGTACTTCGTGGGTTGAGCATGCAGTAGACGTCGGCTCCACAAGACCCATAAAACAGAAGTACTACCCAGTATCTCGAAAACTCGAGGAAGAGATGCACAAGCAGGTGGAGGAAATGCTACTCGCGGGTATAATAGAACCTTCGACAAGCGGCTGGTCAAGCCCTGTGGTAATGGTACGCAAGTCCAACGGGAAGTTCCGTTTCTGTGTGGACTTCAGAAAAGTGAACGCAGCGTCAAGGCCAGACGCATACCCGTTACCATACATGGAGAGTATCTTAAGCAAACTGCAGAAAGCGCGATACATATCCACGTTGGATTTAAGTAGTGCGTACCACCAAATACCACTAAATCCGGAGTCCAAAGGGACTACGGCCTTCACCGTGCCAGGCAAAGGGTTATTTCAATTTACAAGAATGCCCTACGGTCTTTCGTATGCCGGAGCGTCCTTCCAGAGGCTGATTGACAAAGTCGTCGGCCCCGAACTCGAACCTTTTGCTTACTCGTATCTCGATGACATAATAATAGTCACAGAAACATTCGAGGAGCATAAAGAGGTTCTAAAAAGAGTTCTAGATAGGATAAAGGACGCGGGCCTCACAATAAATCGCGAGAAGAGTGTCTTCTGTCGCGATGAGGTCCAATATCTCGGGGTCATAGTAAATAGGGATGGTTTTAAACCAGACCCCGAGAAAATAAAGCCCATTATGGAATATCCGGTGCCGAAAAACCTCCGTCAGCTGAGACGCTTCCTAGGAATGGCCTCGTGGTATAGAAAGTTTTTATCAAACTTCGCCACAATTGCCGAACCACTGACCGAACTAACGAAAAAGGATCGGAAATACGAGTGGTCAACGGCACAAGAAGAGGCCTTCCAAAAGCTAAAAGCGCTAGTTGCTTCTGCACCGATTCTCCACAGACCGGTATCTAACGCACAGTTCGTGGTGCAAACTGATGCGAGCGATACAGGACTTGGAGCGGTGCTATACCAGATAATAGACGGCAACGAAAGAGTCCTAGAGTTCGCTAGTCGAACTCTGAGCGCGGCCGAGAAGAATTATAGCGTGACGGAACGAGAGTGTCTAGCAATTCTCTGGGCAATCAAAAAGTTCCGTCCGTATATAGAGGCCTATGACTTCAAGGTCATCACGGATCATAGCAGCTTGAAGTGGCTCCGTGATCTCCGAAACCCATCAGGCAGGTTAGCAAGATGGGCTTTGGAACTACAAAACCACAGTTTCACAGTCGAACACCGAAAGGGCTCTTTGAACAATGTCCCAGATGCCCTTTCGCGGATGTTCGAGGAAGAGGAGCCAGCGGTCGCCGCGTTAGAGCTCGAACGCGATACAAACGACCAATGGTACCTCGAAATTGTGAAAGAGGTTCAACAGCGGCCGCGAGACTTCCCCACGTTCAAGCTGGCGGGGGAGACTGTACAAGTACGAACCTGATGAAGTCATAGACGAGTCTCTCGGCGACGATGATGCATGGAAGTTAGCAGTCCCTCACGAAAAGCGACGCGAAGTACTGAGAGAATGCCATGACTTTCCAACTGCTGGGCACTTGGGCCGCGAGAAAACGCTAGAAAGAGTAAAGCGGAAGTATTATTGGCCACACATGTCTCGTGATGTAGCCAGATACGTGAGCCAGTGCCAAATTTGCCAGCAGTGCAAAGTCGAACAGCGCGCTCCAACAGGATTCATGGGACGCCGAATTACAGAGCGTCCATGGCAAATCGTGGCCAGCGACATTATGGGGCCCCTCCCAAAAACCACGCACGGCCACGAATACATTCTCATATTCCAGGACTTGTTCACACGCTGGATTGAAGTAATTCCGATAAAAAGGGCAGATGGTAAATCGGTAATTAAGGGACTCAACGAGCGAGTATGTCTGCGATTCGGAGTCCCGGAGGTGTTTCTCTCAGACAATGGGACTGAATTTAAAAATGCACCATTAGAGGCATTCTTAAAGGAGAGAAATGTGCATCACACGTTTAGACCTCCGTATCATCCTCAAGCCAATCCTGTCGAGCGTGTGAATCGAACGGTGAAGACAATGATTATGTCTTACGCAGAGGAAAATCACCGGTCCTGGGATGAGAAACTGAATGAGCTGGCGTTCGCGTACAATACTGCCGAACACAGCTCCACAAAGATAAGTCCTGCCATGCTCATTTACGGCCGACAACCCGACCCACCGAAGACACTAAGGCGGGAGGAAGACAGGTTAGCCGAAGAGCAAGGGCAGCAAGAGGCGATAAACAATTGGGTGGTACGTATGGACAAGCTCCGCGAATTGCACGTTCGGGCGGCGGCCGACGCGCAAGCGGAGCAGGCGAGACAAGCCAAATATTATGACGCTCATCGTCGACCTCCACAATTCTGTCTAGGCGATCGTGTATGGAGAGAGAATAAGGTACTATCCTCAGCAGCTGAGGGGATTTCTGCCAAATTAGCCCCGAAGTACGCGGGGCCCTACACGATTGTGAATATTCTAGGCGAAAACACCTATGAGATCCAAGGTGAGGATGGTCGAACGATACGTCCCGTCCATGCGCAGCAACTCAAGAGATACGTCTCAGCAGAAGTAGCCCAGGCGCTACCAGCGAGGGACTCTTCAGCCGAACGTAACACGTCAGAGGGCCACAGAGTTAGCCAGGGGAATGTACAGCCTCGGGCGACGGCTAAGAGGCGCGGTCCACCTCGTAAGACCGCGCTATTAGTTAGGCCAGGAAAGCGTGCGAGCGATGGCCGGCCTATGCGTGTGGCCGGTCCAACAGAACCCAAGCGAGGCCCAGGGAGGCCAAAGGGTTCGAAGAAGAAGCCCGTACCTGCTGATGCCGGACTAATTAGTCCTCGTAGAACCCGAGCGTATAATAAGCAATAATTGTGCCGTCCAACTTGTGTCGTACGTACTAACCTGTGTTCGTCTTAATTCTCCAGTCCTCAATCTCACTCCTCCCCGGGATCGATTTACCTGTTTCAGGACATGCAAGGCCTGACTCCCGAAATAGCGGAGACGGCGAAGAAGGTGATCGCTGGATTAATCCAGTGCAATCCTGACCCCGCCGTCATCGATTTTTGGAGCAGGTCGTGGAGGGCATCGACGCTGTGACACTGGCACCCCAGCCAGTGGAAGAGCCCTCCACCGTCGTGATCGAGGAGATAGAGGCGCCGAAGCCAAGAAAGGGACCTTCGGAGCCGGCCTGGGCAGAGGCCGGTCCCAGTCCGCTTCGGCGACCTCGTCCCCCGAAGGAGCAGCAGGAAAGCCGGGAAGAACGGCGTTCACAAGAGGCGTCGGTCCGAGCCTCAGAGATGGCGCCGGAAGGAAACGCCGGCGCGGCTCGGGCCGACGAAGAAAGGAGAGAGAGTTCTCCGACCCAGGCCCCCAAGTGGGCACCGAGTGATGAAGTCGGTGCGGCCTGGGTCCCAGTGGAGAAGGCCCTCGAGGAAGCGCGGTGCCTCAGCAAGTCCTCGCGCGCTGCGGAGGACGCTGCCCTGGCCGCACTGGAGGCCTTTCTCCAGTGCCACGGTAAGGCCGGCGAGCGGCAAGCCGGCAAATGGGTCGGAATGGCCCAAGGCCGGCGCGAAGAGCTCGCGGCCGCCGCAGAGGCCAGGGCCGCCAGGCTGCGCCGCACCGCCTTCCAAAAGGCGGAGGAGGCTCGCCTGGCTCGTGCGCAGGAGCGCATGGAAGAGGCCAGGCGAGCCAGGGAAAAGGCGGAGGAGACGGCGCGCCGGGTCAAGGAAGAGGCCCAGCGCCGTCTCCAAAAAGAAGAAGAGCGCCTTAGGAGGGCGCTCGAAGAAGAGCGAGCGGCCCGGGATGCGCTCGGCAGTAACGCGATCCCCCGGTGCTTCATGTGTGGCGAGCTTGGGGTGAAAAAGTCAAAACATTGCCCCAACCAAGCTCGTCACAAGGGGCGCCGATCGTATTCCCGGGCCAGTTGAAGAAGGGTGAGGCCCTGAAGTTTTTTTTTATATATTTTTTTAATAAAAATTAAAAAAAAAAAAAAAGAAAAACCAGTGGCTCCGATTCTGCAATGTTCCTTTCCGAACCTCCTTCTCCTAATCATTACTACCATATTAGTAGGTACGACGACGGCCATGATTAGCAGAGCTGCTCTCGGTCCCCTAAGCAGCGTCTGGCGGGGGGGTGTAACGCGTGTCTAGCCGCGATTCTAATCTACCGCGCGAAGGTAGTGAGCGCGCGCGCGCAACTCCTGCGCAGCCGAATCGAGGCGCGCCGCGCGTAGCGAATCGGTCTCGCGACGCGTAAAATGCCCGTCATCCGTCGCGAAGCTGCTAACTGGTTCCCGCGAGAAAAGGGGGCCATATTCGTGTCTGCCATCGCGCTAAAAACATCTCCTCCGTGTCTCTCCTGTTTTGACTTGTCCGCGCCGTCCTATCGTACCTTGTGAGACCCCGCGAGTGTAGTGGAGGCGCCGTATAAAGTGAACGTGCGAAAGAGAGACAGAGAGAGAGCTGTCCCGAGCCGCGTGAGCCGCACGAGACTGTGAGAAACGAGCCGGCAGCCAACCCGCCTGCCGACACAATACAGCGAGCAAGAGAGAGAAAGAGAGCACAACTGCTGTGCGAGCGACAGGGAGCGAGAGAGAGTCGAGTGCACCGGCTGCTCCTTCCTAACGTAAGTTTTCTACTCTCCTCTCGCGGGTTTATTGTAAAGGCTCGCACGGAAATCGCCCCGTGCAAGCCTTCTGTGCCGTGTACGTGGGGGTGTGTGTCAGCCCTCCGTACTTTAACACCGCGCGCGAAATTAGCAGCTTCGCCGCGCGCCGTGTAGTTCGCGCGTTTGAATATTAACGGTCGCGCGCGAACTAACTCTTTGTACTAATCAGCACTTGCGTCGTGCTTGTAAAGATTAGTGTTTGTGAATATATTGTGATATCTAGTTACTCGTCGCGTTGTTCTTTACAACCTGTCCTTCTCCCGGATACCGCCGCCTCCGCGGGAAAACGACTCCGCCGGTCGTTTTCATATCTGAGCATAGCGGCCGCGCGCTTTACTCGTCGAGCGCGCGCTTTTCACTCAGCGATCCAATTAGTTGGAAAGCGAAGTTCGTGTGCGATCTTCGCGTTGTTTTCGGGATTCCAGGAGCAGATCCCCGGGCAAGTCATTTTAGTCTGACACCCGCGGCCCCGTGTTCTAGGGCATCGCTGGCCTGTGGCTTGTTGGGATTTTCCCCCACTAGCCATCCCGTTACAGTGTACAGTCATGAAAAAAATTATTACCATTTGTAGAGAGTGCTTATTGAATAGACGAGATTAGAATAAATAAAAGGACTATAGACAAATTGTGTTGTTAGAATATATTTAAAAAATTAGTTTTTTAAAGAACATGTGGATTGTTTTGAACAAATATTTAAGCTCTCATTAAAGTTTTTGGCACAGAGCTGGAAGAGAGAGAGGGGGAAGAAAGAGAGGATGGAAGAGTTTAGCAAATAATGTTTGTTAAATATGGAATAGTAACCAAACTTATTCTTGCCCATAAGTTTTTACTTTTGTAAAAAAATTTTTTAGAGAAATTTCACAACTTTTTAAGAGTAAAAGTACATTATAAATAATGAATTAAGTATGAAACTACACTTTAATTGATTTCACAATTTTTTTGGGTTTGAGTTTCAGTATCCGCGTGAAAAAAATTTATTTCGACTTTAGAACGCAAAAATTTATTATTTATTCGCAGAATTCCTTTTCATAAAACGTAAATAATTTTTTAGGATATTGTATAGGTTTTGGAAAATAATTCTTATGATTTCCGAAAAAATTCTTAGAGTTTGTAAAAGTTTTTGTAAAGTGATTGTAAAGGTTTTGGAAAAGAATTTCTCGTTGCTTGCAAAAGTTTGTAAAGGATAGTAGACGTTTTGTAAGATAATTTATTAATGGATTTTTTAAAAGATGTAGTTATCATTTTTGGAGATATTTTGTAGAGAAAATATAATAATGAATAATTTACAGAAATGATTCTGTTATTGAAAGTACTCGACTTTAATTTAATGAGTAATACTACAGATAAAAAAAATGATTTTTGTAAGAAAAAGAAAACATTTTCATAGCAAATACATACAAACAAATATTGTAAAGAAATAAAGAGATCATTTAAAAATGAGAATAATTACTGCTAATAGCAAAAATCAGTTTTGTGAGAAATAGAAAATGTTTTTATAGGAATTATAGAAAATACTTTAAAAAATAGTTTTTAAAAGTGTTTATTATAATTGTTTCAAAAAAACATTTAATTTTTCAGTCAAATTCTTTGTAGAGAGTTGGACAGTTGTTGAGAGCAAGATTGTTTGGATAAAAACTTTTATTAGTATTTCGACAGAGAATTTAAAGTTGTTAAAAAAGATAACAATAACATATTTTTTCTTTGTAGCTATCGCAAGGAATAAAAGAAAAAAGTACAAGTTCTCAGAATTACAATGTAAAGCTCTGTATCACCTGATTCTCTTGCTTTTATAAAACTCGAAGCTCAAAGTTGGCTGAGAAGTTGAGTTCTCATGTCAACTGCCATTTCCATAGCACCAGACAGTACAAAGTTTTTTAAAAACTACTCTTTTGCATCTACTTCTCTGAAATCACCCAATCCTCTAGCCTTTACAAAATGCGAAGCTCAAAGTTTGCCAAGTTAACTACCCTTACGTAACAGCACCTGATACTAAGTTTTTTCACAAAACACTCTTATGCATCCATTTTCTCTTGTTTTTTTTTTGACAAATTATTATTACATTATTAAATTTGTGCTAAAATTTACCTCTAGTCTTCCCGTATGGAAATAATAAATGTATGAAACCGTAGGAAAACGTATAAAAGCGTATAAAAATGAACCTTTCTATTGGTTTTTGGACATATTTTATACGGTCTTATACATTTTTATACATTTTTTACATTTTTATACAGTTTAATACATTTTCTTACAATTCAGAAATTCTTCCATGTCAACTTTTTAAAAAGGTTAATGTAATAAAACATAGGAAACAGTATAAAAATGTATATTTCTGTATATTTCCGTAGATTTTTTCAAATCTATTACATTTTTATACGGTTTTATACATTTTTATACAGTTTAATACATTTTCATATAAAATAAAAAAAAAATAAAAAAATTATGTTTTTATATTTATAAGAACTTAATTACGTTTTTACGTTTTTTATGTTTTATAAATTCTGTAAAACGTAAAAAACCGTTGTAACGGCTGGCGCGTCTGTGTGTGTATATGTGCGCGAACACGGAGCTTGGTTCGAGCCGATCTCCGATGCACGATATACACACGAGTAGATGCCCGAAAAGTAAAGATGCCGCGGCCTTGGAGAAGGCAAGGCCGGCGATTTCGGCATGAGGCTTCACAAATCTAGTCGGGCTTGTCCTCGTGTTTCTCCAGGAGCTTTCGTAGGTGTGTGTGTAGTTGTGCGCGCGTGTAGATGCGCGAAAAGTACTGAGCGCAACTACGATGCACAATAAGCCCCGAAAACAGACTCGCAGCGACCTTGCGCGAGTGGGGGAAAGAAAGCGAGAGACAGAGCCCGGCAGTATCGCTTCTGCCGTAGCTCAGGCAGCTACTCGTCCCCCGTGCGCAACGACTTGGAGAGAGAGGGAGAGGGAGAGAGAGGGAGAGAGAGAGAGAGAGAGACAGAGAGAGAGAGAGAGAGAGAGAGAGAGAGAGAGAGAGAGAGAGAGAGAGAGAGAGTCGAAGTGAAGTGCACGAGGATGGCGGAGTAAGTGCAGTGTAGTGCACGAGACTGAGAGAGAGAGAGACGCAGCACGACTCCGAGAACCTCGTTCTCCGGTGGTTGAGGAAGAGGGAGAGAGAGCCATACTCGACCGAGGCAGCGAAAGAGCGAGAGAGAGCAGCGCGGCCGAGCTCACTCACGGGAGCGACTGAGAGAGAGCATCGCGGCTGATACTCGCAGGAGCGAGAGAGAGAGAGAGAGACAAAGGCGAGCCATCGGTGCAGCAGCGAGAGAGAGAGCGCGACGACGTAGTCGCGCGTTGCAACGGGTCGAAAAGGCGCGGCTGCTGCTGAAAGCAGCCGACGGCGAGCAACAGTACAAGGCGGCGAGGCCGCTGTTCGCCGAGGGTTGGCACGAGCAAGTGCTCGCGCCTGTCTATTGCTGTGCCGTTCATCGGCACGTCCGCTTTGAGATATAGCGCCCCGAGGACAGCTTTTAGCCCGTTACACCGTATGAAATTGTATAAAATCGTTGCAAATCGTAGAAAACTGTATTAAAATGTTAGAAACCGTATGAAACCGTATTAAAACATATTAAAACGTATAAAGTTTTCCAAAAACCAATGTTTAGATCCGGTTTTATACGTTTTTATACAGTTTTGTACGATTGTATACGGTTTGATACATTTCTTTTTTTCCATACGGGTTCTATTGCACATTCTAAAGTTATTTCTACTTTAATTTAGATAAATATATAAATCAAAAAATATTTTTGTAAAAAATGTTAATGCTTTCTTTTTAGAGAAAACCTTTTTCAAAGATTCTGTAGTTCTTTCAATACAAAGTTTGTTAGTATATTATTCTTGTACAGAACGTCTTGTTGGCTGTTTTAAAAATAGTAGATAATATAAAACATCTTGAAATAATTATTGATTGAAACAATCAGTTTATGAACTAAGAATTACTGAGAACAAAAGCTTTCTTAACATTCTTGTATACTTTTTGAAATAATTATCTGAATCTTGTGTAGAAAAATATTTACAGAGAACTCGTCTGAAACATTTTGACGTCTCCCACCGTGAAAAAATTATAAAATTAGATTAACTGAGCACTTTTATTTATTGAAATTTTCACGACAATAACACATCATTTTTGTTTTTTTCTGTATTTTAATCTTCATTTTGCATAATCTTTTAATTGGTGTTTTGCATTGAATTCACTATAATTATATTATATTTCTGAACACTGATCACTTTTTAAGAATACAATAATATTTGTATTTATTTATCAGTGAGATTCCAATCACTCGAGAAAAGCACAGGCTGAGCTTATTCCATAAGTCTTCAATAAAAATTCACCAACTATTCTAAGAAATAATCGAAGAAACCTGGCTAAATGGATTTGGCGAGCTGCCAATTCTCCTCTTCCAGCAAAATCTGTCCTGTATAATGCAGTAGCACTGTCTACTATCAGTAGCCCATATCTAGATTCTGACATCATAGCACTGGTTTTTATCAAAATCTGAGTTTGGTTGTCAGAGTTATATGCACGGGCAGTTGTAACATTGTCAAGTACACTATTCCCACTGATGTTATACCTTTCAGCTACAGCATTTAATCTTTCAGGTCTTAAAGTACCTTCAGTATCATATGTATATGCACTTAGCCTCTGCATCTCCCATATCAACAGGTAGTTGACAGTTAACAGCTAAAGTGTGACAAAGCTGTGATTTTCCAGTTCTAAATTCTCCAAAGATTTCTGTAATAGATCCTTTTTCTATTTCACCTCCTAAAAGTCTGTCTAATTGTATTACTTGTAGCCTATGAAGACTTTGCCGATGTAATGAGAAGTTACTGGCATTACTACTGGTGCTGCTCCTTCGATAAGAATCTGTTCCAGAGGTTAAAGTCTGAGAGAATTCTATAATCTCAAAATGAAAAAAATTTTCACAAAGTATCTATTATTTATTTTTTTTTTTAAGTTATATTTATTTTTCCGGCTAAAACCATGTAGAATTTTAATGTCTTCAAGAGATCTACTAGTCGGAAACATAACAAACAATACACAAAGCAACAATTCTCTTTAAAAAAGAACATGTTAAAAACGAAAAGAAACGTTCAAACTTATCTGATATATAATCACTTTCCATAAAAAGTAAAAGAAACCTTCAAAATAGATCCTTGCGTGTACGAATTCAAAACACTGACATCTTCGCACAGACATTGACTAAATTTCTTGAAGTAGATGAATGCTTCTTAAACATGGTTCCAAAATATTTCAAATAAATATCAAAGACTTGCAAGGGTACTAGATCTAATAATCATACTACTGCATGACAATCAGCTAACAAGTTAAGATATTGGTTACAGATTCAAAAAATAGCCATTCATCACGGAACAGATGGCTCCTCTAAAACATTTGGCGCCCCTCATCATAACCCAATCATTAATTTTATTATTTTCAACACTTGGATTCGTTGAAGTTTTCACTAGAAACAACTTGAATTACCCATCAGACACATCTTGCAAAATTAAAAACAAAAGTTTGTGAACTAAGAATCATTGAGAGAAAAAAGCTTTCTCGATATTCTTCTATAGTAGAAAATATAAAACATCATGAAATAATTATTGATTGAAACTACTTAAATTAATAACCCATGATTGCCACACATTTTGTAAAATTAAAAAAATCAGTTTATGAACTAAGAATTACTGAGAACAAAAGCTTTCTTAACATTCTTGTATACTTTTTGGAATAATTATCTGAATCTTGTGTAGAAAAATATTTACACAGAACTCCTCTGAAACATTTTGACTTCTCCCACCGTGAGAAAATTATAAAATTAGATTAACTGAGCACTTTTATTTGTTGAAATTTTCACAACAATAACACATTATTTTTGTTTTCTTCTGTATTTTAATCTTCATTTTGCATAATCTTTTAATTGATGTTTTACACTGAATTCACTATAATTATATTGTTAAGTCCGGAAATACTGTTAAGTCCGGAAATAAGTGGAAATAAGTAGGAATTGGTTTTATGTAAGTTTATTATATAAAATACAATAATTTATTACCAATACAATCTGCTGGCTTCTGGTAGATCGATGTGTTGTAATTTCAATTAGAATTCTTTTTTATAACGCTTGCTTTTATAAATTTACTATAAATAACTTATAAGATCTGCTTACTAGACGAGTAAGGCTTACGATTACAATTTGAATAACTTATAAAATCTGCTTACTAGATGTGTAAGGCTTACGGTTTCAACTTCTCAATGTCGTAGAGATACACGGAGTTCGCCAGGTTTCTTGTACGCTGTGACTGATTCGCGTGACGCGCATCACTTCTTTTATAATACAGAATAATTAGGTTAAAGATGAGCCCGGTGACAGTAAATCGAGATCATCTTATTTTGCAATGTAAAATTCGTCAGTCGTATACGATTCGGCGGTGGCATTGAGAAATGCTGACCTTAAAGAGAATATCGTACGTTGTTTTTCGCAAGTGTGATGACCTACTACGTCACGGCGCCGCATGAGCAAAATGCTGTGTTTGTAAAAAATTGCATTCCCGCTTTTATGTGTCAGGAAATATCTGATACTAATTATGCTTTTTCTTTAAAATGAGAATACGTCTCCGGACGTAACACCTCCCCCCTTAGACTGTTGAATGTCGTAGAGATTCAACGAATGTATCAGAGATTTTCTGTTACAGAATTTGATTTAATGATAAACATAATAATACGATTTATAATAGTGATAGTAATATTAGTAATAATAATTATAATAATAATAATAATAATACCCGTCAGTCTTGGATCGACATGAATTTCTCATAAATTATGGTTTAAACAATTAATACTTTGATTTACAAAATCATGACCATTGGTTATTTTACATTCATGGTTATCAAGTTTAAGTTTTCTAAATTGTTAATTACTTTGGTGCGCATTGTTTAAATTGACAGTTGTATTTAGCGCATATTATTCTTGCTGGAATATAAAAATTGCTGTATTTGTATTTTGAAGAGTTCATTGACTTGGAGTGTCGCGAGGCCGTACAGTTAAAAGTGCATAATTGTCGAAATATAAGATGGAAAGTTAACTATAAATACAACAACGTCTTTCATAAAATGTTTTGAGAAATTTTTTAAATAATTTCAATATGGTTCGTTTAAAATTCTGGTTCATTTCGTACAAGAATGTTTACAATTTCCTTGTGTTGAAATTTTTTTTCTCTATGCTAGTTGATACGTGGGTGTCAATAAATTTGCAATCACATAATTTTGTGGATCAGGAAATTACTGATGAGAATATGACTATTAAATGTAATTTAGGGATACGTCACGGACGTAACACCTCCCCCCTTAGACTGTTGAATGTCGTAGAGATTCAACAATTATAGGAATAGTTGAACCATCAGTAATTTCTTGTTACAAAAGGTTCAATAATACTAACAATTCAAATAATAAAAACAATAATAAAAATTCATATCATTAAATCCATACTAAAAATTTATATATATAAACAATAACAAAAACAATAATAAAAATTCAATAAATTTAAACAAAATTTCGTATCGTCTATAAATTTCTATAAAGTAAATCATTTATTTTTGTTCCTAACACTAGACTACACTTAACCTACGGTTTTAATTTTATATAACAATTGGTTAATAAAACGTTACGTAATAAATATAGCATACGTTATGCATTAGAATTTGTATAGAGATATGTAATATCTTGTTTGAACATCGCATTTCGACAATTAAATTATTTTATTACGCTAATGTATAATAAATTTTGTTTTGCTGGTTTTACATAAATTAGTCATTCGTTAATTAAGCTTAGAAATAATGTGCTTATTAAATAATTTTTTTTTTTCCCTTTTTTTTTAGTAAATAAACGATGAGAAATATATAGGGAATGATTCAAGTGATCATTCACTTCCCTCCCTGCTTAGATATTTGGCAAGGGATATGTTTTTTCTTTCCTCTCTTTGTTTAAGTAGAATAACATTAAAGGGCTTTTGATGTTATCATAACAAAATTATTTTAACAATCGTATTATAATTATTTCCAAAAGAAAAATACAATTATATATGGTGTAGGTTTTTTTTCGTAAAAAGGAAGTGAATAATTGAAATGATATTGATAAATTTTGACTTGTTATTGCTTTTATGCATCATTGTATTTTACCTTTGTTTGAAAACTTTCAGCCATTTCAAAAGTTCATTTTAGAACTTGAACTTTTGTTTCGGCATAGGTAGCATTCACATATCTGCTTTAAAGAATACGCAATCTGTTAGAGTAGAAAAATGTTTTACATACTCAATACAGTGCAGAATAGTGTATCTTATATAGGATGATCATGTTAGTATATGACAGAACTGATCATTCCAAATACATATATTCTATTTAATCTTAGCAATGTGAACGAACGCTAGCTTTTTTTTTTTTTTTTTTTTTTTTTTTTTGTAGGTAAATACAGTTTAATTTTGCATAAAATTAGTCAAATTATTATTATCTTTTTTTTTATCATACGTTGAATGGGTTCTACTTCTTTTCCTTTTGGATTAGTTCTATACTTTGTTATTCAAAGATAAAATCATAAGCTATTAAATTGATCATAAGTTAATTCGTCCCTGTAATGTTTTCTACTTTGTGATTAAATAATTACTTTATATATTTTTATTATTTAATAACACATCATTTTCACATGTCAAATTTTTTTGATTGTTTGATTGTTATAAGACCAAAGTTACTTTGTATTAATATCTAATCGCAATATTTATGTATTATTTCTAAAATTTCATTATTCAAGTATATCTTATTTCAATCGCATTTTTCTAAAATTATTAGCTTTCATAGGGAATATAGTTGCTTTTCATAAAATACTGACAAGTTGACCCGAACAATTGTAGACAAACGAATAAGTGGTTGTAATTTTAAATTGTATATTTGGTAAAATCTGGATCACCTTAGGGTTATATATTAGTTGACCAAGAAGTAGGATGGTTTTGCTTCAAATGGAAAAGTTCAGCTGCAATTATAATTCTCCATTCCTGTATTAAATTTGGAAAAATAAGAAGAGATTATGATAGATGTTAATATTGAGTATGTTGTCCATATCCTAAAACAAAAATGTTATGTTATTATTTGTTATAATATTGCTTTGCTTGTTTTTCATAATTAGTTAAGATATTATTTTGTTCATTTTAATAGCGTTGAAAATTCTTATTATGCTGATCCTTTTGAAATTGATTCATATTTGGTTCTTTAATAGGCCATGTTTTGTCTCCCTTTTTAAACCTTTTTTTGATAGTAAATTTATTGTAGTAACCTTTAGATTTTAATTTTAACTTTGTAATTTTTGATAATTCTTTTAAATATTTTTTATAATTAGATATCCATTTTAGTTTTCTGACGTTTTTATTAGATTTTACTTTGATAGGATAGTTAAAAACTAACTGCAATTGGTGTACTTTATTAGGATTTGTATTTAGATTGATCATTACGTTATGATCTTGATTACCCAAAGTTTCTTTTAGTTGATTTTTATTCTCAAGCTGTTCTTGGTGTTCTTGATTATCAAATATTTTTAGATGACTTTTATTCTCTAAATGTTTTTTAGTTTTTGATTATCAAACATATCTTTTGGTTGATTTTCATTTTCGAAAACTACTTTACTATTATTTAATAAGTTCTTTAGATTTTTTTTATCATTTAATAAAGACTCTTCTGAATGTATTGATGCTATATTCTCTTTTAACGAATTTTCAAGCGAGTTTTGTTGGAATTTAGTTTCCATTTGATCATCTTCGGAAAATGGTTCAGCTAAAGCAAAAGTTATGTCTAAACTGACTTTAAGATCATCATAAAAAGTTACTGTTTCCAACGAATTATTACCTTCTTTATTATTTTCATTCGAAATTTCATTCTTTTGGTTATTTATATTGGATTCATTAAAATGAATTACATTAATTTCATCACAATCCTCATGAGTTTTTAAATTAGATTCGTTGAAATTCATTTCTTCATTAGTCTCATAATTTTTTACAGTAGATTCAATAGAATCAATTAAATTTGTTTCCATAATTTCTTCAATTTCATGATTATTTTTGAAAATTTCGTTAAAGTCTATAAAATTAATTTCATTAGTATTTCTATGATTTTTTATAATCATATTATTATCTTTTGGTTCATCAGTGATTTCATGTATTTTTATAAAAGGTACGATAATTAAATTGATTTCTTTATCATCATTAATTATTGTAGATTCCTCTATGATATTAGTTTCCTGTTTAATTTTATTTACTTTATTTTCTGTAATTAGTTCATTACCATTATACCTTTCAATATTCGTTGTATTAACTTCGTTTTTCTGAATTTTTGATTCGTTAATTGTTTCTTTCGTAACATTATGGTATGATTCATCAGTATTAATACTTGGATATTGTTTGATTTCCTCACATTCTTCAGTAGTATGATCTGGATTTTTACAAAGATCACAATGATTTCCCATTGCATTATATTGCATCATAAGATTTTTAAGTTTTCTGCAGTTGTCGATGTCATGTCCAATTCTTTTGCAATAATCACATTGAATTCTTTTCCTATTGACTGTATTGGGTTGTTGATTATTAAAAATCGTGTTTCTTGGCTTGTAATTTTGTTCTTGAGTTTTGTTAATGAATCGGTTATAATTTCTTGTAGTATTTGGTAATTGATGAATTTCTTTATTTTCTAAAATTTTGTAGTTTGTGCTATTTTGAGAATGAGCATTTCTTTCTGGGCAATACTTTGCTGTATGTCCGATTCTGTTGCAAATTTGACAAATTATTCTATTTCTTAAAATCGCACGCTTGCAATCTGATGAATCGTGGTCTTCTTCCTTACATAACGCGCACCACATTATTTTTCTGTTTATAGGGCAGTATTTTATCCAGTGCCCGAGTTTATTGCATTTCATACATACTGCTGACAGACAGTCTTTAGTTGAGTGACCCGTGCTTCCGCAATACTCACAATCAAGTTCATATTTCTTTATAACAGGGCATTGAGTAGCTGCATGTCCTATCATTTGACAGTATTGGCAATAATCTTCATTTGTTTGGTTAAATGTACACTTCTCTACAGAATGTCCTCTGTGATTACAGAGTTTACAAAAAAGTTCTATTTTATTTTTAGCATTCTTGCAAAAATAAGATATATGATCTTTACTTCTACAATAAACACAAACTGCATTAGAGCAAAACAATGCTTCGTGATATTGATCTCGGCAAATTTGACAATGAAATACTTTAGTATAATAATGGTTTTGTTGTTTAAAATTATAAAATGTATTAGCTTGATTATTCATCATGGTTTTTTCATTTTATTAAATGTTCGTAATTATTATTGTAGTTTATTTTTGAATTTATCTTTTATTTTGTTTATTATTGTCTTACTTTCATTTTCTCGTTTGAGTATTGTTTATTTTTTATATTATAATATTTAAATATTTTTCATTTTCTTATTTTATTATATTCCCTTTTGCAATGTAATATTTTATTGTATTTTTTTTTTGGTATGATTCTTCATTATAATATTCTTACTTTTATTGTAATACTTTTCGTTTGTTTAGTTATTTTTTATTATTATTTTGATTTCCTTATTTTGATAAAAAATGACTTGATTATTTTATACACTGATTATATCTCTCATATGTTTTCTATTTTGTATTGTGTAAATTCTCTATTATTTATTTCCCTTTATTTATTTCTCTTCATTCGTTTCTTATGTTTTGTTCTTTATTCTTTTTATTTATGTATCAGTATACTTAATATTTCTTTTTAAATATCTTTTATTATTAGTTCAACTATATATTTTTTGTGTATTATTTATTTGGCAATTTATTTATTTATTTGCCAATTTTATATCTCTATTCTTAATGTTTTTCGTGTAATTTGATTTCTGATATTCTTATTTCTTGTTTATGTATAATATTTATCCATTCAATGATCATTATTTTGTATTATTATTTCATTTTTCTCCTTCGTGTTGGATTTGTTTTATTTATTTCAATTTCTTTTTATTTATTTATTCATTTGTTTATTTTTTTTTTCACTAATATTTTAGTTATTTGTTTTTACTGATATTATTTAATTATTTGTTTCTTAATGTTTCTCTATATGAATTTTTCACTTTGAATTTCTTGTTTGTTAAATATATTTGCGTGATGCTATTTACTTATATATTTTGATTTATTTTGATTTTATCTTTATGTGAAATCTTTTTTTTTTTTTTATATTCGTTTACGTTATTTGTATTTGGGTTATCCTTTCTTCTTTCCCTATTTCTATAACATCGTCTATTTTCCCTTTTTTTTTTTTTATTTATCTGTTAATATGTTAGTAATCTGGACGAGCCGTACACGTTCATCTTCAGAAGTTTAAACGATCATGCTACAATGATCCTCTCAACTTCTTACTGCAAAACGAGAAGCTCGGAAGCAGTTAGTAGTGATATTTTTAGTAATTTTCAAATACTACTCGTTTCCTCTCATTCCAGTCTTATTTTTTCGTATAAATCTAGTGAACTTACGTTCGATTCGTACCGGAACCACTGTTACGTTCCGAAAAATAGTTATTTTTATTCTTTTATTTTAAACAGTCTAGTGAACTAATGTTCGATTCGTACCGGAACCACTGTTAAGTTCCGGAGAAAAGTTATTTTTATTCTTTAATTTGAAATAGTCTAGTGAACGATTGTTCGACCGGTACCGGAACCACTGTTAAGTCCGGAAATAAGTGGAAATAAGTAGGAATTGGTTTTATGTAAGTTTATTATATAAAATACAATAATTTATTACCAATACAATCTGCTGGCTTCTGGTAGATCGATGTGTTGTAATTTCAATTACAATTCTTTTTTATAACGCTTGCTTTTATAAATTTACTATAAATAACTTATAAGATCTGCTTACTAGACGAGTAAGGCTTACGATTACAATTTGAATAACTTATAAAATCTGCTTACTAGATGTGTAAGGCTTACGGTTTCAACTTCTCAATGTCGTAGAGATACACGGAGTTCGCCAGGTTTCTTGTACGCTGTGACTGATTCGCGTGACGCGCATCACTTCTTTTATAATACAGAATAATTAGGTTAAAGATGAGCCCGGTGACAGTGAATCGAGATCATCTTATTTTGCAATGTAAAATTCGTCAGTCGTATACGATTCGGCGGTGGCATTGAGAAATGCTGACCTTAAAGAGAATATCGTACGTTGTTTTTCGCAAGTGTGATGACCTACTACGTCACGGCGCCGCATGAGCAAAATGCTGTGTTTGTAAAAAATTGCATTCCCGCTTTTATGTGTCAGGAAATATCTGATACTAATTATGCTTTTTCTTTAAAATGAGAATACGTCTCCGGACATAACAATATTATATTTATGAACACTGATCACTTTTTAAGAATACAATAATATTTGTATCGTATAGATAGATCACTATGTTATTTTTTATCAGTAAGATTCCAATCTAATAAAAGTTATTTGCCCCTTTGATGTACGTATAGGTAATTTCTTATTAGTTGACTTTCTTAGATCTTTGAATCATTTTTGCTAATTCAAAATTAGATTTTTCAAACAGTACACAATTAGAACTCCTCAACATTATTTGCTATATTACACATGTTCTTCAAAATAGAATGAATAAAGCTTTCAGCATTTTTTGTCTACATTGTACAACCATCTAGGTCAATTCAAAATCGAATTTCAAAGACTGTAAAAAAATCTTGTATAGTGTGTAAATATAAAATAATTCACACAAAGTATCAATTTTTTTAAAATGTAGCCATTTAACATTTAGCTGTTCAATACTTATCTAATAATAAAAGTTATTTGCCCCTTTGATGCACGTATAGGTAAATTCTTATTAGTTGACTTTCTTAGATTCTTTGAATTACTGGAAAGCCCATGGTATTTGTGTTACAAAAACAAGTCATTTTATAACGAGCCAACTAAAATTTCCATTGTTTATTTTACAACATTTACTCACATAGAATATGAACTCATTGCAGGGATTCTTGTCATATTGGTGTAATTTAATTCTGGTTCCGATTATCTGATTTCTTAATGAAAATTTATACTCTGTATCAACTACCCGTTGACAGAAAAGCCCACAGATTTATTTTACTGGATGTAACACTTTGCAGTAAAGAAAACTGTACAAAATGCATATTATTGTCCACCATTATCTTCTAATATAGTCCTTATTATAGATTTTTTCCAATTCACTTGAAGATTTAAAAATTTCTTGAGATTCACATGGATATACACAAGATTTCGTTAGCCTATTCAATGATTTTGATAAACATGTATAATTAAAATAATAATAATAATTATTATTATTGAACTCTTCTTTGTTAAAAAGTATTTTTTAAACAGTGATCTATGTATTTACTTGGTAATATAAAATATAATATCCTTACATTTTCTGATATAATCTGTAAAATAAAAACAATATTTCACAAAGTAACAATACTTATAAACATTATTGAGATTTATAACTATATAATAAAAGTTTACTACTTATCTGATTACAATATTGCTATTGCCCATTGATTGTCACAGCTGCTTATATAGGTTATATTTTTCCAAATTAACTCCAAAATTCAAAATGAAATAATAATTTATACACCAACTATCATCATGATCTACTTGTCAATGATAAAAAATTTTCATCTTATGACGATGTATATACTTAATTAATATAAATAGATAATATATATATATATGTATATATGTATATTTTGAAAGTCTCTGATTGGTCGATTATTGATATACCTTCATCGACAAAAAAAAATGTTATGCCACAAAATTTTTTCTCCCTTTTTGTTTTCCTTGATTTGTGAAAACATATCCTTGAAATTAAGACCTAAACGAATATCGGCCGATCCCATAAAAAAAAGCTACAACACTTTAAAGTTTAATAAATCATTAAACTAGGCAGCCCTATGGTACTATAACTAATCAGGACTTATTCCAAGTTATGATATCCAAATTTCCATCTAACCCTCAAAGGTGTTTTCCTACCCCTACTGATGACTTGAAGTACTGTCCAAATAACCTCCTAGGCCTTTTTTGGTACACAAAGCTCCAAATATGATTATCTTAAGTAATGCTTACGATAACCACTATTGTCTATGCAAGCAGATTAATTTTGTTTGTCAGACAATTTCTCTTCATAAATCTGTTAAAATAGTAGAACTACACTCTTTTTCTGTTCCATTCAATGTCTTTTCATTAACCTGTAAATAGTAAAAACCAGTTTTACCCAAAGAAATTACTATTTTTTAATATTTATTCCGAAATAAGAAAACTTCGACAAAATTTCTAATGTATTATAATTTTATCATTCCAGATTTTATTTGTAATTGTTTCTGTACTTATAAAAATATGCATTTTTAATAATACAAGCTTTAAGAATTTTATTAAATAAGTACACATACCTTTATAACTGAGAAATAAATGATCGGTTCTGGTAAAATTGTACACGTTCAAAACTTCTCAATGAAATTTACTTGGCAAATATTCTAATTTCCAAGTATAAAAGTGTCGCTTGAAAATTAATAAAAATGAGGATCAAAGTTCCTTATTGTTCTGGATTCACCACCTGAAAATAATTTAAATATAACCACAAAGAATCAATGTTGACATTGATTCTTTGCATTTAGATTTTGTCAATTTTTTTAAATTATACTTATCTGACAAATAGTCCATATGAAGATTATCTGTGAAAAGATTTTTCAGTACTATTTACTTATACAGTACTATATAATTGAAAATTCTTCTGTTATCAATATAAAATTTCAACTATATAAATAAGCAAACCACTATTCACTACGAGAGACTCAGGGTTCTGGAACACCAATTTCCTTGAAAATGGCAAAGGTTGTAAGTATTATCACACCATGAACCTCTGCAGAGTTAATACCGCCTCCCCAGAAAAAAGCTGCAGCCATTCTAATTTTTAAAAACTGGAAAAATGTGTACGATATTCACATTTTTTTGCATTTTCTGCTCTTTGTGCTGCAAAAAAAATATCCAATTAATTATATGAATAAAATATACATAAATTATGTTAAATATTAAGATTCAAAAGAATTAGTTTAAAAAATTTTATTACCTAAATATATCACATTTTTTCCGATATTTCCATTATTTTTGGTTTACATCTCCAATGTAAGATTAAATGCCAAGACAGAGCTCATTCTTTTTGTACAGGCATTTATGAATTTTTAATTTTACCATGCATTGAAGAAAATTAAATATTGTTTAGCATAAATTAAGTGGCTTGATATCCACAATCCAAACTATCCCTTCTTTTCGATAAACTTCCCATTGCATCTCAATGAAATTGCTCTTTGATATTAGATGAGGTTGTCTGTCTACTTCCACATACTAAAAAAAGACAAAACACACAAAGAACCTATTTCTTTTTTTTTAAATAAATATGTTGAGTCTCCTCAAAAACTTTTGAGGTTACTCATACTTATCTGAAAATTGTTGGCCTGGCGATGCTCCTTTTTGTTCTGTGATTTGAAAACAACTGGTTGTCTGAAGTTCCATTTGATCAAGCCCTTGAGTTTTGCTGTCACCTGTCAGCTGTCAGTGATGTATAAGTACACATATAGAGTTAGCGAACAGTTTATGTCAATCGACTCTGCTAGCTGACGACTATAAATTCGAGCCTTAGGGTGCGCTCCCATGCGTTCCGTAAATTTTAACGGAACGACAAAATCGGAGTGAACTTGTAATTCGAATAATGACGCGTGGATATGTATGTATATATATATATAGGCGCATTAATTTCGTGCACACCCATTTCAATATATGAGTAGCACGGGTCGCTCCTTTAGGCTTCTTCTATACTTTATACTTGCCTTCGGAGCGCTCCCGCGCTCCTTGATAAAGTTGGTAAGAAGTGAAAGTAACTTTTTACAAGGTAATGTGAAATACCGACATAATTTTGGAATGTCTACATCTTTTGTAAATGAATTCTACGAACTTTTCACTCTTGGCATTTTTTTTTTAAATAGCTCATACTTTTTAAGCTGCAGCGTCCTGTATTTTATCAACAAAATTTTTATTTCGGTCGCCATTTTGGGGACCGCCATGTTTAATTTTTTATTCCGAACCCCACCTATCTTTAAGTTTACGACTCGAAAACACTTTTTTATCCGTAAATGGATGTGCACATTACCGGTTTCATATAAAAATTTTAGATCAAAAATATTTTTTTAATAGAAAACTGCTTTTTTGCAAAAAATTGTTTATAATTTTTTAAGCATTAATGTTAGACAAATTCTGATACCATATTTTGAAAGAGCATAAATTCTTACGTCGGATATCATGTTTCTGAATTTTTTTTAATACAAATAGTATTAAAAAAAAACTGGACGAAAATTTAGTGAAAATTGAAAACATTTGGGACTAAATGGGTTAAGGTAGCTCCGCCAGGATATCTCGGAAACGGCTGAAGCAACAAATTCGGGGTTTGCGTAACAAATTAGCAACAAATTAGCAACAAATTATGGTATAGTTTTCATAGTTGCGGTCGTTAGGGCCGGTGCTTAATAGACATAAAATAGAAAGTAGGCTGTCGTAATTCAAAAATAAAGCAACTGAATTTCGAATAACCTATTCTTAGAAACCGATGAAAACATTGAGCGAAAGGTGAGTTTAATGATAACAAAAGGTTAAGCTTTTGAATCTGTGAAAATGAAAATATGAATTACCTTGAAATCGTGAATGATGATGCGTTTAAAATCTTTCGGATAATTATTAAGAAAGTTTCTTTGTCATATATCGAAATAAGATATCTTTAAAAGAGAAAATGAAGGCCAGAGATAAATGCTGAGGTAAAACATGAGCCGAAACTTAGGGGGCCACAGTGTCGGGCCGCTGAAACCCCCCAGATACCGTGAAGAAAATGGTACCTGCTAGGGCTATTGGCCAAAAACCACCCCGCAACTCCAGCTAATCTCCTTCGATATGATAAGTTAAAATGGTGAATTAAAAAAAAAAAGAGATTAAAATTGATATGATCTCACCCAATAGACGATGATTGTGAAGAATGGAAGTGTTGGTTGTTTCAGCTGTCCGGAGAGCCTCGTTGAGAGTGGAATACACTTGAGCACTATCGATGATAAAGTCAATACCATCAACACTGATTTGAAGCGAGCATGGAAACGAAGATGTAAAATGAAGTGGATGAAGAAGTTGGAACGACTACGAAATTTAAACGTGAAGGTGAATTGAGAGTAAAAAGAGAGATTAGAGATTTGAAATTTGGAACTCGAATCGGTGATTCGGCTCGCCGATCCCAAGGCAAGACATATCGCCCGAGCGTACACGACCGCTCGCTTCGAGTGCCGTGATCGAAATCCTGCGCACATATGCTATGCTCTTTGCTTTAGGGGGTTAGGTAGCGCGAGCCAAAAGTATACAGCGGGTCGAACGCCGTATGCCTATAGCACTCTCTCGAGTCCCCCCACTCTCCAAATTTCACGCAAGACTGTCGGGTAGACAAATGGTGTTAAGAATTACAATGGTCAGAAATTCCGATAGTGAAAATCTCGATAGGTAATTTAACCGATAGCTAAATCGTCGCAATAAGTTTTTATTCCACACTCGACTGAAATGGCCACCTTTCGCCCCCGAAAATCGGAACAAAAGTTGTATATATTTCCTGCGAATCTCATTTACGGGGCGAAAGTAAAATTTGCGGGGCGAAAGTAAATTTTGCGGGATAAAAGGTCAAATTTGCGGGGCAAAAGTAAAAATTGATATTTTTTTTTTACAATTTTTATAATAATACTATTTATTTTGTAATAAATCCATGAAAATCTAGTGTAAAACAAAAAAAAAGTGTCAGTCCCACTTTTCAGAGTCAAAAGGTGGCCACGTTCGAGTGTGGAATAAAATACTATATGTAACACGGGACGAAAGTAGATTTTTCTCTTAGGTGATTACTGCCCTCACGAAAAGATTTTTCCCTCGGGTGATTACTGCCCTAGCGTTGCTCAGGCAGTAAACGCACCCTCGTGAACAATCTTGTCGCTCGCGCAGTAAACTCACTTGCGGGAAAAATCTGCTGCTTTCACCCCTTGTTACATAATGTACTATTGATCGAATAGGAAAAATTCCTACGAGGAAATTACAAATGGTCAAAAGTTCCGAAAATAATTTTGACAAAGGTTCATAGTAACGAAAATCAAATGTCGGAAAGGTCGAATAGTCGAAATAAAAACTATCACCGGTTACATCACACATGGGTACACATTCCGAAAGTCAGTGGTTAAACAGGCCAAAATTTCCAAAACTAATAAAACACTTTATAAATAGCTATATAAAGATATACGTTTGCGCTAGATGCGTTGCTACAGTTGATTAATCAAAGTATAAGTTGATTAACTCAATAACCTGATTATCAATAAGCTATAAAAAAAACTTGAGAATGAAATCAGTAGGCCAGAAAAATATACATAAAACATTGATGAGCCTAATAAATAAAATCCAAAAACCAAATTAGGTTGTATTCAAATCGAAGCCGCTATATACATTTGTAGTTTGTGAAATATCTTAAGGATGTTATGGCTCCGCAGCTCCTACAGAAGTTAGTTTTTAGCGTTAAAACTACGAGAAAAAATTATATAGAATAGTTAACGATTTTTCCGTTCAGTACACAAATTAATAAAAAAAATGATATATAAATCTGAATAAAATAAAAGACGTAATTTATCACATTAATAATTGTAATTATTTTATTTACATTTATATTGCACTCAATAAGCAATATTTCCAAAATACGAGATTTTTTTTTATTTCAATCTCCTTATGGGGGTTTCATCCAAAACACCTTTTCTTAGAAATTTCTCTCAATTTTTACCAGGTGTTGATAATGCTATTGTCTGTAAGATATTACTATATAAAAACCCGCAGAGGTTTAGTTCTCGCGATATTAAATATCAAAGTCGCGCATTTTAACATAGCGCCTTATGGGAAGGCCCGCGCGAAATGAACGTTTTCGTTTATAACTCGAAGAGTATTCTTACCAATTTTTCTAAAAACCGATATGTTATTAATGACATCTATTAGAATAAGACATTCAAATCTGAGAAAGCCCAGCGGTCGTGTTCGTGAAATACGTTTATTGAAAGTGCGGAATCTCAGGTTAGATTTCACGCGCGCGTGAGACGCATGCATGGCGAGGGGAGAGAGCGGGAGCGCCGTTGGCGCACACGCTTAGGGAGAGTGTACATAAGCGCCGCGCTGCGCTGCGCGGTTCTCTGCTTGCGCTGGTCCATAGTTCCGTTTCTATATTCCATTGTTAATGGTACAATTCTATAGATCTATGTCATACATCTATCATTTTCATGGTCATGATCATGATTGAAGCCAAAATAAAAAAAAATTAGAAAAATGTATAATTTCATTAAAGTTATTGAAATTGTTAAAAAAATGAAGAAGAAAGAAACAACAATCTTGCAAAAGGTGGTGGGTTCGACCACATTTAGCAATACCTCAAAGAAATATTCATAGTGCTTATAGCACTTTATTTAAATATTTTGCATTAAAGGATCATGAAGAGTTTTATAGATTTATTAACATGAGTATTAACTGGTTAAAGGACATCTCATTATCGCCTAATTCCATCTTATTCATCAATAGCTTCATTTTCCAATGTTCTAATCAATTTTATAATTCATAGTATACCATATCAATTGGGTCTTGTGTTTTCTTTCTCGGCTTAAAATACTTTTGTTCTTAAACTGTCCGTCATATAAACTATCCCTTCATTTATTTAACTTTTCATTTTGGAGCATATACACATCGTCCGTGATTTATAAATATCATAGACATGCAACTGCTCATTTTTTTGTAAGAATATACGAATGGAACGGAACGGCAGAGCTAAGCTTCAGCGCAGCGGCAGCACGGCGCAGCACGGCGCGGCACAGCGCAGCGCAGCGCAGCGCAGTGCAGCGCGGCGCTTATGTACATTCTCCCTTACCTGCGCATACACAGACAGGCGTCTATACGGCGTCTCTCTGTGTCTGTGCTCAATCCCGTAGCAAGCGACTCTCAACACAGAGCGGGGGCGCATACGAGAGCCTGTACGCGTCGCACGGGGCGCCGTGCTCTGTGGGTTCGGGCCTCGTTGGTAAAACTCCCTTAACTGATCGGCACAAGACATTTGGCGTATGGGCGAACTACGCTTTAATATGGCTCTGATCTTATCTCTCTTCTGTAAGTATAAGTGCATGTACTTTTATACACGGAGAGAAATTTTGTAGTGAAAATTACAAATATTCGAGACAAAATTACCAGTTTCTATGGTAATGGATGGACAGACTGACAATTTCAAAGTTTTTACCAAAGTGCCTTGGTAAAATTTTTTTTTAGTTAATTTAAATTAAAAAAATTAACTTTTTTTATCCATATTGATGGATATATAGTATTTTAATATAGAAATAGAAACAGAAACAATGATGAAAAAACATTAAACTGAAAAAAATTTTTACGGAAGCGGGATTCGATCCGACGATCTTTGGATTAAGAGTCCGACGTTCTACCGACTGCGCCACAGAAGCTGTTACTAACAGTCATTTGAATCGCCGTTATTACTTACTGAAAATATGTGTATTGTTTTCATTTTAACGTCGCGCACGCCTCTAGTATCAATCTTCTGAAACACAATAATGCGCAGTGCGCATGCGCGAGTACACAAATACCAGGTTATTTGGTAAAATTTATCAGTTTTCTTAGTAAAAATTCTTAGGTTACCTTGTAAAAATGACTAGATCTCAATTTTTACCAGTGTTTCTGGTAATTTTTATTCAGATAATTTGGTATTTTTTTTAAGTGGTTATGGTAGTTTTTCTTGGGAAACTTATAAATTGTATTAGAAACCTGGGAATAACACGGCTTTTGACAGTCTGTCCATGCGCTACCAAGGCACCTTGGTAATTTTTACTCTAAAATTTCTCTCCGTGTAAGAAAGATGATTGCAAACCTAAAAAGTTCTTGCATAGGTAAAACTGTTGGGTGTTGGAATTAATTCGTAGCGTTTTACAAGAGATCGCATAAGTAGTACACTATTTCGCTGTTGCCTACAGTAATGTATACATCATAAACAGCTATCATAGGACGCCATTTGCCGTACATAACCTTTTTTCAAATCATAAATAACAACACTTTATAATTTATTGAATATGTCAAAATTTGTGCCGAATAAAGTGTTTTTGCGGGGAGTTTTGCTTTATTACTTTAATATGAACAGAAGTGCAGCTGAAGCTCATCGTATTTTAGTGGAAGTGTACAGTGAACATGCTCTAACTGAGCAAACGTGTCGGAAGTGGTTTGCACGTTTTAAAGCTGGTGATTTCGACAAGGAGAGACCTGGTCAGCCAAAAAAATTTGAAGATAATGATTTGGAGGTATTGCTCAATGAGGACTCATGTCAAACACTTAAAGAATTGTCTACGTCATTGGGAGTTGACTTATCAACAGTGGGAAAACGTCTTAAAAGTTTGGGCATGATCCAGAAGGAAGGACATTGGGTTCGTGAATTGAAACCAAAGGATATTGAGACGTTTTTTCACGTGCGAACTGCTGCTCCAACGGCAGAAAAGAAAATGTTTTTTGCATCGAATTGTTACCGGTGATGAAAAGTGGATCCATTATAACAATCCGCAACGCAGAAAGTCATGGGTTAAGTCCGGCGAACCATCAATATCAGTGGCAAATAAAGCCCAATATCCATAGGTCAAAGCTCCTGCTCTGTATTTGGTGGGATCAGAGGAATATCATTTACTACGAACTCCTAAAATCGCATGAAACCGTAACTGGAAATCTCTACAGACTGCAACTGATGCGCTTGAGCCGTGCATTGAAAGAAAAACGGTCGGAATACTCCGAAAGACACGAAAAAGTCATTTTACTGCACGACAATGCTCGCCCACATGTTGCAAAACCGGTAAAAACATACCTGGAAACACTTAAATGGGAAGTGCTACCGCACCCGCCGTATTCTCCAGATATTGCTCCTAGCGACTATCACTTGTTTCGATCAATGGCTCATAGCTTGTGTGAGCAGTTCACATCTTATGAAGATTGTAAAAAATGGGTCGATTAGTGGATTTCACCTAAAGACGAGGAGTTCTTCCGACGCGGTATTCGTTCACAGCCCGAAAGATGGTCAAAAGTAGTAGAAAGCGATGGGCAATACTTTAATTAATGTATTTTTTAATTTTCATATGAAATAAATAATATTCTTTCATTAAAAAAAACGCTATGAATTAATTCCAACACCCAATAGAATGAAGATAAAACGTAAAAAACCACAATTTCCAAACAGAAATAGTTTCATAAAAGGTAAAATATTCAACAAGAATTGACTGACAGAAAACAGTTCGCTGTTATTAAAATTGTTATACACTGAAGAAACGTTAGCAGAAAAATTGTACCAAAAAACACAACCGTTGACTATAGAAAAGGTTATTCACTATACTCGGAGTTGGTAGAGACAGTTGTCTGTTTTGGGAGAAATTTTACACCACGAAATATAAACATTGCACCAACAGCAGAGCGCAGCAGTACTCCTCAAAGTCGGTCGCTCGAGTTTGGTGTTAATATTCTACCAAAACTCGAGGATCGATCGTGCAAAAAGGGAGGGGGAAATGTGTTCGCTTAAGAAAGCAGAACGTTTCAGCCACCATTTTTTCAGTGTAGTAGTGAACAGATTACGTTCTGGCAACTGTTATTTTTCTTTGCATATTTTAGAAGTTTACACTAAAATGTTATAGAACTTTGATTTCTAAATTCAATATACATTTTTTTTTCTATTAATTAAGAAAATTGCCTCTAGGCAATTAGAGTCGACGTTGGAATTGCCATCTCTAGAATAAATTTCGTCAAATTTTTCTATTGCATCCCAGTTTTAATATTTATTTATTTATTTATTAAACCAGAACAAAATTACATAGAGTAAAGTCCTCAGAGATAGATATTAACTACCTGTACGAGGGCTGGTATGTACTTATTTAACTGTTAATTAATAGTTATGAAAAGTTTCAGTTGTTCGAATAATATAGAATCTGAAGAAAGCAAGTGAGGATTGATGTCTTATGAATTGGATGTGACCATTCTAAAGTCATCGCACTCTACCCTACTAAAAAATCTCAGGTGAGATCTCAGGTGACTTCTCAGATGAGATCTCATGTTATTTCTTGTGTCACCTGAGATTCTGCTTCAGATGCTGCGGAAAAGCTACATAAATAGAAAATCAGATTCTCCAGTATTATCACCTGTTATGTTAGGATGTTTTACCCCTAGATTAACTCAAAAATACATGTTTAGAAGCATTTTACACAATTTCTCCATTTTTACAAATTTAGTACATTAGATCTACGGCGTGGCTATTTGTACGACAGATTGTATTCGCGGTATATCTAGATATACAGATGCGACAGAAATGCTTATCGTTTGAGTGCGGAAATTTTGATAGAGCAGGTAAGAAAATAGTTACCACACAATAAGGCATACTATTTCTTTAGTCATCTATCAAAGTTTGTCTAATTTTCAAAATTTTCTAGTGTACTCCTTTCGTCTATTGATATATTTTGAGGTTAGGAAATCTGTCGTACAAATAGCATCAGCCTTAGATCTAACCTAAGATCACACAAAACCAAATTTGTAAAAATTGAAAAATTGTATAAATTGCTTCTAAACATGCAGTTTTTAGTTCATCTAGGGGTTAAAACATCCTAACAGGTGATTTCCAATACTGAAGAACCTGATTTTATATTTACGTAGCTTTTCCAGAGCATCTGGAACAGAATCTCAGATAATACAAGAAATAACATCAGATCTGACCTGAGAAGTCACCTGAAATCTCACCTGAGATTTTTCAGTAGGGTATAATGAGGTGTATCGTAAGTATTCGCTCCGTGCGTCCAGTTGGAGGAGATAAGAGAATTGATCTAAGCGCCTATGGTGGCGTAAAGTATCAGCTTTGTAGGCTATTGAGTGTATTACTATATATACAGAAAATAACCTCAAAAATACATAGAAAACATGTGTTTAAATATATATAAATTGACTTTTTGACACTTGTCTTCGTGAAATAATATTATATTATATTTATACAACTACATATATTATTATAAAAAATTTATAAAAAATTGGATTACTAGTGCTATTATAGTCTCGTGTACTACTAAAGAGACACTGTATATCTTATGGAAAAACAATCCCACTTCTGAAGCCCTAAAAAAAGAGTATACAAATTACACTAAGATATTGAACAAAGTTATTAAAGAAGCAAAATTTAAATATGAAAAGGAAATGGTAAAACGAAATAGCGGAAACTCTAAGGAATTATGGAACATAATTAAAACTAAATTAGGGAGAAATAGTGTGCATGATAATCCAATAAAATATATATACGATAACAATCAAAAAATCGAAAATAAAACTGATATAGCAAATGCTATGAACACCTATTTTTGTAAAATAGGACCAAATTTGAGTGCTCAATTTGCTAATATAAATAATAATAACCTGAAACTTCCTGATAGGAATCCTGAATCTATTTTCTTTCGTCCGACAGATTTTGCTGAGATATACAAAATAATCAATACATTGAAAAATAAATCTGGAGGTGTAGACAATATTAACGCTAAATCATTGAAAATTCTCTCTGAATATATATGTGTGCCCTTAGAATATATCTTCAATTTATGTATTGTGAAATCTATCTGGCCTGACGCGCTCAAAAATGCTGAGGTAGTCCCTATCTACAAGGCTGGTGAAAAATCTAATATCAATAATTACAGACCAATCTCTTTAATATCGAACATTGCAAAAATTTTTGAAAAAATAATTTATAATAGATTATACCACTTTTTTGAAAAACATAACATAATATCAGAAAAACAATACGGCTTCGTTAAAAATAGGGGAACTACTGACGCATTAAATTATATATCAAATATCATATACGAAAACTTAGATAAAAGTAAACCAATAATTGTTGCTTTTCTAGACTTAGCCAAAGCATTTGACACTGTTAATCATAGAGTTCTATTAGATAAGCTTGAACGATATGGAGTAAGGGGTAGTGCCTTAAAACTGATGACTAGCTATCTCACAGATAGGCGGCAAAGAGTAAAAATTCAAGACTGTAAAAGTGAATATAAAGAATTTACCACGGGTGTTCCCCAAGGAACTATATTAGGACCATTACTTTTTATACTTTATGTCAATGACTTACTAGGAAGTATGCAAAATGACACAATCATGTCCTATGCTGATAACACGGTTATCATATCAAGTGATAACATGTGGTCCTCAGCTCAAGAAAAAATGTGTGCTTACCTTAATCATGTGGCCAAGTGGCTTGCACAAAATAAACTGTCGCTAAATATAGATAAAACGGTCTATATGACTCTCGGAAACTACTGTGATAGTGTACCTGGCACACTAAACATCAAAATAGGAACGCAATTAATAAAAAGAGTTGAAAGTCATAAATACTTAGGGCTGTATTTCGACTACAATATGAAATGGGATAAGCATATAAGATATATCATTAAAAAAACCAAATACCTAATTTTTGTCTTTGCCAAGATAAAAAATATGATGGATACAAAAACATTAATGATAATATATTATGCTTTCTTTCATAGTCTAATCAATTATGGGGTAATTGCCTGGGGTGGTGCGTACGATAATAATATGAAACTAATACAATCAACACAAAACAAAATATTGAAAATCATAAATAAAAATAAATTCTCTCAAACTAATCCACCTCTTGAAATAAAAAAATTATTCCAGTTAGAGTCAATATCCTTACATTATTCTACATTAAGAAATAAATATATAAACAGTGCGAGCAAGACCAGAAACAAAACAATTCAATTACCTAAATGTGATAAAAGAATTAGTGATAAAAATAGCTACAATGAAGCTATAAGGGTCTTTAATGGGCTATCTAAGGATCTCAAAGTTATGAATTTAAGTAGACAATTAATGAAGAAAAAATTAAAAATGTTTATAGTAAAAGATGCAATATAATTTCAAAATAATAATTAAATCTTAACCAATATATCTAACAAATTATTTAACTGTTATTTATGTACTACAATGGATTTTATCGATGTTAACTAACACTACGCACATAACATTATATAGTTTTTTTTAAGAATTTTGTAGTTTGTAATATTTTTTAGTTTGTAAGTTTTCTGTGTACCAGATCTACACACAGGCAATAATATTTGCCTCAGTAGGATTTACTTACTTATGTATATTTCGTATATAATAATGTAATGTAAATATTTTCTGGAAATAAATAAATAAATAAATAAATACATAGAAAACATGTGTTTAAATATATATAAATTGACTTTTTGACACTTGTCTTCGTGAAATAATATTATATTATATTTATACAACTACATGTATTATACAAATAGCATTATGAATTATATATGTGGTTACGCAGTTATATCGATTATTCAATTATTCCCCATATAAGCTAATGCTAATGTGTCCGAGAGCTGTGATCGATTCCTGGCACCAGATGTCGCATCCAGGGGTTGCCATGGTGTATGCATGGAGTGAATATGAAATTGGTTCCCACTATATTTCAATTAAGACTACTCTAATAAAAAAACTCATGTAAAATCTCATGTGAGTTCTCATGTCAAAATCTCACCTGACTTAAAAGCTAGAATAGCACAGAATGTAGGATCATATTCCTTTTATTATTCTTCCTAAAATACAGAGAAAATACATTTTAAGTTATTTTTGAATAAATATTGTTTTTACAAAAATTTTCTAAGTCCCTATTCGAAATCTCTCGAGTTTGTATTTCTCACAGAATATCTCACAGAAGATCTCATGTATTTTTCCACTAAGGCAGTCTTGGTCAAATAAGTGTATAAATAAAGGCCGTTGTTATTTGTACGCCAGATCGCTGTAGATAGGTATACCTATATATACGTAAAACCTAACCTTCAATTTTCTTTAGCTGAAAAATTGACGCTTGACTAAAGAAAAAAATAGGCAAGGATTGACGTTTGACTAAAGAAATAATAATCCCTTCCATGTCAGACTTGCAAAACAGTGATTTTTACACGTTTCTAAGTGGGTTATAGGTTATTTGTACGACATCTGTCGTACAAATAACAACGCCGATAAATAAATGGTCTCCATACTCTGGATGGTTCAGAATTTTATATTAAACAGAATCTAATATTTTAAATACTGAATGAGTAATGGTTGACCAATAAAACAGAATTAATAATATATTAGCCAGACACATTTTTGTCGGATTTATACAAGTATACTATTCCATTAGATTTCAATATATCTCAATACAGCAGAATAGAATTTAAATCTACATTGTACATACCTGGTTAAATGGGTTAAAATTTTTAAATAGTTCGGAAATATCTGGTACCAAAATCTGGAAAGGTTCAGACAAGAAAAGTACAGGAAAAATCTTACAGGTTTTTTCCTGAACCTTTCCAGATTTTGAAACCATACCTTTCCAAACCTTTCAAAATATTTTAACTTGGAATTAATGTTAATATTGATAAAAAATTATTTATGTTTATGTGATACTATACCCTATGTATTGCAGAAAAGTATGTACAAAGAATACAACAAAAAAGTTATCAATATTTTACTTTTCTTTGTTAAGTGAAACTTATGATTATTTGAGATGTAATCACAGACCTATTAATTATTTTTGTAAACTGAGGTTATGCTAACCTACAAAGACTTCTAAAGTTTTCCTTATTATTAAAGAACAGATTGAGATGAAAATTTATATGTGAAACATGGGCCGTTCTTAAAAATCTGAAATACCAACAAATTTTCAATTTATATAAATACTATAATAAAACTGATACAAAAGACATCATAACACAAACCCAAACAATCCCCAACATCTCCTTAAATATTTTTACTTGTTGAATTTCAGGACCTAGCTCATGAAATTATTAAGTACTTTAGAAACATAGTTGTCAAACATTTTAACTCTAATAATTATGTAAGCATAAAAATTTACTTATAAATTTGAACATTTGTTATTTTTGACATACATTTTTCATGTAATTTTAATTAATAAATAGTTTCCACAAATGTGAATATGCTTAAAGTTTCTTCAATAATATTTGTAAACAGTTAATTCCTTTACTTAATTAGTAAGTTATAAAACAATTTTAATAATTTGATAAGAATAAAAAAATATTCCCAACAGAAATTAAAACAGAGTTTACACAAGTTATGAAAACTATAATTTTATTTTTATTTTCCCTATATAACATGTACTTTAATACATAAACACTTATTTTAAATATTTTGATAAACACATATTTTATATATTTTGACTAAAAATATATTTCCAAAACGTTAAACATGAATTTCAATATCACTAAGATATTATTAAATCACCCCTAAAAATTATTTAATTGCCTAATAAAGTTGAATATTTATACTGCAACATAAGTATATACATACGGTAAAAATAAGGTTGAATATTTTTGAAATTTATTATTTACAATTTTATTTTGACTATATTTACCGGGTGAAACAGTTTTTTCAAGAATTTGTATTAATTGCACAGTAGTGGAATCCATTTGCATATTTTGATTAATAAATCACGAACAATATATTTTGGTTTTTTGATAAATTTCCACTATTTTCGTTTAAGGAATGTTTACCGGCACTCGTTCAATGAACTTCGTAATGTATAAAAACACTTTTTTTTATTTTATCAATTAGATATGAAAATTTAAATTCTTTTTGAACTGTTCTAAATTAATATTGCTTTCTTATTTCGTTAAATCCGACAAATGCATTTCTAATTTAATAACCTCTTTTGATGTTTCGTTTAATGACTATTCCAATCCAACAAGTGCAACGAATCATATTATTCTACTTGTAAATTTCTACTTGTAAATTACTTGTAAATTCTACTTGTAAATTAGTTAAAAAGCGATTTTAATTTCAACTTTTTGACCTCGGTCTAACATAGATACATTTAAAAAATAAATATATAAAAATATTTGTCAAAAAGTTGGTATTGTTATGAACTGCGTTCACGCGAACGAGTATCGTTGCATTTAGGGTCACCCTACAATGATTCCTGTACATTCCCACAAATAAATAATAAGATAATTTAAATAAATACGGCATGTTCTTGTTTGTGCACATAAGGATTGTGCACATATTTATTGTGCACAGATAGCATTGGTACAGATCTATATATATAGATATATGCCAATGTTAAAGTGTGCACAATTAATATGTGCACAATCAGTATGTGCATAAACAAGAACACGTCATAAATACTAAAGATTAATCTATACATTGTTTAGTTAATGAACCAAGTTATAAACAAGTAATTAACGATAACTCGAATAGAAATTGATGATAAACAAGCGATACTGAATTTGTTAACTAATTAACTTTAACAAATAATAATTGCGCCCGTATAGCAATGCGTTAACAAACAAATTGGGATTTAGCAATAAATAACGATAATAATCTGCGGTTAAATCAATAACTATTCTGATAATAAATAATAATTACGAGACAAACTGTAATAATAATAATAGCTAGGGAAACGCTCGCTCAGGCTGGGAAAGCTCTATTTTTAGGAGGACAGTCAGCAGCATGGCAATCAACGGACAATCAATTCCCGGAATCCATTAGCCAACGGCTCAGCAGCGCACAAACAATTCAGAGAAGGGCCATTAGAGAAGGGCCTCTGGAATGCACGACGGTTGAACATGGCAAGGAACGAGCTATGAGTCATCAACAGTCAACAACTCTTGGAATTCGTTGGGCAACGTTGCATCAGCTCGTGGGTCCATGACGCAACCAAATCGAGGGGCTACGAGCATAACGGCTGGTAGAGTAGCAGCCAATCAGAGACTAGTAACCCCTCTCCGCCACCAACCGTCATTCGCCGCTCAGCGCTCTCGACCCTACTTTCGGATCTGACGCCCCTACACCGCCACTCTCTCCACTCTCTCCACCTCAGAGTAGGGGAAGCCTCTGAGGCAACTTGGCGCCCTACAGCCTCTACATCGTACTGGCCCCACTACCAACCGGGAGCTACTACATCACAACGTAACGGCCTACAGAGGGGAACCAATCAAGAGGCAGGCACAAGCGCCGCAAGTCAAGAAGGGATTTTCGGCCAGGATCTGAGCATCCACAGGTGTTCCCCCACCACGAAGCTCGCCATGATTAAGAGAAGAGAAGGAAGCTCTCGGCCCTTCTAGGCACCTACAGGCCTCGGAACAGACTTCCAGAAGATTCAGCTTTTCGCCACCAGAGGAACTGGCTCCTCCCATACCCTCGCGTCAACGGTTTAAGGTCCGCGTCCAGGATATAAAAGAAGAGCCCCGGGCCGCCAGAGTCAGTCGCTACCGAGCACATGAGACGCTTTGTAGCTTTAGACCTGGGTCGTTACCAACTCGCTTGGTACTCTGCTGCACTTGTGCATGTTGCACCCAGAAGCTCTAACAGTCGGTCGCCAACTAGTCTGGTCTTTGTTACCGTGTACGTTGGGATCGAGGCCAACTAATCTAATGCTTGTCACTGTGTACGTTGCGCCGTCGAGCTTGTAGTCGAAAGTTACCAAGTACTCTTAAAGCTTCGTAACAGTTATTGCATCAGTGCACATAATCATATTTATTAACAGTTATTGCATCAGTGCGCGTAATCTGGCTCCATCTTATTGTCAGTTTAAGTTATTTAAAGTCACGCGTCGTCGATTAATTGTTCGAACCGATACAAACAAATTGTTAAGATAAAGTTAATAAACAAACAAGTTAAAGTTAATTCTTCTCGTGTCCGAGTTTCATTCAAACCTCCAGCAACTCTGTGCGCTTCAGCGCTTAATTGAGCAACGTTCCCAAATTCTAATTGGTCAACCCGGCGACCATTGCAGAAGCGCCCTTTTGCTCTCAGACCCCGACTCGGGTCGTAACAATTTTGGTGACAGCGGTGGGATTGCTCAAAAAGTTGTAAGGGAAAGGACGTTTACGAAGAAGCTCAAGATTGTGTTCCGTCCAAGGTTTTAAGTCGTGGTTTCCATTGGAACCTGGCCGAATGCCGGAACACCCGATTGGACAACGGGGTCCACGACAGCAGCAAAGAGAACATCCCCAGCCAATCGGCGGCTACAGAGCTCCACGGAACTCAAAAGAAGGCAGTGCTGATTCAGGCTACGGGAGTGGCATCGACGAAGAAGTCCCAAGGCCTATCAACAGACGCAAATCAATTACACCAGGACGCCAATATCAACTACGTTCAGGGCGTCACCTGCGATCTCTCCACTGCTTGTCCACGCCCCCGCACTGCAGGCATTGTCAAGGTTAACATCAGCCACTAATCATCAGCGGGTCCCCAGCAGCTACCACGAGTCATCAGCGCACAAGAATCATCAACCCCTGCCCGAACTACCAGGGTCATCTGCGAGACAGCGAAAAGGAAGAACCCGAGCTAAGTAACCTGAGCGAGCGAGCGAACGATTATTGCAAAATGTCGGTTAATAGTGAGCAGGCGTCGGGTTCATGGTCAATTTCGGAGAATTCTAGGCCAACGGATAGAAATAGTAGTTTACCTGACGTTATAGAAGTACTAGATTTAACAATAAATACACGCGTCGAACCGAGTTTAACAACGACTAAGCCGCCACTTAATCCCGCCTCGAGGTCGCGTAATATTGGGGATGATTCAATTACGCGTGATGACTTCGATAATAATTCAATAAATAATAGATCCGTTAAATCAAATTCTTTTTCGAGCTACAAAAAGACTAATGAAATAGTGCCTATACTCCCCGAGTTTAACGGAAAAAATATTTCTGTAAATCGTTTCATTAGAGAATGTAGAGAAGCCGAAAATTTCGTAAATCCCAATGATAAAAACTTTTTTATGAAACTGGTAAAATCACGTGTTACCGGAGAAGCCAGTGATTATTTGCAATTTAAATCTTTTGAAAATTTAGATCAGCTCCTGCTAGAGTTAAAAAGAGTTTTCTCACCTAGCCAAAATTTGCCCCAGGTTCAAACAGACTTAGCACGCGTAAAGCAAAATTAGAATGAAAAGGTATCAGAATACGGATTACGGGTAACTAAAATCCTACAAAAGGCGCGTGAGCTTATTGATGAAAATGTTAACCCCTCAGTAGCACGCGGGATGATTGAAGGAACCACCAATACTGCAATAGAATGTTGTACACTGGGGTTAAATTCAGACATAGCCGCGCGTATGATCGGGAAGGTGTCAATCACCCTCGAGCAAGCCATAAGCACTGCAATAACCTGTGGAAAATATGTCCAGCAGCGTAGGGAGCTACATTATGATAATAACGTAATCGCGGAAAGGAAACCTAGATGCTATCATTGTGGAGAAACGGGCCACCTCTCGAATAACTGTAAAGAAATAATCGAGGGACTGTCGCTAAATAATCGAAAACAGATTACCGAATATCATATTCACGATCCGGAGGCTAGGCGGAAATGGAGGATTATGCGATACATAAGGTTCTGCGTTTATTGCAAAAAAAGAGGTCATAGCGTATTACAATGCAATAGGGTGGATGATCGTTACTTTGCAGTCGAAATGAAATTTATATGTTCCAATTTTGGTGAGAGCTCGGTTCTTTGGCGTACTGTTAATTATCAAATCACTTTTGTTTATTGCTATTGTTTTGGATTTTTTCATTCGTACAAGGTTGTTGAGTAAGAGTTGCCGTCACTCAGAAGACTAGCGTTCTTCAAGGAGAACCGTTGGAAAGGTTGATGCGGAAGAGTTGCCGTCACTCAGCAGACGAGCGTTCTTCAAAGAGAACCGTTGGAAAAGGTTATTGAGTAAGAGTTGCCGTCACTCGAAAGACGAGCGTTCTTCTAAGAGAACCGTTGATAGGAGATTGTTGAGTGGGTGTTGCCGCCACTCTAAAGGCGAGCATTCTCCTGAATAAATTTTCATTTTTAAGACAGTAAAATATTAGACTTTTGATTTAGAACAAAATTAAATTTCGCTGAGCACTCATCAAAACATCGGCGCCGAAGTTCATCCATTATTCCAAATAACGAGGAGACGAGATCTAAATAATTAGGAAGTTCATGTCCCATACGATTCAGTGTAAATCACATAGAACACGTTCTAGTATTCGCTAGATTATATCCTGTTAAAACGTTTATTTTTTTTTATTCGCTTATTTGTTTATTATTATACGGGCAACGAACCTTTTAGAATAGAAGTAAAATATAATAATTATCATGACCTGACCACATCGCGCGTTTTATTGATTGCGGATCAAGCATCCTAATTCGTCGATTAAGATATGATAGGTACCGAAAGATTGCAAAACGAAAACGTAGGCGTTGGCGCGATTAGATTCCCTTAAAACCGCGACTCTACGTTATTTAAAGTCACGTGTCGTTCGAACCGATACAAACAAATTGTTAAGATAAAGTTAATAAACAAACAAGTTAAAGTTAATTCTTCTCGTGTTCGAGTTTCATTCAAACCTCCCGCAACTCTGTGCGCTTCAGCGCTTAATTGAGCTACGTTCCCAAATTCTAATTGGTCCACCCGGCGACCATTGCAGAAGCGCCCTTCTGCTCTGAGACCCCGACTCGGGTCGTAACAGTATTTCTGAAATTAGATTACGCAGTTATGAACTGTGCCCGCGTGAACGAGTAGCGCAACATTTGGGATCATTCCACAATGATAGTTACAATTAAATTAAATATAAAATAAATAACCAATTAAATAACAAACGTATTCCCATAAAATAATAAGCAATAAAACAATTAATTCATTTAATTGACCAGAAAAATAATTCCAGCCTGTTCCATAAATAAATAGCAAATAAATAATTTTAGGATAAATAATAATTCCGTACATAATTAAATAAATAATAACCCGGTGATCAACAATTGATAACGAAATTGATAATTAATTTAACAGAAAAGCTCGCTCAGAGTGAAAAGCTCTTCCAGGAATTATTCATCATTCTGAGATTCTAGGAAATCACAAGGTGACGATTGGCCGCAACCACCAACCCGGTATTCAAGGACCATGTAAACAACGTAAAACGTAAACAACAACGCAGCCTATAGTCAAGGTCGGAGAAACAAACAGCTTGTTGACTTGCGGCAGCAGCGTAGCCAGTAGTCGAGGTCGAAGGGTCAAACAACACATGATCTCGCCGCGTAGTCTGCCTTCAAGGACGAAAGGTCGAGAAAACGGTTAGCGAGGAGGTAAACACTCTCAAGAGGTCGAGGGCACAAACACTTCCAAGAAGCGTTTACTCGAGAGTCATCCCCAGGACAACTGATGATCGTCAACAAGAGTCACCTCAAGGGCAAGTCAACGGACAACAACTATTGCGCAATGGAGCCCAAAGCCTAACGGCCCGAGCCATCGTCAACAACCAATCACGGACTAGCGGCGCCCCACAACACCGAAAAAGGAGGTCCATTACCCGCTGATCATAACTCTCGACCCTGCTTTCTGATCTGGGGCCCTTCATCGCCGCTCTCCCTACCTAGGGATGGGGAAGGCCTTTGAGGCAACCTGGCGCTCTATAGCCTCTACACTGTACCTCCTTCCATTACTAACCTGAAGTTCCTTGAAGTAATAAACTCCAAATTAAGGTTTATTCTCTCGAGTTCTTATTTCAAATTTCCCGTGGCTCCTTGCGCTTCAGCGCTTAATTGAACGAACGAATTCCACAATATAATTGGTCAACGCTCAATCAATTGCTCGCAGACCCCAACTCGGGTCGTAATAACGCACTAACGCAGCTAAAGCTCTACTTATAATGGGGCGACTATATTCGGCAGGTTACACCTTGCTGCATGCGCTCTGCGCCAAGCTAAAAAAAAAAATAGTTGTCCCATAAAGCCCATTACACGCAAAAGGAAAAAGTAAAAGAACAAGAACGGATATAAGAATAACGTGTGTGTGCATGCGTGCGCGCGTGCGTGCGTACGTGCGTGCGTGCGTGCGTGTGTGTGTGTGGGCGTGTGTCTGTGTAAGTAGTAATAGGACAGGTATTGCGAGACGTGTGACTCATCGGGCGGTATGTGTCAAGTGTCAAGTGGCACTTAACTCAAGAGGTCATTAACTCAAGTGTTATGTAAACAGTAGCTGCACAGTAGTTAATGACCCATGTAAGTATGTGTTAATGACCCCATTGTTTTGAAAACAGCTACTGTTTTGCTACTGTATTTGTAAACAATGGGTCCATTAACACATACTTACAAGGGTCATTAGCTACTGTGCAGCTACTGTATACATAGCACTAATGACCTATGTAAGTATGTGTTAATGACCCCATTGTTTTGAAAACAGCTACTGTTTTGCTACTGTATTTGTAAACAATGGGTCCATTAACACATACTTACAAGGGTCATTAGCTACTGTGCAGTTACTGTATACATAGCACTTGAGTTAATGACACCGCTGTGTCATACGGTCGCTATACCTGCCCCACTACTACGAGAGACAGAGAGAGAGAGAGAGAGAGAGAGAGAGAGAGAGAGAGAGAGAGAGAGAGAGAGAGAGAGAGAGAGGGTGGGGAGGGGATAGCGTGGGATTGTTTTTCAGTAGTGAGTAAAAATAACAATTTGTATTAATAATTAATATTTTTATTAATTATAACGCACACACACACACACGTACAAGCGCATATTTGATACGTATATGCATATGCGTGTTCACATGTTCGCAGACACGTACGGACACGCAATGCACACACACACACACACACACACACACACACACACATACACACACACATGTACAAACACGTACAGTCGCACACGTATCCGGTGATACGTGTAGGCATATGCGTGTCAAGTGTTCGCAGACACGGCCGGGCACGCAGTGCACACACACACACACACACACACACACACACACACACACACACACGCACAGTTCTGCGGTCGCACGCACATATTGCACTATACGGCTGCACTGGTGTCGTCTGCTGCTGCTGTAGACGCAGGAATTTCTTCTGCTGCTGCTGCTGTTGATGATGACGATGATGCTGCTGCTGCTGCTGCTGCAGCAGCAGGCTCCGGTGATGGTGATCGTGGAGTGTCCATTTGTTGTAGGCACTCACACGGCGTCTCGCGGCACGCACCACACCGAAAGCACGTGCAGTGCCAACACTGTTCCCAGGAGCGGCCCTCCGGATCGCTCCTCAAAATCCTAAAAAGAATGCCACATACAAGGCATTTGGCACCAGCGCAATTTTTCGGCGGCCTTGTAGCAGGCGCGTGCCGGCGCTCTTGTTGGTGCGCCTGATTAATTGCTGAGTCTAGGCGGTTAATCATGCGAATGGCATGATCCCGCTTTCTTTTATATCTCGCAAGGCGCTGATATAAATGCGCAATCTCCATTGCGCTGCTGCAGCTGCTGTCTGCAGGCCGTATGCTTTGACCTCTCTCTTGTCGATGGCGGTGGCGTTGATTTTCTTCTCTACCGCAGGAGTTTTTCTAGCGCGGCCACTCGTGCTGCCAAGTCTTCAGCGTGATGCGCTGTACGGTTCACTGTCTCTCTGTGGTGCTGGAGCTGCTGGGATGCCCACACAATTTGTGCCCGTAAGCCAGCCACTTCTGTGGTGTCCAAGCCTTGGTGGATGCGACGGCTGAGACGTATCAGCGAGTGCTTTAGATGCTCGATAAAACTGTGGCTGTTGCACGCTCTCCGTCGAGTCCTCTCGAGCTCCTCACGCAAAGTCGATATTTCACGACTGACCTGGTCCATCATCTGTAGCCAACTGGCGCGTATGATGCTGGTACCTCTAGTGGGTAGGCCCTTTCGTCCGTCGCTCCTTGTTTCAGCAGTGGTGGTGGTGGTGGGGAGCAGTATCCTTTGCGTAGTGGGGGAGGGCCTTTCCCCCACCACTGCTTGTTGGTGACCGTCTGCATGCACATGTTTTTATCACCGAATAAATGTAGGGCCCTGAACCGCTTCCTAATAAAATACAGCTGGTGTCGGCTGCTATAATAGCGAAGCCCTCGCTTGCAAACAGCACGCACTCGTGCATGCTGACCTTCACGCCAGGCGTCGAGGAGCACTTCTATATTCTGCCGCCGTCGTCGCCATCTGGTTTTTACGACTCTACCGTTTCGGGCAATATTAATAGCGAGCTCTCATCAATGGATTAAGCAGACGAAGAAAGTGACCTGTGTACGTCCCTGAGGAATATTTTCACTCGTGTGCTGTTTACTTAAGCCGAGAGAATTTTTTTCATATACCGTTTAGAGGCTGTTTGTCAGGTCATTTTTCGGAGGGATTTACAGCATAGCCTCTCCACTACTCTTTCCATTTTGAAAGTGAGGCATTCGCGTTAACGGAGTTTGACACGTGTCGTCGAAAGCAATAAACTATGTTTTTTGTAGAACATTCTTTCACGTCTGCTAGCTATGCATCGTAAATTTTTATCTCGCATACATGCTTTTCCGTAGATGTGTCACGAATGTTTTGGTTTCGAGAGCTGTGAAACCTTATCCTTTTTTCAGCGACGAATATAGAAGGGCCATTGTTCAGCTCGGACCTCCGAGGACTTTGGAAAAATACACGCGCCACTTCGCGAGACATAACGATTTTTTTTTTTATCAAGCAGCCGTTAGGACACTATTGAATCTCAGTATTGGTTCGAAGAAAATGCGCTTGTAAAACAATGGAGCGTAGATGCGGAACAAGTGGCGCTGGTGGGTGCAAACTCTGGCGAGATGACGAGATGACTAATTTTTTTAACATAGGTTTCACGGGGTACGTTTCAAGATAACGTATGTGTATAAGAATCCTGTGCGACTCGCTGTTGTGCACAGTTCATTCAGAAGTTTCGTGAGAGATGGATAATTACGCTAAGAGAACGCTTCGGTGTGCCGTGTTACGACTCGCGGCAAGAGCACGACACGGCAGGAACCCTGACTGGATGCGTCGTTTGCGACGTATGTCGCGTGAAAACTTGGAGGAGCAATTACGACTGATACTCAGATCGAGTGGGTATCGCGCGATAGTGCGCCTACACAATTCATTCGCGCATTCGCGTGAAGTACAGCGAGTCATCGAAGACGACGTCTTCGTCCGTCAACTAAGTGGATTGCATGTGTTTCGCGGCGTAGCGAACGCCCGTCAAGAGCGTTTAGGTAATGTAACGGGGTGAATTTAAAAGAGGGTATTAATCCCTCTCTGGGATGCGCCAGGCGATAAACGGGCGTCTACTACACCCAGAGCAGCGCGCCGTTGTAGACGGACCCGTCGGCCGGCCGGAGCGCGTTGGCGCAGGCTCAGAACAAGCGCGCCCGGCTTTCGCTGTAGAAAGCTTAGGCCGCCTTCTACTAGACCCGGCGCTGCGCTCTGCCGCTGCCGCTGACTTCGGCGCACAATTCACCGGCGGCTAGATATGCACTAGCCTGACCTACTCTCGCCGGTGTTCCCGTACAACGTCGCTCAGGTTAACCTGAGCGACTTTCGCTTACAATTTCCCCGTTGACGTTGCTCCTCTAGGAGGTGAAGCCTCCGACTAGCTGCAGCTGCTGAAAACGTAGAGGGCGGTATTCGGGGGGATAGGGAACGGTTACTCGCGAAATGACAGACTCGACACGAATAATGAAAAAGTAAAATAAATAAAGTTTATTGGTCAAAAGGAATCGCGCTAAGGGGCGCGAAGCCCGAACATCTCCTACAAAAACGAACACGCAGGCCGAGACTCACGCGGAGCCGGCCGGTCGCACGGCCGGCGTCACGGCGCCGCGAGACGCCACAAAATGGCCGCCGCGCTCTCGCACACGAGGCCGCTTGCCTCTACGCAGGCGGCGTCGGATAGCCGCGCAACACTTCTTACGCGTGGCCGCTCGCACGCAAAACCTACGCGGCAAAAATACAAAGGAAGCGCACACTTACTTTGGCGCTGGCCAGCGCGTCGCTCGAGGTCTGTCCCTCTCTCTCTCTCTCTCACGCTCTCGCCTCCTCGCTGCGAGGCGTCGGGCCTCGTGGCTCCTCGAGCCTCGGCTGCCGACTCTTTCTCTCTCTTCTCCTCTCACTTTCTGGGTGGCGGAGTGGCCCGGCCGGCGAGGCAGCCGGTGATGCGTCGCTGCGGGGCTGGCGGCGGATCGGAGGCGCAAAGGGCTGTTCCGCAGGGCGGGATGCAGCACTGGCGGGGCACTCCGAAGCACGGCACTGGTATATGGCGGGAGAACACGTGCGCACCTGTTGCGCTACAGGACTCGACTGCCCATCAATGGCCGCGGCGTCCCTTCGGAGCGCCACGGCGGCGTCTTCTTCTTCTTGCTTCGCCTCCCGCGCGTCCCGCTTGGCGCGCAGCGAGCCGCTGTACGTGCAAGCGCGCGCGATTCAAACCTCGCGGCGCGGTACACGCGGCTCTTTCGCCTTTATTGCCTGCACCCGTTACACCCCCCACCCAGATTTGGCGTACCCCGTACGCGACATCTGAAAAGAGGAAGGGCGCAGAAATAAGGCGAAAACAACAGGTTAGGTGGAGGCTCTTCCTTTTTATTCCAGCCTCTGGGGCACATCACCTATACACTATATACAACAAAATATTTACAAAAAAAACTATGTACAAAAAAATTTCCACCAAAAAAAAAACTGTACAGTTCGGACCGGCGAATCGAAAGCGTCCCCCCCCCCGGGCTAGCCACGGGGAGGCGCCGTGGATTTTGGCGGATGCGTAGCCGCTCGGGGGCATTTGCGCGGCAGGTGCACCCCCGGCCACCCGCACACATAGCAGAAGCGGGGGCGTCCCGCTCCTGGCGGGTTCGGCCGGACGGGCGAGCGCTGCCGCGCGAGGCCCAGGTCGACGGCCGCCCGCTCCTCGTCTCGGCGGGCCTGGTTTCACCGAGCGCGGGCTGCCTGGAGCTCGGCTTCCTCGGCGAGGCGGCGGGCGCGGGCCTCCTCCAGGGCCCGCTCCGACGCGGCACGGAGGCGTGCCTCCTCCTCCACCTTTTCCCGCTGCATGCGGGAACGTCGCTCCGCTCGCCAGGCGACCAGGTGCTCGGCCTCCTCCTGCTTGGCCAGCATCATCCGGCGCCAGGAGTCGACCTCCGGGGGCTGCTCCCCGTGGACCCCGACGTGCCGCTCCAAGGCCGCGAACACCTCGGCGCGGGCCTGGTTGGCGGCGCGGTCCATCTCCCGGACTGTCGACAGCCCGGCGCGCAGCTCGTCCCAGGTGGGCTCCGCAGGCAGGAGATGGGCCTCCGTCTGCGAGGCGGCATCGCGCTGGACCCTCCGCGGGTAGCCGGCGGGGATTGCACCGCGGGGCGGCGTGGCAGGCTCCTCCTTGGGGGCGAAGCAGGGCACGCCGGGGCTGGTACCCGCCCGGCTCTCCTCATGGGCGTCGGCCTCCTCTAGGAGGGGCTGCTCCTGCAGTCGCTCCATAGCCTCGTCTTCGAGGCGCTGCCGACGTTGGCGCAGGAGGTGGAGCACCGCCTGGGCCACGCCCTCGACGGGTTTGCCCAAGTCGAGGGTTATGAGCGCGGCCATGGCCTCCTCCAGCGTCTGCTCGGAGATCTCCAACATCTGGAAAAGAACATCTCAGGTTAGACCAGTTTCACTATATCCGCGTGTAGTTTATCGCACGTCTTGGGGGGGGGGGAAATAAGCGCTAGGCGCGCAGCGCTACGGAGGCTTGCGGGGACGACCGCGTCCCCTGCGAGGAGCATTCGGGGCTCGCTGTCCTACCGAAGTTGGTTCGGCGGGACCCGTAGTTGCGCCGCGCGCCCTCCGCGGTCTCCCCCGCGTGCTCTCGGGGGGCTCCCCTGTCCCCTGAGGGGCGGGTGGTTCGCTCACAGGCGTCCCCCTGGGGTCGCCTTCCGCGTCGACTCCATTCGACTCAGGCGACTCACCGCGATAGGGCTTACCCTATTGAAAAATATCGCACGATTATCGTGCGATGAATCGCGCGATTCTTCGCGCGACTAATCGCGCGAAGATCGCGCCAGTTTATCGACCATTTTCTGCCGCGATAATCGCGCGATAATCGCGCGAGTTAGCCGAAATTCAACATTAAAAAATAAGTTTTATTTTCACAACTGTGTACGTGCTTGCATAATTTACAAACATTATGACTGTAAATGTATCACCCAACTGAAAAATCTCACGTGAGATCTCACGCCAAAATCTCATCTGACCTTTTTCGTCATTCATAATTAAATTTCACTAGAAATTTAACTTTTTTTTCTATTTCGTAATTAAATTTCTCTTTTCGGTGGCCGATAACGGAGTCTAGACGGTGCGCTACGTGGAGCGCTCCATAGGTTTCTGCCTCTAGGTATTGAAACTTATTGTATGCGTGGTCAGGTGTTCAGGGTGACCGATGACGGAGTCGACCCGCATGAATTCAGAAAAAAACTATTTCAAATAATTTCTCGAAGTAAGTTTTAGACTTAATTCTATTTTTTAAAACACTACTGAAATGTTGAAGTTTGTTATTAGCTAACAAAATTAATATTACTTAAGTCTTATACTTCTTTGATAAAATATATTTTTATTATAAATAGAGGTTATAACTGTATAAGTATATATAAAAAATGCTATAACTGTATAAGTATATATAAATAATAGATATGAAACATACCTGTAACATTACAATAAGATATAAGAGCACTGATGATATTTTGCATAAGGGGGTGTGGAATACCGACCTCTATTATGCGACCTACCGTACCGACCGAACAGAAGTAATTCGTTATAACTAGATTGTTACTACGATTAACGACTTATTCAAATCCGCTTGCCCTCCGTAATGTAATTATCTATCGTTCCGCAAAGTTTTGAGGCAAAATTGTCCTTGAAATTTTGCCTCAAAACTTTGCGGAATGATAGATAATTACATTACGGAGGGCAAGCGGATTTGAATAAGTCGTTAATCGTAGTAACAATCGAGTTATAACGAATTACTTCTGTCCGGCCGGTGTGGTAGGTCGCATAATAGAGATCGATATTCTACATCCCCTTAATGTGGGGAAAGAAAAACGACGTTTAACGAGTCTCGTGCTCGCACCCTCGACGTCGACCCGTGATAGCAAATTCACACTAGGCCGGCGTCGAGCGCGCCCACGTTTACTCGATATTAGTAGCTACCGCTAGAACAGTCACGATGGCGACGGCAACAGGGCGCGCGAGGAGGCGACGTCTTGGCGATGATGTCCCCGTTGAGAGAAAGCTGAAATTTCGCGCCAAGCCTCATATAACAGAACAAAGTCCAAAGTATCTTGCAAATTTGTGACCTGACTGGTCTTGGCGAATTCACATATAGTTATAAAATCACTTCACATATGAAAGAGTATTGACATGTGGATGGCTTTACTAGTTTATAAATTTTAATCGGTTTTTAAATAAATTGTTTGTACATTCATTATTTTATTTAATATAATTGAGGTTTTTTGTCCACCACTCACTGTTATAGTGTAAGATATATTTTAAAATATTTTAAATATATTTATTCATTTTGTTATTTTGTTATAGGCACATCTTTTTTGATATTCACAATTCAGATATTCGATGATAGACTTAAGCCTTGGGTGGGTATAGCGTAAGAAATATATTTGGACCCAATGAACTAAATAATATTGTAGATCTCTTATACAAGAGGACCAAAATCAGCCTTGATTGTGTGTAAATTGTAGCTAAAGAGACGAAGTACCTATAAGCATACAAAATTTTCGAATTACATAGAATATTTTATATACACATAGGTAGTGCCTTTAGTTACAACTTTTATTAGTCGATAAGCCACTTATGGGCTGGGTGACTTTATCGCAGGAAATATTGGGACCATATGGACAAAATACCTTGATCATATTTGATTATAACAGTTATGACATGTACGTATTACTTTTACAAATAAAATTCATATTTAATATGACATTTTTACAAAATCATATTTACATTTTCTTTTATTTTAAAATAATGTTTTAATAAAATACTTAACCATTACGGTCACAAAGATTCATATCACATATGATGCCATTATGTCCATCGGGTTCAAATATATCCAGCGGTAAAGTCACTCATCATATATTAAGTACTTATAAATGTGAATTTTTTATAATCAATTATGGTATTAATTTACTTATAATAGGAGTAGTTCTATGTATAAATGAGTAATGTGAAAGAGTTTAAATTACGTGATGACTCATATTAAATAGTATTGACATGTGCGTAGCTTGGACTGTCTTTCTTTAATGATATATTTATGCTTATTCGCAAGTATTTTATATATAACACTATACAATTTCTAATAAAAGAAGAAATCCATACATTATTGCTAAATGATACTTGATCATTAAAATATATTGCTTTACGGCTTGTTTATTAGATGCAGCAATACATTAAAAACAATTTTATATTCATAACATATAGCCTTTTACGAACGGTAAGCCCTATTTTAATGATTAAATAGCATTTAGCAATAATGTATTGGAGACAGGACGTAATCAAAAATACATGAAAGTCTAAGGCCTTACCTAGATATAAACCTGAAGAACATAATAAGCGCGACGGTGACAACTAGACTTAACCTATAGGCAACGTCTGCGAGAAACTCGGCATAGCCTCAGAGATGACAGCATGGACAGCAGCAGGTCTTTCTTAAAGAAGCCACAATGAACCCTTCTTCACGTCATTCATCGTTAGTCGTAACCCATGAACAGGAGAGCGCAAATTGCAACACATTGTTTGATGACTACCGCACCCGCATGTGTACTTATTGAGAGTTTGAGCACTAGAGAGAGAGAGAGAGAGGAAGAGAGAGGGACGCCTATACGGAAGTGCATGTGCGCGACAGTCATAATCAAACGCCGCGTGTTACGACCAGTGCTTACGCTTTCAGAGTTATAACGACAGAAGTTCGAACGTCAGAGAGAGGGTTCATTGTGGCTTCTTTAAAAAAGACCTGCTGCTGTCCATACTGTCATCTCTGAGGCTATGCCGAATTTCTCGCAGACGTTGTCTATAGGTTAAGTCTAGTTGTCACCGTCGCGCTTATTATGTTCTTCAGGTTTATATCCAGGTAAGGCCTTAGACTTTCATGTATTTTTGATTCTGTCCTGTCTCCAATACATTATTGCTAAATGCTATTTAATCATTAAAATAGAGCTTACAGTTTGTAAAAGGCTATATGTTATGAATATAATATTGTTTTTAATGTATTGCTGCATCTAATAAACAAGCTGTAAAGCAATATATTTTAATGATCAAGTATCATTTAGCAATAATGTATGGGTTTCTTCTTGTATTGGAAATTGTATAGTGTTATATATAAAATACTTGCGAATAAGCATAAATATATCATTAAAGAAAGTACAGTCCAAGCTACGCACATGTCAATACTATTAAATATAAGTCATCATGTAATTTAAACTCTTTCACATTATTCATTTATTTATAGAACTAGTCCTAATATAAGTAAATTAATACCATAATTGATTATAAAAAATCCACATTTATAAGTACTTAATATATGATGAGTGACTTTACCGCTGGATATATTTGAACCCGATGGACCTAATGGCATCATATGTGATATGAATCTTTGTGACCGTAATGGTTAAGTATTTTATTAAATCATTATTTTAAAATAAAAGAAAATGTAAGTATGTTTTTGTAAAAATGTCATGTTAAATAAAAATTTTATTTGTAAAAGTAATAATACGTACATGTCATAACTGTTATAATCAAATATGATCAAGGTATTTTGTCCATATGGTCCCAATATTTCCTGCGATAAAGTCACCCAGCCCATAAGTGGCTTATCGACTAATAAAAGTTGTAACTAAAGGCACTACCTATGAGTATATAAAATATTCTATGTAATTCGAAAATTTTGTATGCTTATAGGTACTTCGTCTCTTTAGCTACAATTTACACACAATCAAGGCTGATTTTGGTCCTCTCGTATAAGTTATGTACAATATTATTATTAGTTCATTGGGTCCAAATATATTTCCTGCGCTAAGGCCACCCAAGTCTTGAACCCATCAATGAGGAACTAAATTGTGGATCTCAAAGGAGATGTACCTATAATTATTAATTACAGCCTAAAGACTGTACCTATAAGTATACAATATTTACTAAATAACAAAATACAAAAATATATTTAAATAAAAAATCCACATTTATATAGGCTAGGTGACTTTACCGCTGGACATATTTGAACTCGATGGACCAAATGGCATCATATTTGATAAATAATCCACATTTATATAGGGTAGGTGTCTTTACCGCTGGACATATTTGAACTCGATGCAACAAATGGCATCATATTTGATATGATTCTTTGTGAGCGTAATGGTTAAGTATGTTTTTGACAACATTGCTTTAAATTAAAAGAAAATGTATGATTTTGTAAAAATGTCATGTTAAATAAAAATTTTATTTGTAAAAGTAATACGTACATGTCATAACTGTTATGGTCAAATATGATCAAGGTTTTTTGTCCATATGGTCCCAATATTTCCTGCGATAAAGTCACCCAACCCATAAGTGGCTTATCGACTAATAAAAGTTGTAACTAAAGGTACTACCTATGAGTATATAAAATATTCTATGTAATTAGACAGTTTTGTATGCTTATAGGTACTTGGTCTCTTTAGCTACATTTTACACATGATTAAAGTTGATTTTGGTCCTCTTGTATAAGAGATCTACAATATTATTTAGTTCATTGGGTCCAAATATATTTCTTACGCTATACCCACCCAAGGCTTAAACCTATCATCGAACATCTGAATTGTGAATATCAAAAGAGATGTGCCTATAACAAAATAACAAAATGAATAAATATATTTAAAATATTTTAAAATATATCTTAAACTATAACAGTGAGTGGTGGACAAAAAACCTCAATTATATTAAATAAAATAATGAATGTACAAACAATTTATTTAAAAACCGATTAAAATTTATAAACTAGTAAAGCCATCCACATGTCAATACTCTTTCATATGTGAAGTGATTTTATAACTATATGTGAATTCGCCAAGACCAGTCAGGTCACAAATTTGCAAGATACTTTGGACTTTGTTCTGTTATATGAGGCTTGGTGCGAAATTTCAGCTTTCTCTCAACGGGGACATCATCGCCAAGACGTCGCCTCCTCGCGCGCCCTGTCGCCGTCGCCATCGTGACTGTTCTAGCGGTAGCTACTAATATCGAGTAAACGTGGGCGCGCTCGACGCCGGCCTAGTGTGAATTTGCTATCACGGGTCGACGTCGAGGGTGCGAGCACGAGACTCGTTAAACGTCGTTTTTCTTTCCCCACATTAAGGGGATGTAGAATACCGATCTCTATTATGCGACCTACCACACCGGCCGGACAGAAGTAATTCGTTATAACTCGATTGTTACTACGATTAATGACTTATTCAAATCCGCTTGCCCTCCGTAATGTAATTATCTATCATTCCGCAAAGTTTTGAGGAAAAATTTCAAGGACAATTTTGCCTCAAAACTTTGCAGAACGATAGATAATTACATTACGGAGGGCAAGCGGATTTGAATAAGTCGTTAATCGTAGTAACAATCTAGTTATAACGAATTACTTCTGTCCGGTCGGTACGGTAGGTCGCATAATAGAGGTCGGTATTCCACACCCCTTAAGCAAAATATCATCAGTGCTCTTATATCTTATTGTAATGTTGCAGGTATGTTTCATATCTATTATTTATATATACTTATACAGTTATAGCATTTTTTATATATACTTATACAGTTATAACCTCTATTTATAATAAAAATATATTTTATCAAAGAAGTATAAGACTTAAGTAATATTAATTTTGTTAGCTAATAACGAACTTCAACATTTCAGTAGTGTTTTAAAAAACAGAACTAAGTCTAAAACTTACTTCGAGAAATTATTTGAAATAGTTTTTTTCTGAATTCATGCGGGTAGACTCCGTCATCGGTCACCCTGAACACCTGACCACGCATACAATGAGTTTCAATACCTAGAGGCAGAAACCTATGGAGCGCCCCACGTAGACTCCGACATCGGCAACCCTGAACACCTACACCGCGCATTGGATGCAGTTCGAGACCTCTAGACCAAAAACTACGGAGCCTAGACTCCGTTATCGGCCACCGAAAAGAGAAATTTAATTATGAAATAGAAAAAAAGTTAAATTTCTAGTGAAATTTAATTATGAATGACGAAAAAGGTCAGATGAGATTTTGGCGTGAGATCTCACGTGAGATTTTTCAGTAGCGTGATACATTTACAGTCATAATGTTTGTCAATTATGCAAGCACGTACACAGTTGTGAAAATAAAACTTATTTTTTAATGTTGAATTTCGGCTAACTCGCGCGATTATCGCGCGATTATCGCGGCAGAAAATGGTCGATAAACTGGCACGATCTTCGCGCGATTAGTCGCGCGAAGAATCGCGCGATTCATCGCACGATAATCGCGCGATATTTTTCAATAGGGTAAGCTGGTCAGCGGCCACTATCTCCTCAATTTGGCCCCCCTCACCTACTAATCGGTAGGTGTTGGAGCCTAGCACGGCCGTAATCCAATACGGCCCTTCAAACCTAGGCGCTAGTTTCGCCGCGACGCCCTTCGCGGCCGAGGAGAGTGGGTGGCTGCGCTTCCAGACCCTGTCTCCCGGCTTGAAATCTGGCTCTCGCCTGCCGGCATCATAATAGCTGGCTTGGCGATCTTGAGCCACTCTCGCCTGCGAGGCGGCTCGTTGATGAAGGTTTGGAAGGGCGTCGAGCCGCTCCTTCCAATGGGCCAAACTTTCTTCTTGTGCCGGGGTCTCTGCCGCGACCTCTTGCAGCCTACGCTGCGTACCAGGGGGCTCTGGCTGCCTACCGTAAAGTAACATGGCGGGGCTGACTCCGGTAGAGCTATGCACCGCCGTATTCATGGCGAAGAGAAGTTCCGGAAGCTTCTCGTCCCATGTGGTGTGCCGCTCCTTAAGGTAAGAGGCGACCATCGTCTTTAAAGTACGATTGGCGCGCTCCACCGGATTAGCCTGCGGGTGGTAGGTGGGAGTGTTGGTGTGATGCACACCTCGCTCCCTCAAGAATTCCTCTACGACACGGTTCTTGAACTCTGTGCCGTTGTCGGAGAGGAACACTTCTGTGCAACCGAACCGGAGGAAAACCTTCCGGTCCAACTCTCCTACCACCGTCTTGGCGTTAGCCTTCCGTATCGGCGAAGCCTCCGCCCACCTGGAGAAAAGGTCTTGAAACACCACAATGTATTCAAAACCTTTAGAGGTGCGAGGCAGCGGTCCTATTATGTCTCCAGCGACGACCTGCCAGGGTCTGTCGACGACTCGTCGACCCATGAGGCCGGCTGGAGCTCTTTGTTCCACCTTAAACCGCTGACACGTTTCGCAGTGGCGCACGTACTCTTGCGTTTCCGCGTAGTAACGTGGCCAGTAGTAGCGCAGGGCTACTCTGGCAAACGTCTTTTCTCGTCCGAGATGTCCAGCGGTGGCGTCGTCATGGCACTCTTGCAACACCTCGCGACGATGCTCCTCTGGTACTACCAGCTTCCAAGCATCCTCATCGTCGCCGAGGACCGCGTCAACGTCCGGGTTCGGTCGGTACCGGTAAAGGTTGCCCGCGACGAGTTTGTAGGTTGGAAAATCGTTGGGTTGCTCTCGGACTTTGGCGCTCCACTCTCGATACCACGCGTCCTCGGTGTCCGTTGACCAGGACACCGCAGCCACCTCCGGGCCTTCCTCATCCTCGTACATCCGGGAGAGGGCGTCGGCCACGTGGTTCAAGGCGCCTTTTCGATGCTCGATCGAAAACTTGTGGCCTTGCAACTCCAACGCCCACCGAGCGAGCCTGCTCGTGGGATTTTTCATCTGACAGAGCCACCGCAGACTGCTGTGGTCTGTCACAACCCTAAACTCGTAGCCTTCGATGTAAGGGCGAAACTTCTGTATCGCCCAGACCACCGCGAGGCACTCCCACTCCGTAACGCTATAGTTTCGCTCTGCCGGGGTTAACACCCGGCTCGCGAACTCAATCACCCGCTCTTGGGTCTCTACTTCCTGAAGCAGCACCGCGCCAAGGCCTACATCGCTCGCATCGGTCTGCACGATGTAAAGGCCTCCGGGATCAGGGCGATGTAGGACCGGAGCGGTCATAATCATCGCCTTCAACAACTCGAAGGCGCGTTGCTGCTCGTCGAGCCACTCGTACTTCTGGTTCTTCTTCGTCAGACCCGTGAGCGGCTCGGCGATCGTGGCATAGTTCGGGATGAACTTCCTATACCACGATGAAGTACCCAGGAATCGGCGCAGCTGCCTCAGATTCCGCGGCTGCGGAAAATTCTTGATTGGCTCGATCTTGGCCGGGTTTGGCCTCGTGCCGTCCCGGTTAACCAAGAAGCCCAAGTATGCTACCTCTTGCTTGCAGAAAACACATTTTTCTGCGTTGAGGGTTAGTCCAGCGGCGATGAGCCTTTCCAACACCCTTTTCAAGCACTTCTTATGCTCCTCGAACGTTTCTGCGACTACGATGATGTCGTCGAGGTAGGCGTAGACGTAAGGCTCCAGCTCGGGTCCGAGCACTTGGTCAATGAGCCGCTGGAAGGTGGCCGGCGCGTTCGTCAGTCCGTACGGCATCCGCCGGAACTGGAACAGGCCCAGCCCCGGCACCGTGAAAGCGGTGATGGGCCGCGCCTCCTCCGCTAACGGTATCTGATGATACGCGCTCTTGAGGTCAAGCGTGGAGATGAACTTCGCCTTCCTCAATTTCCGCAGAATATCCTGCATATTCGGCAGAGGATAGGCGTCGGGTTCGGTGACTGCATTCATCTTCCGCAGATCGTTGCAGAACCGTCGTGTGCCGTCACTCTTCGGCGCCATCACGACGGGGCTCGACTACCCGCTCTTGGAGGGCTCGATGATGCCTTGGTTCAGCATTTCGCAAACCTGGCGATGCATCTCCTCCTGCACCTTATCCGACACTGGATAATGGCGCTGCTTGATGGGTCGAGCGTTTCCTACATGAATCTCATGCTCCACGCCTCTGACGCAACCTAACCCTGGCGGGAGCTTGCCTAGGACCTCGTCCACCATGGCCTTCAGCTCCTCTCGCTGAAGATCTGTAGCGTCCTCGAGCCCAATTGCCGCTACCGAGCTAGGATCTGGGGTCAAGCTGGCTACTTCCAGCTCGACGTAGGCTTCCGTCTCCTTACAGAATAGCCTATCCGTATCCGGGTCTAGTACGGCCCTGAACGCTCGTACAAAGTTGACTCCTAAGTAGCAGTCGGCATCTAAATTCGGCATTATGGCGACTCGGATATCGCGAGTGAGGCCAGCCACAGTGATGGGCAGCATCACGGGCCTAGCAAGGGGCTGCGGCTTCCATCCGCTAGCCTTACCCCTTTCTACTCGGACGCTACAAACTCCCGGTCCAGCGCTGTAGCTAGTTGGAGTCCGACGGAGCCCATCACCGTCGTGGATGCTCCCGGGTCCAACAAAGCGCGGAGATTAAATTCGCCGACCTCAATTCGCAGCCACCACCTTGTTTCTGCGTCGGTCGGTTGCTTCGCCGAGGCCTCTCCTCGGTTCGCAACTGGCGAGGGTACCGCGGACTCTTTCGCGACAGGGCGGCTATCGCACGCGGCCAAAACATCTTCGGTTTTGGGGACCACGTCGGGGAGGGGGGCGGTAGTGATCCCCTCTACGCGCTCCCTTTCCCGTTTCCCGCACAATTAGGGCAGTAGCGCGCTATATATCCGACAAGGCCGCATGAGTAGCAACTCAGCGGCGGCCTTTGTCCTTTCGGAGGGCTACCCTCGGGGCTGGTGGAGGGCGCGGAGCCGTTCGGTGGGCTCGTCGCCTTCGCCCCCTGCCTCGGTTCTGGGGGCCTCCTTGCCCCGCCACGCCCAGATGGCTGGTTACCGCGCCCTCTGCGCGGCCCAGGGGCGTATTTCGCCCGGAGCGCTCTCCTCCGGAGCCTCGCCGGTCGGAAAGACGCTCGCTTAGCACTCGCCGAAGCATTTCCTCCAAGCCCTCCAGCTTGGCGTCCTTCTCGACCACCGCAGCAGCCACTTTGCCTTCCTTGGCATCGCCTTTCGGCTTTCGTGGCGCGTCGGTGTTTGCCGGCGGTTTATACGCCATTTCCGGCAGTAGCGCCGCTGTTGGCGGTGGTGGAGGTCGGAACGTCTTGGAATTCTCCAACGTTTGCTCCGCGTCCACTGCCAACTCCAGTAGCTCCTCTACTGTGCTGAAGTCTGACCTACGGACCATCGCTTGCAGCTGGGGCCGTAGGTTTCGGTGCAGCTGATCCAGCTGTTGCTCCGAGCTGGGGGGCGGCGATATCTTCCTCACTATCGCAATGAGGCACGTGATATAATCTCTCACGGCCTCGTCCGCCCCTTGGGTGCGGTTGTTCGCCTCTGCTATCAACCGCTGCTGATACCTCTTCGTCGTCCCGTACCAGCGTTTCGCTGCAGTCACGAAATCTTGCCACGTGGCCCATTTCTCTTTCTCATTACGGTACCACGTGGCCGCCGTGTCAGTGAACAGCTCTGACAACGACGACAACACCTCTTCTTCGGAGAGGTTTGCCAGGACTCGACAGTCCTCCAGCCTCGCCAGGAATACATCGATACTCTGGCTCTTCGCCCCAGAGAATCGAATTTGCCATTTCCTCACGATTTGGCCTATGTCTCGCGAGTGGAACATACTCGACCTCGAGAAGTTCCCTGTCGCGCCTGGCGCGCCATATGTCGGCCAGCTCGAGCCTCTCTCCGAACTTCGGCGGTCACCCCCCACCCAGGCTGCGTTTACTCCTTGTAAATCAGCCTGACCATCACGCCGAGCTGGCGGTGGTGTCGATTGCGGACCGATCCACGTATCGTTGCCGGTGACGGTGTACGTGTCTTCAAACTGCACGTTGTGACCTTGCCTAGGTTCCGCTATGTGCGTGCTGGAAGCGGCGTGTCGCTGTTGGTTTAAAACCAACTCCTCCAGCGACCTTACTTTCGCTATTAATTCCGCTAATAGCGAGCCGACTTCCCGAGGGATATAAAACTTGGAGCCGTCCTTTGCCAGGAGGCGTAGCATCTCTCCTGGCTGCGCTTGTTGGTCGTCGCCGCGAGTTTCTTCTGCTTCGCTGTCCTGCTGCTGTAGAGGTAGCTGTGTGCGTTGCTCCTTTTGTTATTGCGTAGTGTCCCGGTTACTGGCTGTGGTGTTTGGGTGTGGTGAGTGCTGGGTGTCGGACACGGCTTCCGCCGTCGTCCTACGCAGTATCTCCAATATCTGCTCGCTTTTGAGCACTACGTCCAGGGGGTGTAAATCCCAACTGGACGCTTCGACGAAGGAGCCGTCGTCTTCTAAAAGGATCCTCCGTAAGAGGTTTTCCCTTAGTGCCATCCGCCGGGGATTACATCCCCGGCTCTTCCGGCTCCTCGAAGTCTTGAGGCGTGTAGTTACCCAGCACCCACTGGCTTAGCCTGTGCATTCTCAAGAATGTGGAGTCGTGTCGCCTCAATTGCAACTCCGACAGGTGGCTATCGATCTCGCTTGGCGAGATCGACCACACCCAATCCTCCACAGCTTCCTGGATGTTGTATGACATCGTTCGCTGGTTGTGCGTGTGCAAGGGGATTCCTCTTCAATCCCGCAATTTACTATGCTTTTGCACGGCCAGTGGTATCCTTCACAAGGTACCTACTGGATTACCACTGGCTCAGGAAGTAACGATCTTCCCCAACTGGTGGTTTGGTCTTTACGCTATACCGAGGTTAACTCGCTTTTACTCACTTGCCTGGAGGTTATGTCGCTTTTGGCGTATTGCGCAAGCGTAATAGTCGTCCGCGCAACCGATTCCCGGTCAAAACTGAAATTCGCGATTTTCGGGCGCTGCGCATGCGCGGCACTAAAATCACTATGTGTATCAGTACCGCCGCCGCATGCGCAGACGATTCTGCGTGTAAAAACAAAAATTTGATCTTTCGACCTTTTGCGCATGCGCAAAACCGAAATTAGTGAATATGCCCACCTCCTCGTGGGATGGGCAACCGAATTCGCGATAGCGATTTTTCACTTTTTATTTTCGGATTCTGCGCATGCGCGGGTCCAAAATTACTGCGCGCGCACCTTACGGTATCCCGGCGCAGGCGTCTTCGCGAATTAAGCCCTAAATCCGAAAATCCAAACGAAATCCCCAGTATTTAAATACTGGGTGCGTAATCCGGTAGTTTACTCCCCGGTGTGCACGTGTGATGACGCACAAAGAGATAAAACGCTAGGACCTATATAAAACAATTTTAATAATATAATATATAATTAATAAATAATTGCTACCTAATCTCTTTGTCGTCCTCGCTAAATACTTCAACAAATGCTCGGCCTTCACAAGCAATGTTCCTCACTAAATACGTGCAGACCGGGTAAATTCCTCCAAGCAAGGTTAAAAACCACCAGTTGGTTACCCTTGCACACACTGTACACTTTGTAATAATTAATTATCACCGCGATAATTAATTATTCGCAACGCGCGTCTCGACCTGTTTCGACGATCAACCAATTACTGTAAAATTCGCCGTTCCCTAATCTAATGTGCTGCACACGTTAATGGGCGCCAGTTGTAACGGGGTGAATTTAAAAGAGGGTATTAATCCCTCTCTGGGATGCGCCAGGCGATAAACGGGCGTCTACTACGCCCAGAGCAGCGCGCCGTTGTAGACGGACCCGTCGGCCGGCCGGAGCGCGTTGGCGCAGGCTCAGAACAAGCGCGCCCGGCTTTCGCTGTAGAAAGCTTAGGCCGCCTTCTACTAGACCCGGCGCTGCGCTCTGCCGCTGCCGCTGACTTCGGCGCACAATTCACCGGCGGCTAGATATGCACTAGCCTGACCTACTCTCGCCGGTGTTCCCGTACAACGTCGCTCAGGTTAACCTGAGCGACTTTCACTTACAATTTCCCCGTTGACGTTGCTCCTCTAGGAGGTGAAGCCTCCGACCAGGTGCAGCTGCTGAAAAGGTAGAGGGCGGTATTCGGGGGGATAGGGAACGGTTACTCGCGAAATGACAGACTCGACACGAATAATGAAAAAGTAAAATAAATAAAGTTTATTGGTCAAAAGGAATCGCGCTAAGGGGCGCGAAGCCCGAACATCTCCTACAAAAACGAACGCGCAGGCCGAGACTCACGCGGAGTCGGCCGGTCGCACGGCCGGCGTCACGGCGCCGCGAGACGCCACAAAATGGCCGCCGCGCTCTCGCACACGAGGCCGCTTGCCTCTACGCAGGCGGCGTTGGATAGCCGCGCAACACTTCTTACGCGTGGCCGCTCGCACGCAAAACCTACGCGGCAAAAATACAATGGAAGCGCACACTTACTTTGGCGCTGGCCAGCGCGTCGCTCGAGGTCTGTCCCTCTCTCTCTCTCTCTCTCTCACGCTCCTGCGCTCTCGCCTCCTCGCTGCGAGGCGTCGGGCCTCGTGGCTCTTCGAGCCTCGGCTGCCGACTCTTTCTCTCTCTCCTCCTCTCACTTTCTGGGTGGCGGAGTGGCCCGGCCGGCGAGGCAGCCGGTGATGCGTCGCTGCGGGGCTGGCGGCGGATCGGAAGCGCAAAGGGCTGTTCCGCAGGGCGGGATGCAGCACTGGCGGGGCACTCCGAAGCACGGCACTGGTATATGGCGGGAGAACACGTGCGCACCTGTTGCGCTACAGGACTCGACTGCCCTTCAATGGCCGCGGCGTCCCTTCGGAGCGCCACGGCGGCGTCTTCTTCTTCTTCTTGCTTCGCCTCCCGCGCGTCCCGCTTGGTGCGCAGCGAGCCGCTGTACGTGCAAGCGTTCGCGATTCAAACCTCGCGGCGCGGTACACGCGGCTCTTTCGCCTTTATTGCCTGCACCCGTTACATGTAACGGGGTGGATTCGGGGAAAAATACGAAAAAATACGCGCCGGCATCGGGACTTGAACCCGAGCCGTCCGGACGACAGTCGAGCGTCTCTACCGCGAGACTACCAACGCACTACTCCCTGGCCCTCTTATCTGGTGTGCTAACTGTAGGTGCCGGTAACACAGGGCCCTACTCTTGCGCCGGCTAGCGCTGTATCCACACCTCGTTATATCCCTCACCCAAATTGCGAGCGTTAACGTCCTCGAGCGAGCGTAATGCCCTAAGATGCATCTATGGCTAAGGTTGACATCAGCTCTGTAGCTATCAGCCGGGGTGCAGTACTACTCCTACCTGCACGCGGCAGCTACATCTGCAGGTACGATACTTCTCCATGCTCAACCGCCATTCAGGAGTAATCTCGACTGAATGCTTTGTGGGGGAGTCTCGTAGACTCTGTTCTACGTGGAGGCTGGATCAGTACAAGAGAAATCCTCTCATTTCCTTGACTGAAAACATGCGGCCCTCGCGCGATCAGACTTGAGTGAAAAAACCCCGCTCGGTTCTTGCGACTCAAGTCGCGCGTGTGGGTGGAAGGAAGAATTTCGATCGGACTTCTTTTCGGATCGTGGAGTTTCAAAGGAAACGTGGATCATTTCGTTGGGCGCCATGTAACGGGGTGGATTCGGGGAAAATACGAAAAAATACGCGCCGGCATCGGGACTTGAACCCGAGCCGTCCGGACGACAGTCGAGCGTCTCTACCGCGAGACTACCAACGCACTACTCCCTGGCCCTCTTATCTGGTGTGCTAACCGTAGGTGCCGGTAACACAGGGCCCTACTCTTGCGCCGGCTAGCGCTGTATCCACACCTCGTTATAGTAAGTCTAAACTTTTTTTTTTTTTTTTTCAAAATAATTTTTATTTACATATTTTTATTTACATATTTTTTTATTTACAGCATTAGAGAGTCTCATACGCGATGATGATTCGGAGCTATCCGACAGTACGTATTTCGAGGAAGATGAGACCCCCGAGCATTCGGCACGTACGAGCGGCCTATTTAATCCTGCTCGGCGAATGATGAATTTTGCAGCACCCGTCGATACGGAGGAGGAGGAGGAGGAGGAGGAGGAGGAGGGGGAGGAGGAGGAGGAGGAGGAGGAGGAGGGTGGCGAGCAGGTAGAAGTTGTGGTCGAGGTGCATGAAGTCCCACGCCCCGAAAGCCCCGCGCTTGTCGTCTGGGGACCCGAAGGCCCTGAGATTCCCGTCTGGGGGCCAGGCGGTGACGTTCCTGATAACGATACAGAAGAGGAACGAGCGGTGCGCCGAGCCGATGATCAGCGCTTGGAAGACCTAATGTTCATGGACATCGCGATTTCCGACGCACTTGCGATTTACGACAGGCCACTAGTGACCGCTGCAGAAGAGAGACTTCTCGCGAGTCAGCCTCCAGATGTGCTGGCAGAAGACACCAGTACCGTAGCCAATACAGCGCGCGCAGACCGCGAAAATCAACTGTCGAACTTTGAGCAGGCTGCGAATATGATCACGAACGGCTACAATCACAGTTATGATTCCCATCGCCGTGTCAACGAATGTAAGTGTACAAAATATTTATTTAAAACGTTTTCTGATTTTGTTTTTTAAAAAGGCAAATATTTTTAATTATAGTTATCCGAAATCGTGATATGATGCAGAGGGAAATCCAGTCATCGCTTCCTTTCCTCAACGGGCTGCCCGCATTATACCACCAAATAGCTCATAATCCGTGTGCAATAATTCAACGCTGGTTTCGTGACCAGGCTGAAGACGAGACTGCAGCGTTATACAACGACGCGGACCTGCCCGATCTTATATCGCGTGTGCGCGAAAGTTTTGCCGGTTATGCTGAACCATAATTGAAAAAAAAAAAAATCAGAAACGTTAACTAAAGCACAAAAAAAAAAAAAAAGTTAAAAGTATAATTTAAACTATTTTTATTTAGCGAGTGAGGGACATTCCACGAGGCAAGTAGGCGGCGGTGGTGGTGTCGGTGTCATGGATGAAGAGCAAGTTTATGATGCACCCGGCGAGGACTACGACATCGTACGACCACCCGGAGTGCGCTTCATTGCGGTTGTTGAGGGACAGCAGTACCTGCGACGCTTCGCTACACAGACCCATAGAGTAAGTTTCACTATTATAGAACCACGTGTCGATGTAAACCCTGTATTGTGAGTAGAGGCTGCGATCAGAGACATTCATAATTATATAACAGAGTGCGTACCGGGGCGTACATTAGTCGGTATTTCAATTTGTAACGATCGTTTTTCGCGTGGCGCAGGTGGGCTTTCGTTCAGACCAGTCGCTGACTTTAATTACGCTGATTTATGGAATTTAATAAATTCCATAAGCCAGAGTAACGAAATTTTAGGTATCGCGGAGGCCCTTGTGTTACAGGTGTGCTATGTACAAATGCCTGTAGGCGCTGGTCGAGATGCCTTAAAGTTGAGCGATGTGCAAAAGCACTCAATCACTGTTATTAACAACAGCGATCACTTATGTTTACCGCGTGCGCTTGCGGTTGGACTGGTATACGTGGAGCGCAAGGCGCTGGATTGCGCTGAGACGCGTGCAAAATGGGCAGTGATTCGCGACGGACGACGAAAAATGCAAAAAGAGCACGCGGAAAGACTCGTGACCGATGCGGGTGTAAAAATTCCAAGAGACGGTTGCGGCTTTGAAGAGCTCACAAGCTTCCAAGATTTTTTCTCGCGCACGGGATAGCATTGGTTGTTTTCGAGAAAGATAATTTTGGGAGCGGTGAATTGGCGCTCTTTGACGGCCGCAACACTCTCCATGAATTAAATATCGCACTTAGTGGTATTATTTATTTGATGTTCGAAGAGCGTACGCGTCATTTTAATTTAATTACGAATTTATTCGGAGCGGCAGGGACACGTTTTTTCTGTTCTTATTGTAATAAGGGATACCGTTATGTAAATCAGCACAAATGTACGCGAATATGTGAGAGCTGTTACGTTTCGCCACCGTGCAGAAACGTGCAAGTTGACATGATAGAGTGCGTGGATTGCGGACGTCAATTTTTCGGTCACGAGTGTTTCGCGAACCACAAGCGTGCAGGGTCTTTAAAAAAAAAATAATAAAAAACTGTGTGACGTTGTGCGTTTGTGTGAGAATTGTACGCGGGTTGTAAACGTGTATCAACCGAAACACGAGTGCGGCATCGGGTTTTGTAACACATGTCAAAAGCGGCACGGCTTTAACGATTTGTGCTTCATGCGGCCGATCAGCGCCGACACACGTGGTAAAAAAAATAAATATCTTTATATTTTTTACTATTTTGAAACGATGCAAGACACTCCGTATGGCGAAAGCGCGCGTGTTCATGTACCTAATTTGTGTGTCGCGCATCAAGTATGCACGGATTGCATCGACGTTGACGACATACAAATATTTTGCGCCACTTGTGGTGTACGTGAATTTGTCTTCAACCGTGAACCGGTAAAACAACTCTTGGAACTTTGTGTGCGGGAAAAAACCGATTTTGCCGAAATTGTGTGCATAGCACACAATGCCCGGGCTTTCGACTCTCTATTTATATTGAAGGAGTTGGCCGAAAGTTCCGAGCACGGATCGCCCACTGTAATATTAAGCGGTCACAATATTACGCTGTTAAAGTACGGACGCACAAAGTTTATTGATAGTATCAATTACTTTCAATTGAAACTGAGTGCTCTGCCTGCGACATTCGGACTGCCCGAGGGCTCAAAGAAAGGTTATTTTCCGCATTTCTTCAACACTCTCGAGAATGCGCATTACATTGGCCCTCTGCCCCCTGCCGAGTTTTATGGCCCGGGTACTATGTCTGTGGACGAGCACGCCGCTTTTCTCGACTGGCATGAGAACACCCGACCAAACTACATATTCGACTTTCAAAAAGAGATTGTCGAATACTGTAAAATGGATGTGGAAATATTGAGGCGCGCGTGCATACGGTTTCGCGAAATTTTTATAGAAGTCGCGCAAACAGACCCATTCGTCGCGGCATGTACAATCGCATCTACGTGTTTGTATGTTTTTAAAAAAAATTTAAAAACATTTAAATGGTCTCATACCGCCAAACGGATATAGGCGCGCGGATAAGCACTCGCAAAAATCCATAGAGTGGCTGTTATATTGTGAGCGCGAGATCGGGCGCAAAATTATACACGCGGGTCGTGCGCGTGAGTTTCGTTTGCGGGAGGGTCAACTCGTAGATGGGTACCTGCCGCCTCTACCAGGCGCCGGAGAACCTAGCTTAACAGACAAAGCAATCGTTTTTGAATTCCAAGGCTGTTACGTGCATGGTTGCCCGCGTTGTTTCCCCGATAATCGGAGCACACGGAAAAATAAATATGGTCAAACATGCGTACAGGCGTACGAGTCCACTGTGGCAAAGGTTGCAGTAATGAGACGGCTAGGATACGACGTGCGTGAGATGTAGGAGTGCGATTTTGCGCGCGTGAAAAGTCAACAGCCGGAAATTACGCGATATTTATCCACTCACCCAGTCATGAGCAAAATAACTTTAAATCCACGGGATGCTTTTTTCGGTGGGCGTACGGAAAATATCGTTACTTCGCGCAGTGTTGCACCAGGCGAAGAGATAAAATATACCGATATTTGCTCTCTTTACCCATATATCTGCAAGAGGGGACGCTACCCCATTGAGCACCCGCGCATTTACATCGGCGAAGAATGTGCGACACTGACAGGAGGGCAAAACAACTATCTCTCGCGTGTGGAAGGGATGGTCAAATGCAAAGTTTTACCGCCTCGTAATTTGTTACTACCCGTGTTGCCGGTAAAAATGCACAATCGGCTAATTTTCGGGCTCTGTCGCACGTGTTGCGAGGAATTGCGGGAAGCCGATTGTAATCACGAGCAAATCGGTGAGCGCGAATTTACAGGTACATGGGTTGTTTACGAATTACAGAAGGCTGTTGAGCTTGGCTATTGTGTAACGGAAATATATATAATTTGGCAGTATGAGACCACGCAGTTCGATCCGTGTACCGGGGAGGCGGACTGTTTGCAGCTTACGTTAATACCTTTCTCCGTCTGAAGCAGCAGGCAAGCGGCTGGCCTGCCTGGTGTACAGACGAAGAGCGTAGAAAACGGTACATCGACGAGTACGAGCGCGACGAGGGGATAAGACTAGATCGCGAAAAAATAGAAAAAAATCCTGGTTTGCGCTCCGTTGCAAAATTATGCTTAAATTCACTGTGGGGAAAATTTGGACAGCGGTCAAATATGAAACAAACGGTGATTGTAAAAACACGTAAAGAGTTGCTAAAACTTCTTACAGCGCAGGATAAAGAAGTTTTCGATATTCTTATGGTTAACGAGAACCTTTTATACGCGAATTGGCGCTTTCGCGAAGAGGGTGTCGATGTTTCGGGTAATGCGAACGTAGCAATAGCAGCGTATACAACCGCGCAGGCGCGCCTCGAACTGTACAGTTATATTGAAAAACTCACAGCAGCACGTGTTCTATACATGGACACAGACTCGTGTATTTTCGTGTGCAAAAAAGACGACACTACAGAGTATACACCCCGGCTGGGAACTTTACTCGGCAGTATGACAGACGAGTTAAAGTCCTATGGCGAGGGTACCTATATAACCAACTTTCTTTCGGGCGGTCCGAAATTTTATGGCTTTCGAGCTGTCGTCCCTTCCACCGGGGAAACTGTCGAGTGCTGCAAAGTTAAGGGTATTTGTCTCAATAGCAACAATTCGCGTATAATAAATTTCGAAAGCATCGGCCGTTTGATTGCTTCGTATTTTGAAAACGATAGAGAAGCTATCGTTTTGAAATATGAAGCGATCAGACGCACACGCGCGCACGACGTCATCACATGTAGCGAAAAAAAGTCATGTTCCGTAGTACTTAAGAAGCGTAGATACTTTCGTAATGCAGTATCACTACCTTTTGGTTATAAGAGCGATTCGTAGTATGTGTATTTTTATAAAAGAACTTGTACTTATGTAAAATTCGTCTTTTTTATATTTTAATAAAAAAAAAAATTATTTTTCCATCAAAATGTTCTATTATTTCTACCCATCACCACTTTCCATGTAGTTATAAGAAACCATTATATTTTTCTTAACAGCAAAGTAATATAGTGAATGTTTTATATCGTTTTTCGAAGATTATAAAAGCTGCCGTTACTATATTTTTTTATTTAGTTAAATATACTAAGAAGTTATTGTAGTGACAAAGTTGCACTATATCGCAGCAGCAGCAGTAGCCGCGGGTAAATGTGCTCATCGTCGACGTTCGCAAGCTAGTTGGCGTGCGGTAATTCTGCTTATTTCAGCGGCTGCACGCTAGTCACACCGCGGCCGACCAGCTTGCCACCGCGTCGATTCAGCTCACCACCGCGGCCGATGAGCTTGCCACCGCGACGATTCAGCTCACCACCGCGGGTAAAGATGCTAGTCCACGCGCGCCCGCCCGCCCGCCCGCCCGCCGCCGCCTCAGCCGCTCATTGGGGGCCAGCAGTCTATTTGACAATGGGTGGCTATAAAATGATTGGAAAAGCGTGGTCCAGTCTCATTCGCAGGGTAGAGCTCGTGTAAAAATATGGACGTCGGATGGAAACACCCGTTTACCTGCTGCGTGTGCGGGCCCACAGGCTGCGGGAAAACTCGCTTCGTCCAGCGCTTTCTCGCACATTTACCGGAGATGTGTACAGTGCGCTTCGATCGTTTATTGTTTTATTACGCTGAATGGCAGGAGGCTTACAGAACGCTTTTAAGTCCGCTGGACCAACCATCGAGTTTAGAGAGGGTCTCCCTCAGATAGGCGATTATTCCTCGGACAAGGAGAAGAAAAAATTACTCGTTCTCGATGATCTTATGCGACAATCTTCGAGCGACGTTATTTTAGACTTGTTTACGAAGGGGAATCACCACAAAAATATCAGTGTGATATTCATAACACAAAATGTTTTCCACAAGGGAAAGGCACAGCGTGACATAAGTTTAAATACAAAGTATTTAGTGCTATTCAAAAATCCACGCGACAAGGCGCAAATACAGCATCTCGCGCGTCAAATCCACCCCGAAGACTCGGCTTTTCTGCGCGATGCCTTCGTAGACGCTACGCGCGCACCACACTCTTACCTCTTTATAGACCTCTCGCAAGACTGTCTCGATGAGTTTAGATTTCGCGCAAACATATTCCCCGACGACAGCGCGCATTGCGCATACATGCCCAAATACTTTAAATCACACTGATTCACGTGGACGATCATCAGTCGGAAAAAAACTATGGCCCCGTACGGTCGTCGCGCCTCTTGTCGCGGCACATTACCACGGGGTAAGCATTTTTCAAGAAAAATCTCGCACTACTCGGCGCACTCTGTCACGGCGATAAGAAACATCGCACTGCCATAACCCGAGCGGCTGACAAGCCACTTGTCAAGTGTATATGTGAGTGTGCATTAAACGTTTTACACGGCGTCATAAAATTATCCGATAGCGAGAAGAGACGCTTGAGCAAACATAAACACGCGCTGCGCAAGTTATCGCACTCAAGTGGAAACGAAGACGATTGGCGCACAAAGAAGCGAGTGATTATTCAGAACGGCGGGTCGTTTCTACCAATCTTATTAGCCCCACTCGTGAGTACTCTCATATCGAAAATATTCGGATCGGGTGACACGCACTAAGATGGAACGAGCACGTAAAATGATCCTTGTGCCTGAAGGCTCGATTGGCCCACCGAGACCCGCATCCGGAGCCACCGCCACCGCCGCCGCCGCCACATCCGTGGATGTCGAGGAAAAAAGTTTACAAACGCGCGGTGATAATTTTTCTCGCTTAGACAGCGAAATGTATGACGTTTTACGCTCAAAGGAGGCTCGCAATGATTATGAAAAATGTCTGAATTATCTGCAGATTTTACGACGTTATCTTTTTTTCCGCGACAACGAGCGTGTCGCCGAGCCGAATCACGAGGTTGACGAAATCGAAGAGAGTCTCGCACCGCTCAGCGAGGAAGACATTCTCCAGGGTATGCCCAAAGTACACGCACGCAAAGCGCGACTCTTGCTTCGGCACTGGAGGACTGCGGTTCCCGAGCGCTTAAAGTGGGACAATGCAGGCACTGTGAGCATCGATGGTCACCAGGTACCCCGCTCTGACATAAGCGAGTTACTCATCGACACGTTGAGCAAAAAGAACACGGGAGACGAAGCGCCTGTCGGTCGCGTTGAGTTTGCAAAATTTCTCAAAACTAGCGAGACACCCGTTAATCTCATAGAAAATCCCAAAGTTTTGAAAATTAGGAAAATATTGACCGCACCAGAGAAAACGGCCAAACGGCGCCTGCCGCGTAGAGAGACTATAGCGGGTGTAGAAAATATAGCCCCGTCCCCAGTCTCACCCATTCTAACGCGCAGTAAAAAACAAGCCAAGAAAAAATGGCTACACTTTGATATGTAAACACGAAATGCCTTACGGAAAACAATACTACAATCTCGAGCATGAGGCTGGTTACGCAGGTGCGCGAAACCTCCTGCGCGTAAATGCCAAAAAGGAGAAGAAAAAAATTTACGCGTGGCTAAGCAATCAAGACGCCTACACACTTCATCACCCGATAAAAAGAAGATTTCCGCGTCTGTCGTACAATGTAACAAACGTCGATGACGTGTGGGAGTGCGATCTACTTCAGCTAACATCGATAAAGGATTACAACGACGGGTACTGCTATATTCTCGTGGTCATCGATGTACTCGGCAAGTTCGCCTGGGTTGAACCGTTGAAAGATAAAACAGCTCGCAACGTTGCCAGCGCTTTCGAACGAATTACCGACAGAGCGAAACCGCGCGTGCCCCTGTGCGTGCAGTCCGATCGTGGCAAGGAATTCCTTGGTGCCGCTTTTCAAAATTTTCTCAAGCGCATGGAGATCGGTTTTCGCGTCGCTAGAAATCCGGATATCAAGGCAGCGGTGGTCGAGCGGCTCAACAGAACACTGCGCGAGCGCATATGGAGATATTTCTCGCATCGGAACACCAAGCGCTACATCGATGTTCTGCAAAAAATTGTGTACGCGTACAATCACACCCTGCACAGTGGCACGCGAATGGGGCCCGCTGAGGTCAACCTTTACAATGCTGCGCGCGCGCGCGTAAACTTGGACAAACGTGCGCGCTCCAATTATCGGTGCCACCGCACAGCGCCCCACTGTAAATTTGCCGTAGGTGACCTCGTCCGTGTCAGTCGCTCAAAGAACACCTTCGAGCGAGGATACGAAAAAAATTTCAGCGAGGAGATTTTCAAGATAATATGCGTATCACCGCGACAAGGACTGTACACGTACGTATTGGCGGACTTGAACGGGGAAATAATCGACGGATTCTTTTACAACGAAGAGCTCGTTTTGGTCGGGCAAGATCATCTGGCAGACGATAAGAGCTTCAAAATCGAGCGTATCGTACGCACGAAAGGTCGCGGCGCCAACAAACAAGCGCTCGTCAAGTGGTTAGGCTATCCCGATAAATTTAATTCTTGGGTGAACGTCAGTCAACTCGAGAGCATTTCGTAGAAAAACAGCGAGCAAGTATGGACCCGAAAGAAGATTTTTACATGGTACTGCCTAGCAACAGCAGTATGTCTTACTTTTCCGATAACACGACCAGCTGTTTCACCACACACTTGCCTCACGAGATCAAATTACACGGAGAGTGGCACGTTGGACTGGTAGAAATTCACGTACCCTGTAGCATCGTGCATTTTCAAGACAATGACGCCTTTTACACTTTTAGTTCGTACAGCGTGGATGACAACGAACAGACTGAGAAAACATTCTGCCATTTCCCAGTCGGCATTTACGACTCTCTCCAACAGCTGGCAGACGCCATAAACAACTCGAATGACACTTATAAGCATCACATGCTTGAACCCGTAAAGGAGAGCAATGGCTATTATGCCATCAGACGCAAGTGCGACTGTCAACAGCCACATGCGACTCATTTCAATGACAAAATTATGCGCATTTTTGGCTTCGATGACGAACCCGGGAAAAAAACTCTGTTTACAACCTTTAACCATGGCGCACTGCGGGAAATTGTAGCTGAGAGGCCAGCCTCGCTTTCTCGTGCCATACCTGACCAACTGTACGTTTATACAGATATTTGTGAGCCCTACACAGTGGGGGACACACAGGCCGCCCTCTTGCGCATCGTTTCCTTGGATAACTCAAAATTCAAATACGGCTGCAGTGCTGTGCAGCGTTTCACACCCACTCACTACATACCGCTTCTCTATCAAAATTTTCACAATATTATCATCGATATAAGAGACCAGCACGGGCAGCGCATTCCATTCGAGTACGGTACACTGACCGTGACACTCCATTTCAGACGAAGTCGTTAAGATGTCTCATTACACTAGATACTACGATGAGCAGATAGGTGGCGGGGGTGGTGTGAGAAACGTTTTCGCTGGCGCACCCTTTCAGAGAGGGCGTGGCATCGGCTCTTGGCTGGGGGGTCTCTTTCGCCGTATTCTTCCATACGTCAGGAGTGGCGCTAAGGCGGTCGGGAAAGAGACCTTGCGCGCAGGTATGAAAATCATAGACGATGTCGCAAACAATGGTGTCAATTTCAAGGAGGCCATAAAATCGAGAGTCGGAGAATCGAGGAGGCATCTCAAGAGAAAAGCTGCCGAGAAAATTACAGAAATCATGAAGGGTTCGGGCTATAAAACTACAAGGCGCATCAAACGGCCGCGTCAGTCGACAAAGGCACGCGCGACCACTCGTACCTCGCGATCAAAACGTAAGAAAAAAAAATTGCCCACCGCGTCGCGTGGAACTCGTAAAGTAAGCAAGAGAAAGCGCAAAACCCCGACTTTTCGCCCCATTAACGATATTTTTGGACCAAAGTAAATCTTAAAAATGGCTTTCGTGCACTCTCACTCGTCAGAGTGTATGTCGAGCGAACTCGACCTTTTCACCCTCCCCGCTACTCAAACCTCCATCGAAGGGAGCAGTTTTTTGAACTATAAGCCCGTCTCTTCGATCACCGATGAGAGTGATGCACCCATCGAATTCGTCGTACCCAGCGCCAGCGAGCATTACATCGACCTCGCGCACACTATGCTCTTCGTCAAGGCACAAATATTGCCCGTCGAGGAGCCCGACACAAATCTAAAAGTTGGCCCCGTAAACAACGTTTTACATTCAATGTTCAATCAAATTGATATTTTTCTCAATCAAAAGCTTGCGTCACCGCCCAACAACGCGTACCCGTACAAAGCTTACATAGAGTCATTGCTGAGCTATTCCCCCGCGGCCAAAGAATCTCATCTCACAGCGAGCCTCTGGTACGATGATACACACGGCTGTATGGAGGGTGCACCGGAAAATCACGGAGTCGGAGCGAGCAAAGGCCTCAATCACAGGCAATATTTTACGAAAGACGGAAAAGCATTCGATATGATTGGTCATCTGCACTGCGACTTGTTTAATCAGGATAAAATGCTCATCAATGGTGTCGAAATGAGAGTGCGACTGGTGCGTAGCAAGGATGCATTTTGCCTGATGGATTCCACAAACGACGGGCGCTTCGGAATAAAAATAAAAGAAGCTACTCTCATAGTTCGCCGTGTCAAAATAAATCCGGGTATTTTGATCGCACACGCCAATACACTGGCCAAAGCCACAGCCAAATATCCCATTACACGCGTCGAAGTGAAAACATTTACGCTTCACACTGGTATACTAGGTGATAGCATCGATAATGCGATTCTGGGCCAACTGCCGAAACGTATAATAATCGGTTTCGTCGATAACAGAGCGTTCAATGGAAATCGTGCGCTCAATCCATTCAAATTTCAACACTTTGACATAAATTATCTCTCGATATATATCGATGGGGTTCAAATACCGAGCAAACCATTACAGCCTCATTTTACAGGCACCGCTCCAGCTTTTATCGAGACATTCCAAACACTCTACACAGGCACCGGAATACATTTTCTCAACGAGGGCCTAGGCATAAACCGTTACAACTATTCAATGGGTCATTTTCTTACGGCATTCGATCTCACGCCCGATTTATCAGCGCACTGCCACTCTCATTGGAATCTGGTACGCTCAGGCAGTGTACGCATTGAAATGGGCTTCGAGACGGCGCCAACAGTTACAATAAACTGCATTGTTCACGCAGAGTACGATAACGTTCTTGAAATCGACTCCACTCGACAAATTTTAACGGATTTCAGCGCCTAAGTGATAGAGCAGCAGCAGCAGAAGGCTCCCGCTTATCGCCAGCGACAGGTCGCTACATGACGCTGCGTGTTGGTGGCACTACTGTATGCGTAAAAAAGTGGGTGGGGGTACGTGCACTCTGACGCAGACTTGCACAGCTCTCACACATCAGTTCGCTTTTTCTCTTATACGCGCACACACACGCACATGCGCTTCCTGCAATGGACTACGTAATAGATATTCAAGGCTTCCGCGATTCGGAAAAAAAGCTTCTACCCAAGGAAGTAGCTATCGTGTGCCTACAAAAAAAAATTTGTGATCATTGGATAGTGCAAGCACCGCATAGTTTTGACGATTTGCCAGACGACATCAAAGAGACAAACACATTTCTCAGTGTCGAAGTTCACGGACTTCATTGGTTTGACGGCGAAGTAACTCTGCGCCAGCTACATCGGGATCTATACAACATTGCCAGAGTATCGCGTACAATTTACGTACGTAGCGAAGAAAAGGCCCGTTACATTGAGACGCTTTTTGGTTGTCGTGTCATCAATTTGGAAAAATTTAAATCGCCATTGTTTAAAAAACTCTGCACAGCGTTCCCGGACAGCGCACTTTGCGCCACACATTCAGCTAAAATCTTTCCGTCAGAAAAAAAACAGTTTTGTGCTCTTTACAAAGTTAATCAGTTAAAAAAGTGGCTGCGTTCGATACTTCCACCAGAATGGAAAGCTCTCCCTAAAGAAAGAGTGACAAGTGACATGTTCCTTACATCTGTTTACGAGTACCCGCGGCGAGATACAAATAGCGACGACTCTGATAGTAATGACATATACTACTCAGTCGTCAACGGATTCACATCTTCAGACTGAAAAAAATGAACACGTATGAAATAACACGAGCCATCAGAGAGCTCTCTGCTAATTCGATCGGCGTTTACGCGGCCGATCACATCCCAAGTCGCTTGAGCCAGCCAGCGGCAATCGTTGCAAATCTCGACACATCAGACAAGCCCGGCTCTCACTGGGTGGCTTTTTACATAGACGACCATGCAAGAGGTACCTTTTTCGATAGCTATGGAGTACCACCATCTTCGGGACATCACTTCGCCCGTCTCAGAAGAAATTGCAAGTGGTTCAAGTGGAACAAGAAGAAGTTGCAAAGTTTCGATTCTAAAGTGTGCGGCGAATATTGTGTTATGTTTTTGCATTATATGTGTAGTGGTTTTACTTTACGAAAATTTTGCAGCATCTTTACGTCTAATACTCGCTCCAACGATAAAATAGCTGGTAAATTTTATAACTTTATAAAGGACAAAAAATTTAAGAAAGTAGGGCGTGCGTACAATTTCCCGCGTGCTACTTCGCGAGGGCACGGCTCGTGCTCTCAGGCATGTAGGCCTATGACTAATTATTAAGCTCTAACTTTAAGATACATTTTGCATTGCTGTTTAAATTACTTTGGGCCTAGATTTGTAAGCTAATATATATTGCGTGTGTGTGTGTGTATATTTTAACTTAATACTGAAAAAGAGCTGTTTGCTCTGTCATGAATCAGCTGCGATTCCTGTGCACTATTATGCATCCGTAATTAATTTTAAGCGTCGCTCGGCTAAACCATATGTATTCGAAGATTGTAAGTTTTTGTTTCTTTCCACATTTATGTATTCATAGTTTGTAAGTTTGATTGAATAAAAAAATTTTACCCAAATCACTTTTTTCATTTACAGACCTTTTTCATTTTTCCCACTCCTGAAAAACAGTTAAATTCATTTTTCTTCCGCGAGAGAGTATTCAAAATGCTTATACGTGAAAAATTTATCATCATATACACATTTACGCGTAACTTAAACTGCACTCCTCTTAAAAACCGTTGAACAAAGAACGCATTCACGTGAAAAATTTATCAATGTATACACTTTGACTCGTAAAATCTCCACAGGCGTCATCGAGAGCACCCCCCCTCTTGAAACTGCCTGTTAAAACTCGCTGAACAATGGACGCGTTCATAGCGGTGGTGTGGAGTGTTTAGGTTACCGCTGTTATCGGTTACATGTCGCGGCACGCATTTCCTTCTCACGAAAGCCATACAAATCTTTCACGAGAGTACATGATTGACGCATTCATAGTGTGACGACAAGTAATTAGAAACGATTTCCACTATTATCGGATACAATCATAACCATAAATCTATATTTTTCTCGAAACGTTTTACGTCACATAGTCCCCCTGCCACACGACACGCTACGTCATACACGTAACAGTGCTCTCGTTGGTTGTGCTCGCGCGCCATCGCCGCCGCCGCCCCCCACCACCCACATATCGGCATAGTGAGGGGTACACAGCCAAACGAATAGCGCTAGCGGTGACGTTGCGCCAGTCTAGTAGAACACACCGCACCAGCAGCAGCAGCAGTCAGCATCACAGTATTTCTTTACACAAAGTGCACTCGCCCACATACAACACCACTGCTTCATTCTGTTAGAGCTCACTGCAGCATCAGCAGCTCCGAGAACACGACATCTTTACCAGTGCATTAGTATTTCTTTAAAAAAAAAAGTTTGTGACGACTGCTTCAAAATGAACCAAGACGAGATACCGCAAAACTTGCTTTTTAACACAAGTTACGCACTCAATAAGTCCCACACGAAATTTGCATTGGTCTGCAATATTACGGTGACCATTTTCGTACAGTGATTCAATTGGGCGGCGATACTTCACCACATAGATACATAACAATGGATAGCGCCGAATGGGAGGAATTCACAACACATTTTCCAGCAATAATGTACCATCTATACGCCCACAAGCGGGACTTTAGAAAAATCGGCCTAGCTCAACACGAGATTGATTTGACCACTGCTTATAGCTCGGAGCTGTGGCAATCACTCAGAAAAGCAAAACAAAGGAACCTGTGTCATTACGTGGTCAACGGCATCTGCACGAGGCGCAAGATTGGGACACCACTGATGGCTTACGTATGGATACAGAGTCAATCACCAGACCCATCGATACAGCTGACGACTGCGACAACAACGACGATGGAGAACCACCGAAAAAGAAGAAAAAAGTCGTGAGTTTACCAAGTGTAGTGATGTTGCGTCGTACATTTGTAATATTAAAAAGCATGCGCGAGTGTATCGAGTTTCGGCTTCGTGAATTAGAGAATATGTCTACGTACATTAATATCATTTATGATGTAATAGTTGAAAGCTTGAAAACCCATGTGAACAGCGGCGACGAGAAAATTCGTGAAATTGACGGGAACACATTTGTTAAACTTTTTGACGAGCAAAAAGACGAATTAAAAACTGATGTAAAAAACCGTATGATTCATTCAGACTTTGGTAGTACGAACATTGATAGACTATTTATAGAAATACGTAGTATTTATTTACCGATCCTAGAAAAAGATGTATACGAATACGAGACTGTTAATAATCAATAAATACAAATTTTAATTTAATTGCCTTCTTCATTACTTCATATCTCTACTCCGCCACCACTCCTGCTCCCGCCCACCACCACCAGTCACTTGCGCTTAGATATAAGCTAATAGTAGAGGGATGTGATAAAACAGAAGGCCTGCAACCTTCACCGAGCACACATCATGGGTCCACCATTCAGCAAGCAGAAGTCTGACAAGGAGGAAAAACAACCTCTCATCGATAAAAAAACGAAAGATTATTCGTCGTCGACTGATAAAGATTCCTCACGGTATAAATCTTTTTCCACCAATACCAATTCCTTTCCCAGTAAACAAGGTTATTCACGATATAATTAAAACTTAACACAAAAAAGAAAACGGCCCTTTTCAGGGCCACTAACTCTATCACGTATACAAACGATTCACTATACTTTAGACGCTGGGGACCCCTGTGGAGAAGGTCGCCGCAGCACACAAAGGATCTCTCTCTCTCTCTCTCTCTCTCTCTCTCTCTCTCTCGTAGTAGTGGGGCAGGTATAGCGACCGTGTGACACAGCGGTGTCATTAACTCAAGTGCTATGTATACAGTAACTGCACAGTAGCTAATGACCCTTGTAAGTATGTGTTAATGGACCCATTGTTTACAAATACAGTAGCAAAACAGTAGCTGTTTTCAAAACAATGGGGTCATTAACACATACTTAGATAGGTCATTAGTGCTATGTATACAGTAGCTGCACAGTAGCTAATGACCCTTGTAAGTATGTGTTAATGGACCCATTGTTTACAAATACAGTAGCAAAACAGTAGCTGTTTTCAAAACAATGGGGTCATTAACACATACTTACATGGGTCATTAGCTACTGTGCAGCTACTGTTTACATAACACTTGAGTTAATGACCTCTTGAGTTAAGTGCCACTTGACACTTGACACATACCGCCCGATGAGTCACACGTCTCGCAATACCTGTCCTATTACTACTTGTGTATGTGTGTGTGTGGGCGTGTGTCTGTGCGTGCATGCGTGCGTGCGTGCGTGCGTGCGTGCGTGAGTGTGTGCGTGCGTGTGTGTGTGTGTGTGTGTGTGTGTGTGTGTGTGTGTGTGTGTGTGTGTGTGTGTGTGTGTGTGTGTGCGCGTGTGAGGAACAGGAACAGCTAAACACCTTGTACTGTGCCTATAACTGTTCCAGTTCTTCATATATATAGATATACAAATCCATGTTATTCTTATATCTGTTCCTGTTCTTTTATTGTTGAAATAGTTGATAGGATTGTTCAAATAAATCAGTCTATATTAACAGAGAAACAATAACGAACTTTATTAACGTCTTGTACAGCTCTCTCTTCTTTATAAAACCGTCTTGTGCGGAGGATAGCAGCGAAATGCTCTTGATTCTGAGCAACGACTGCGGCGCGCAGGCCGCTTCTCGCCGAGCGCAACATGGCTGCTTCCCCCCACTCTTCGGAATTAGAGTGAGAGGGAAGATCGCAGTCTCTACACACTCCTCCGGAATGCTAACGAAGTACATAAATATATAAAAGATATAAATACAATATAAATATAGCTATCGTACTCGATAACACTTAGAAGCTATGTTAGTAATATCACTGTATGTCACAGTCGCATTACGCTTTTGTATTAGGAGCAAATATTACTTTTTTCTTAGAATAGGTTTTTAATACTGGACCATGAACGGTGGTTGGCTGATTGCCATTTGAAAGACCACCGGGAAGTACTTCAGGGAGATCATCGCGGATCATATACGCTGGTTTTAGCAGTTCCACAGATACACTGAGTGACGCGCGGTTAAGTTGTATATCGAAGACGCGATCGGACGGACGCTTTAATACTTTGTAGGGGCCAGTATAAGGCCTTTCTAATAATTTTTTGGCCATGTTACGTAAAAATACATGTGTACAAGAGTATAAATCTTTAAAACAAAACGCACGTTTTTTATAATTATGTGACGCATATATTCGCTAAATTCTTCTATAAAAAAATTTGGATCCGGAGTGAAGTCTTCTGCGAGGAAAAACTCACCTAGAAGACGCAAGGTAGTGCCGAACACAAACTCCGCAGGAGACGCGTTCCTGTCCTGACGAAGGTGACTACGTAATCCTAATAATACTGTACTTAAGGTACGGATCCAGTCCTTGTCCAAGTGACACATAATCGCCGCTTTAAAGGTACGGTGCCAGCGCTCAATAAGGCCGTTCACCGCAGGGTGGTAGGCAGTAGTGCATATACGCTCGCAACCTATTAGGGACAAAAGAGCCGTGAATAAGTGCGATTTGAATTGTGAACCCTGATCAGACGTGATGACCTTGGGGGCACCATAGCGAGAAACCCGGGTGTCATAAAATGCCCTGGCAACCGTTTGCGCTGACATTTCGCGTAGCAGAACCGCCTCAACCCAGGGCGAAAAGCGATCTATCATGTTGAGAATATACTCGAAACCATTACGCTTGGGAAGGGAACCGACTAGATTAATGTGCACGTGGTCGAATCGACCATCGGGTGCAACGAATTTATCAGGTACAAGTTTCACATGGCGAGAGATCTTTGACTGTTGACAGTCTAAACAATTTTCACAAAAACGAGGTATATCACAATATATATTAGGCCAAATATAACGCTGCCGAATGAGTCGATCGGTGATCTTAGGACCTGGATGAGCAGGCTTATCGAACATGTTAAACACCATTTCACGAAGGGACTCGGGAATATATGGACGAATGGCCTCACCAGTGATTTCGTAATATATAGTGGTATGTGCAGGACCCCACTGGATACGTTTTAGCGTCAACAGATAATCTGAACATTCGCGAAGGGCCTTGAGCTGCTCATCAGCTTCCTGTTTCTCGACAAGATCATTAAGATCGATTTCTACCGGGAGCCTGATGGATTCTACACGAGAAAGCGAGTCAGCTACTGTATTGTCTGCACCTTTAATATATTCAATCTGGGCAGTGTATTGGGCGATAAGGGACAATTGACGCATTTGACGCGGTGACGCCTTATCAGATTTTTGCATAAACGCATAGATAAGTAGTTTATGATTTGTTAAGATCTTAAAGTCTCTGTCTTCAACCAAAAACGAGAAGTATTTAACAGCTTCATATATGGCCGTGAGCTCACGGTCATATGAACTGTACTTCCGCTGAGAAGGGGAGAACTTTTTCGAGAAGAATGCTAACGGTTCCCAAATTCCGGTTATAATTGTTCAAGGGCAGCCCCCATCCCAGAGTCAGAGGCATTAGAGAGAATGCGTAATTTTGCGCCGATGCGAGGATGTACCAGTAAGATCGCTGTCGCCAATTCCTGTTTAATACAGGTAAAGGCTTCCTCTGCCTCAGGCGTCCACGGAACGAGACGTTTGTCATTTTTGCGAGAATCGGTGAAGAAATCATTAATAGAAGCCTGAGTGATCGCAGCATGAGGCATGTTGCGACGATATAAATTCACAGTGCCGAGAAACCTACGAAGCTTTGCGATTATTTGAGGTTTGGGGAACTTCAAAATAGCTTCAACCCTACTGGGAATGGGGCGGATGCCTTCACCATTCATGAGATAACCTAAAAACTCAACTTCTTCAACTGCAAAGGTACATTTTTCGACATTTAGGCGAAAATTAAACTTCTTAAGTCGTTCAAAGAGGATGCGAAGATGAGAATAATGTTCTTCAGGAGAAGACGAGGCGATAAGAATATCGTCAATATAAAGGTATACGAAATCCAAGTCTCCTAGCGCGCTATTAATGTAACGCTGAAAGGTCTGACTGGCGTTGTGAAGACCAAAGGTTATGTACGTGAACTCGAAAAGGTCGAAAGGGGGTAGTAATGGCCGTTTTCGGTATGTCTTCAGGAGCAACGGGAATCTAATTGAATGCTTTGTGAAGATCAAGCGCCGAAAAGATTTTTTTACCATGAAGGTTATTAGTACAGTCATGAATATAGGCAATCGGATATTTATCCGGAACTGTGGCAGCGTTTAAGCGCCTATTGTCACCACAGGGCCTCCAACTGTTATTCTTCTTGAACTCCATATCGAGGGGACTTGCCCAAGGGCTGCTGGAAAGGCGGCAAATTCCTGCCTCGATCCAAGCATGAAATTCGGTTTTTGCCGCTTTTAGCTTGTCTGGAGCAAGTCTACGAAGGCGCTCAGAGACAGGCTGGCCAGAGGTTATAATATGATGAAAAACGTCACTGTTTCTAGGGACTGTGAGTTTTGAGACACCGGTGACCTCTGGAAAATCAGCGAGAATCTTTGCACACTCTGAACCGGGAACAACTGCAAAAACAGAGTCGAATGAAACATCTTTTACAACTGGAAGAGTATAAATATTGATAGAAGAATCGACAAGACGATTTCTTTTAAGGTCAGCAAGAAGGCCATAAGGAGATAGTAGATCAGCACCTATAATAGGATGAGAAACATCCGCGATACAAAAGCTCCAGCGAATGGAGTATCGAATGCCCATGTTAAGTATGAGCAACGATTCGCCATAAGTACTAATTAATGAATTATTCGCTGCGAAAAGCTTAAAAGAGCTGGGCTTGCCGCATGCCTTAGGATTTGCTGAGACGAGCGAAATATCCGCACCAGTATCGATAAGGAATGACTTGCCTGAGATACGATCACGCACATGGAGACGTTTAGATACGTGTGAGCCTTCTGGAGTCGTCTCCTCAACAGAAGGTTGAATTAGTTTTTTGGTGGATTTTGTTGTTGCCACTCGCCATATTTGAAACACCACTCCCTACACGATAAAGGTTTATCAGAGTATTTGCGGTGAGCAAGGCATAAGCCGGAAGGATCGTGACTAGAAGAGCGGGCACGCCTTAACCTGCCTCTGGATTGAGAATCAGATGAGTCCTTCGAAGATCTCAAAGTACCGTTTACTTTTTTAGCGAGTGCCTCAAGTTTACGCTCAAGGCGCTTAAAGGCGGCTTCAGCATCAAAAGGATTGGGCTGATTCGAAGGAGCAGCATGAACTTGAAGATAGAGAGCACTCGAGATCTGCATTTGATTTGCGTCCATGACTTCTACAATTTTATCAGCCATTTGTGCTAGTTTATGGAGATCTGTTACCTCTGAGATTGCGAGGGTGGCTTTGCACTTCGCGGGGAATTGGTCTAGAAAGACGGAACGTATCATGTCATCAGTAGCGCCCGTATTAAGGCCTTGTAGGCGGCTTAGAATAAGAGATGGCTTGCCGATTGTAGAGGCTTGACCTTTCATAAACAAACGTAAGTGCGTTTCGGCGGAGGCGCCGTATGTATTGTTTCAACAGTGACCATGTTCCTGATAATTACGAATGCTTCTATATCTAGCTTTTCAGCAATGAAGTCCGCTTTGGCGGCGCTCGCCGTAATACCATCGTTTCTGAGAATGATCTCAGCTTGCTCAGCTTGCGCAAACCATGCTGCGGGAGTATCGCGAGAAAATGAAGCAATCTTTGGTTGCCGATAAACCGCATTTACGGCTGGGGCGTGGGCCACGGCTTGATTGTTACCTTGATCGTTTTGTCTAGCATTAAGATCAGCTAATAGCTAACGAAGCTCCTACCGCTCGCGAGCTAGATTAGCTTGATCATTATCGCTAGCCATTTTGTTGGATAAAAACGTACGCGAACCGAAAACTGAGTGCGCAAATAGTTACTTCTACGCGACTCGAGAGTACACGTAGAAAGTAAGGAAGAAGATCTTACCCTTCCGGTGAGGTTTTACAGCAAGCCTAACTACCTTACGCCGCTTGTGTATCATAAGTTACCTAGTTAGTACTCGCAGGTACAAACAATAAATTTTAAGACTAACCCTACACTAAAACTTAAAATTGTGGTTTAGCAAACCACGCAAAAATTTGAGAGAAATCACTCTCCCGCTATGAAGACTTTTTCTTAAAAAAAAAAAAAAAAAAATTATTAAATAACTTTATTAGACTACGCGTAAATTTAACTGATAAGAATTTTTCCATCGGTCTTACAGTCTTACAAATTAAATTAAAATAATTAATATTTATGGCAGTCAGATTGCCCTTGTTTATAATCACCCCCGCAGAATCTGAAATAAAAACTTAATTAAAACCTGGAAAAAAACTTTGTTAGCAAAGGACGATCTGACTGCCCACCACCACCACATTGTCCGACGTTTCGAGCCTGCTCCGGCTCCTCCTCAGGGACTGAAATACAACCCGCGGTACACCTCCTTATATACCATGCACCCATACCCCTTTCTTTTCTCTTACCCCACCACCCTCCACATTCCCCTCTCGAACTTGCCATTCTCACTTAAATTAATAAAGAATGATAAATGTTATCTAATTTACTTGACTCTATCATTAAATTTACATTATTCCGATTTCTTAGAATGTGAATACTTTCAAGGCTTTCCCTCTTATATTTATTCTTACTCCCCTGTTCCAAAATATCCACACTCCCAAAATCGAAAGAATGCAAACTATTTAAACAATGTTCTTTCAAACCCGATGTACAACTTGAGCTGCGTAAACTATATTGATGTTCATATATTCTCTTTTTCAAATATCTACCCGTTTGACCAATATAACAACCATTACAATCCCTACAATTAATTTTATAAACAACTCCCGATTTCAAACATTTATCATCCTTGTCTTTACAATTACTAAATAACCTTTCTAAATTATTATCATTTCTAAAGAAAACTTGAATATTATGTTTACTAAAAACCCTTCTAATCCTTTCCGACAAACCTCTAACATATGGTAAACTAAAATATGCATTCTTTCCATTTCTATTCCTTGTTTGATTATCTACCCGCTGCTTCAATCCACCATTATAAATTTCCCACACTCTCTCATCAATCATTTTATCAATAAATTTTACGGGATAACTATTTTTAATAAATGTTTCTCTAACTAAATTTAAATTCTTTTTCCTAAAATCTTTATGTGACAATTTAATCGCTCTGTCAATGACACCTTTGATCGCACCTGTCTTGTTTCCGAATTGGTGGTGAGAATCAAAATTTAAAAATCTACCTGACCATGTAGGTTTTCTATACCAATCTAATTTCACTCTATTATTATTACCTCTAATGACTCTAATATCTAAAAAACTCAATTGATAATCTTTCTCAACTTCTTTTGTGAATTTAATTCTATCATGGATAGAATTAAACACCTCCACAATTTCATCCACAAAACATTCTGGTACAACTGCAAAAATGTCATCAACATATCTTTTAAAAATAATTGGCTGAAAAACCAACTTAGACAAAGCAATACTTTCCAATTTTTCCATTACTAAATTGGCTATAACAGGTGACAAAGGTGATCCCATTGGACAACCATATCTTTGTTCATATAGACTATTATCAAAAGAAAAAATTGTGTTTTTAAAAACCAAATTAAGTGCCTTTATAAATTCATCTTTTGTTAAACTAGTATGTACTTTAATTTCAGACCATTTATCTTGTATAATATCATTCAACAACTCTAAAGGTATATTTGTAAACAAAGATACTACGTCCAATGAAACCATCCTATGATCATTCGGAATAATAATATCTTTCATTATACCTTAAAACTCCAACTATCTTTAATATATGAATTTGTTTAACCCACTATCTTGAACAATATATTAGACAAAAATCTAGCAAGTCTATACGTCGGGAAATTTATCGATGATATTATTATTCTATATGTCAACTGTTCTTTGTGAATCTTAGGAAGCCCATAACATTTAGCTACAGTGCCATTTAGTAAACATAATATTCAAGTTTTCTTTAGAAATGATAATAATTTAGAAAGGTTATTTAGTAATTGTAAAGACAAGGATGATAAATGTTTGAAATCGGGAGTTGTTTATAAAATTAATTGTAGGGATTGTAATGGTTGTTATATTGGTCAAACGGGTAGATATTTGAAAAAGAGAATATATGAACATCAATATAGTTTACGCAGCTCAAGTTGTACATCGGGTTTGAAAGAACATTGTTTAAATAGTTTGCATTCTTTCGATTTTGGGAGTGTGGATATTTTGGAACAGGGGATTAAGAATAAATATAAGAGGGAAAGCCTTGAAAGTATTCACATTCTAAGAAATCGGAATAATGTAAATTTAATGATAGAGTCAAGTAAATTAGATAACATTTATCATTCTTTATTAATTTAAGTGAGAATGGCAAGTTCGAGAGGGAATGTGGAGGGTGGTGGGGTAAGAGAAAAGAAAGGGGTATGGGTGCATGGTATATAAGGAGGTGTACCGCGGGTTTTATTTCAGTCCCTGAGGAGGAGCCGGAGCAGGCTCGAAACGTCGGACAATGTGGTGGTGGTGGGCAGTCAGATCGTCCTTTGCTAACAAAGTTTTTTTCCAGGTTTTAATTAAGTTTTTATTTCAGATTCTGCGGGGTGATTATAAACAAGGGCAATCTGACTGCCATAAATATTAATTATTTTAATTTAATTTGTAAGACTGTAAGACCGATGGAAAAATTCTTATCAGTTGATATTAAATTGCAGTCGACATAAGTAATATTTTTAATGATAAAACTAAGGTCTATTAAAGGTGGGGTAAAATGTTTTTAGAGATATATATGGGATTTATGGGAAGGTGGTGAAAGATTATTGCTCAAAATGGGTAAAAATGGTTTTAAGGATTGTAATTTTAAAGGAGCAACTCACTTTTCTTCTAAGGTGTAAAAAATCAAATATTTTTCCTAAACATATTGGAAAAAAATTTGATGATAAGGGTTTTTATCGGGATTACAATAAAAGAGTTTCTTATGATCTACGGAAAAATATTTTCTTTTTCAAAAATAAATTACTTAACTTAGAAATTAGAGATCTGAATTTTGAAATTAATCGTTTGAATAAATATTTATTAGAGCTTGAAAGATATTTATATAATAAAATAGAACAGAATGATTTGCAAGAATTTTTTCGTGGTCAAAAGAGGCACTTTGAAAAAGTAAAATATAACCATAGGAGTAAATTAAAAAGAAAATTTGAATATTTAAAGGATAGAAAACACTCTCAGGTCAATCAAACTAACAATGTTAATAAGGATTGGTTTAGAAATTTAACTGACAAAGTAATACCAGAAGAAGTGGTAAATATCATGTCAAAGGGTGCTAAATTTGGAATATCATATTCAAGTAAATCTCTTCCGATCAAGAATATCATCGCTGAGGTAGAAAGTAGTATGAGTAGTTTTAATCTGGAGTTTAAAAAAGAATGTAGGAGTTCTTTAGTTAAAGTTGTTGATAATTTTAAAAGAGAACATAGATTTGATAATTATTTGAACAGTAATTTATTCCATGAATTAAAAATAACGAAGAAATTCTTGAGAGAGAATCCGAATATGATCTTCCAAAAAGCAGATAAAGGAAATGTAACTGTAGTTTCAGATAAAAGGGATTATATTAATAAAATTCAACTTATGTTGGAGGATGATACCACTTATGTGAAAATTAGGAATCCACATATCAATAGACTACAAGATAAATTGAAAGAATTATTGATGCATTGGAAAACAAAAGCTTATATTAAAGATAGTATGTTTAAATATTTAAAATGTGAAAATGGCACTGTAGCTAAATGTTATGGGCTTCCTAAGATTCACAAAGAACAGTTGACATATAGAATAATAATATCATCGATAAATTTCCCGACGTATAGACTTGCTAGATTTTTGTCTAATATATTGTTCAAGATAGTGGGTAAAACAAATTCATATATTAAAGATAGTTGGAGTTTTTATGGTATAATGAAAGATATTATTATTCCGAATGATCATAGGATGGTTTCATTGGACGTAGTATCTTTGTTTACAAATATACCTTTAGAGTTGTTGAATGATATTATACAAGATAAATGGTCTGAAATTAAAGTACATACTAGTTTAACAAAAGATGAATTTATAAAGGCACTTAATTTGGTTTTTAAAAACACAATTTTTTCTTTTGATAATAGTCTATATGAACAAAGATATGGTTGTCCAATGGGATCACCTTTGTCACCTGTTATAGCCAATTTAGTAATGGAAAAATTGGAAAGTATTGCTTTGTCTAAGTTGGTTTTTCAGCCAATTATTTTTAAAAGATATGTTGATGACATTTTTGCAGTTGTACCAGAATGTTTTGTGGATGAAATGGTGGATGTGTTTAATTCTATCCATGATAGAATTAAATTCACAAAAGAAGTTGAGAAAGATTATCAATTGAGTTTTTTAGATATTAGAGTCATTAGAGGTAATAATAATAGAGTGAAATTAGATTGGTATAGAAAACCTACATGGTCAGGTAGATTTTTAAATTTTGATTCTCACCACCAATTCGGAAACAAGACAGGTGCGATCAAAGGTGTCATTGACAGAGCGATTAAATTGTCACATAAAGATTTTAGGAAAAAGAATTTAAATTTAGTTAGAGAAACATTTATTAAAAATAGTTATCCCGTAAAATTTATTGATAAAATGATTGATGAGAGAGTGTGGGAAATTTATAATGGTGGATTGAAGCAGCGGGTAGATAATCAAACAAGGAATAGAAATGGAAAGAATGCATATTTTAGTTTACCATATGTTAGAGGTTTGTCGGAAAGGATTAGAAGGGTTTTTAGTAAACATAATATTCAAGTTTTCTTTAGAAATGATAATAATTTAGAAAGGTTATTTAGTAATTGTAAAGACAAGGATGATAAATGTTTGAAATCGGGAGTTGTTTATAAAATTAATTGTAGGGATTGTAATGGTTGTTATATTGGTCAAACGGGTAGATATTTGAAAAAGAGAATATATGAACATCAATATAGTTTACGCAGCTCAAGTTGTACATCGGGTTTGAAAGAACATTGTTTAAATAGTTTGCATTCTTTCGATTTTGGGAGTGTGGATATTTTGGAACAGGGGATTAAGAATAAATATAAGAGGGAAAGCCTTGAAAGTATTCACATTCTAAGAAATCGGAATAATGTAAATTTAATGATAGAGTCAAGTAAATTAGATAACATTTATCATTCTTTATTAATTTAAGTGAGAATGGCAAGTTCGAGAGGGGAATGTGGAGGGTGGTGGGGTAAGAGAAAAGAAAGGGGTATGGGTGCATGGTATATAAGGAGGTGTACCGCGGGTTTTATTTCAGTCCCTGAGGAGGAGCCGGAGCAGGCTCGAAACGTCGGACAATGTGGTGGTGGTGGGCAGTCAGATCGTCCTTTGCTAACAAAGTTTTTTTCCAGGTTTTAATTAAGTTTTTATTTCAGATTCTGCGGGGGTGATTATAAACAAGGGCAATCTGACTGCCATAAATATTAATTATTTTAATTTAATTTGTAAGACTGTAAGACCGATGGAAAAATTCTTATCAGTTGATATTAAATTGCAGTCGACATAAGTAATATTTTTAATGATACGCGTAAATTTACTAAAAATTATAAAAATATAGTACGCGTGCCTGAAAATACAATAGCACGCGAAAGTCAAAATGGCCGCCAAGATCGCCGACAAGTTCTCGGAACGCGGGACCATTGCGCACGAATTCCGCGAATTCAAAGCTCGGGAGTAAACACGCGCCGAATGACAACAATTCTTGGAATTCACAAACGCGCGCACGCGTGATTTTTATTAATTTCACAGGTCACGCACGCATATCTTTGAGAATTATGCTGAAGACTGGCCGCCTCGGAGAAGACTCGACGAGGTGCTGTAGCAGCTGTCCTTCCGGTTCTGGACGAGTGCGGTAGAAAAAGGTGCCGGTGACGGTGGCTTCAAGCGCCGCACCCGGAGATCTGCTTCAAGTCGTCAAAGTGCCTCGGAGAAAACTCGACGAGGAGTGATGATGAAGAGTGATGACAGAGCAGCCATTGTGGTTAAGCAGGTTTCAAAAATTACGCGTGTGCGTCGGCGTGCCAGCACGCACACGATGTAAGTCGACTGAACCCAATTTTCAATATTACGCGTGTACGCCGGCGTGCTAGCACACACCCGACGTAAATCGACTGCCAGCGGCGAACGATACCGTTGACGTGACTCTCAATTACGCGTCAGAGGTAGTGGAGTAGACGATGAGTCGTAGGCAACGACGGCGGCATGAACACGCCGCAACAGGCTCACGCCTGCTGTCCGCCTGCTCCTGCAGTCGCGGTCACCAATGTGGAGATAAGACACCCCACGTTCTCCTAATATAGGAAGGAAGGGAGAAAGAATGAAGGGAGTCGTGGAGTCAACGATAACAAGAAGGTTTATTCAGTGTATGAAGTGTACGTGGACACACGTCCACACGCTCTTGACTCTAAGCAACGACTGCGGCGCGCAGGCCACTTCTTACCGAGCGCAACATGGCTGCTTTCTCCACTCTTCAGAATTAGAATGAGAGGGAAGATCGCAGTCCCTACATGCTATCTGGCTCTAATATAAATGTACTTTATATCTTAACACGCCTCCTTACATATATATTTCTGACAATACAATATTCTTTAAAATAAATTCAATAGTTCTCGCAATTTTTTAAAGCTTAATTTCCCAAGAGCCTTTGTTAATATATCTGCTACATTTTTCTCAGAACTTACTTCTACAATGTCTATCAAACCCTTTACATATTTTTCATTCACAAAATGATAATGTACTCCGATGTACTTTGATCTCTTAGTAAAGTTCCCATATTTAGCTATGCTTACAGCGCCAGAAGTAGTATCTCGCTCACGGTTTCTGATAGTGCAATGTACGTTGCACATATTTTGCTGCTGTAGAAGACTTAGTAACACTTCCTACTTTTACAACAAATCAAAATGTAATGAGACAAAGTATTCAAAGTACTGTCCATCGTCAGCTATGACCATTCCCCATCTGTTGGGTAAAACATGAATGTCACCACGAAAGAAGCCCTCGTCTTTGGACTGAATCCATTTGTTAAGACATTTTTCGATATCTTCGTAAGATTGGAAGTGCTCGTCAGCAAGGTTATGTGCGATCGATCTAAATAAGTGATAATCTGAAGGCGCAATATCTGGTGAATACAGCCGGTGTGGTAAGACATCTCAGTAAAGTGCTTCCAACGTTTCCTTAACTGATTTAGCAACATGCGGCCGAGCATTGTCATGCAGAAAAATCACTTTATCACGTCTTTTAGCCCATTCTGGTCGTTTTTCTTTCAAAGCCCAGCTGAAACTCATCAATTGTTCTCGATATCGTTCGCCAGTGACTGTTTCACCCGGTTTTAGAAGTTCATAGTAGACAACACCTTTCTGATCCCACCAAATGCAGAGCATAGATTTGGCATTGATGTTGACGTTGATGGTAATGGTTCGCCAGGTTTAGCCCACACTTTTTTGCGTCTAGGATTGTTAAAATAAATCCACTTTTCATCGCCAGTCACCATTCGATGCCAAAATCCTTTTCTTTTGTGTCTTTGAAGAAGCATTTCGCAGGTCATTAAACGTCTTCCCACGTCTTTTTCTTTCAATAAGTGTGGCACCCAATTTCTTTGCTTATGAATATATCCTATTGACTTTAACCATTTACTAACGGTTGATTCGTCAACACTTAATGATTGTGCCAAGTTTTTGAGCGTTGAAGATGGATCTTGATCCAGTAACGCTTCCAACTCTTCGTCTTCAAACTTTTTGGGCTGGCCAGGGCGTTCTTTGTCTCTCACATCAAAATCACCACGTTTAAATCGTCTAAACCATTCTTTACAAGTGGTTTCAGACAGAGCATGTTCCGTAAGCCTCTACAAGTAAATGATAACTTTCAGCAGCAGATTTCTTCAAATTAAAGCAAAAAAGTAGCGCTTTCCGCAAGTGTTGCTTTGTAAGCAAACAATTTGACATTTTCGATGCAATAAAAAACAATGTTGTATACACCTTGGATTAATGATACCTACTAAATTTTCGAAGTTATAGATAGTACTTTCATGTGCATAACTGACTGTGTATATGATGTTGAAATAATACTACTTACGAGATCTATACGAAGAGGGCGGAAATTAATTCAAGTACCCAATAATAGCCCCATCAAAATTTTCAGGACTATCTGCACTGCAATAATTTACGTAAATGCAACCACTATATACAAAGTAATCATCAAATCTACTAGGCTTTTTAATCTTTCTTTCAAACCTTCTTAATTCAGATATATTATTTTCATCATTTTCATTATTTTTATTTGAATTTTCTAAATTATTAATTTTTTTATCATTTACATTTTCATTTCTAAATCTCTATCATTTAAACCTATGCATTCTATGTCTTCATCAATGACATCAACATGCCTTGCTACAATGACTCTATTTCCTATCAAAACTCTGTACCCTGTAACATCATAACCTATCAGGATTCCTAAATCCGCTTCCTATCACATTTGGAATTTCTTTTCTGCTCAGGCACTTTAACAAATACTTTACTACCGTACATTTTCAAATACTTTGCATCTCGTTTCTCATTAAAAAATATCTCATAAGGAGATTTATTCCTTTCTAACGTGTTTGCAATTATTCTGTTTTTTAAATATGCTGCTGCACATACTACTTCTGGTCAATACCTTTTCACTAGTTCAAACTCGGCTAATAAACACAAAGTACTATCCATGATCGTCCTATTGTATCTTCAGCGGTACCGTTTAACTCATGCACATAAGGTGGACATGGTTCTACCGCAATTCCTTTCTCTCTAAATAATTGATACATATCTCTGTTCAAGTACTTGGTACCATTATCGCATCTCAGTTTCTTTATCCTTTTTCCTGTTTTATTTTCTACCAAATTAATATATTCAACAAATTTATCATAATCTTCATCTTCAGACTTAATTGCATAAATTTTTGCCAATTTACTATGATCATCAATAAAAGTGAGAAAATACTTTTCTTCTTTATAACCTATTGTATTGTGTGGTCCATTCAAATCTGTATGTACTCTTTCTAAAATATCTTTTGTTCTTTTTCTATTATTGTCAAAAGGAATATTATGCATTTTATTTTCAATACACGTAGCACACTTAAAATTATCTGATTCTATCTCATTAGGCACATCTTCCAATATATGATTTTTACACATGGTATTTAAATAATTAAAGTTAACGTGTCCTAATGTTCTATGCCATTTCTCTTTTAAAGTCATTTTTTCATTACCATTTCTTACTGTGACATTTGTTTATCTTTCTCTACATAACTTGTCATTTTATAAGTTCTATCTTTTTTCCATGCTATTGCAATTAATTTATTATGTTTGTTGTAAATTTTCGAACTATCTCCAATAGACACAACTTTATAATTATTAGTTACTCTTGCAAAACTAATAAAATTTGTATCCATATCTTTGACATAAAAAACATCTATCTTTTCAATTTCAATCATATCATTAAACGTTTTAAATTTACTTTGTACATGACCTACTTTGGTCGCCTGTAATGTTCTACCATTGCCTATTTTAACATTAATTGGTTCTTTCAATACAATCGCATCACTAAAATAATTTTCATCATTTATGACATGGTCTGTACAACCACCATCTAAAATCCACTTTATTTTGTTTTCATTTACATTAACGTTTTCAGTATTCGCTGACCTAATCTCTACTGAAGTGCTATACGCTTCTGTATTCTCCGCGCTCTAATGACCATGACTGCTCCTCTCGTCGACTCTCGTGCCTCGGCCACGTTGGCTGTAACCGCTCCTTCCACGCCGATTGAAACTCAATCCTCGCTGCTGGCTCCTCTCATGTTTACCAACACCTCCTCGCTGCTGCGCGTTACAGCCTCTGCCACCTCTTCCCTGCGGCGTCCCGCTGTTCCAGGAATTTCTCCCGGCATTCGCTTTCGTAGGACAATTGTACTGTATGTTGTAACGTTGTATTTGCTTAAACCCGCTAACAGAGTCTAAATAATATATAACTAAGACTCGAGCAAATATTTCGCTATTATATTCTCCGTTACTTCTCTACTTACAGAGCCACACCACGGCTTGCGACTAGTATCTCGATGAAGGAGTAGCCACGACTCAGCAACAACCAACGTTGAATTCCATATACTCCGACGATAACAATACCAACGCTGATGGACACAATATTCTTCTTATTCGGGCCGCAAAGAGAATAGACACGCACACAGGGAATTGCACACTCGCTAATAATAACAATGTTAATTATGGGCAAGGTTTGTTCAAATAAACCACACCGGCTAACGAAAAACCATAACTTTATTCACTAAGCTCCCGCTTTCTCTGGTACAGCTCTCTCTCCTACAACCGCTCTGTGCGGAGGGTGACGATCAAGTGGGCTCCCGCTCCGCCGCTCACTCTCGCTATACTCTTACCTAGTCTTATGTAAGGTGGCGCTGCGCATCTACTCTCTACCTTTCTGATATAAATGTACTCACATATTCCAACACGCCTCCTTACATTTATATCTCTCGCTATTACAATATTCTTGAAATCAAATTTAATAAACTCCTCAACTTTTGAAATCTAACTCTCCCAAGAGCTTTGGTCAAAATATCTGCAACATTTTTCTCTGAACTAACTTTCACAATTTCAATTACGCCCTTTTCATAATTCTCATTTACAAAATGATAATGTACTTCGATGTACTTTGATTTCTTGGTAAAATTACCATACTTAGCAATACTAACTGCACCTGAGTTATCCTCATATATATTTACAGGTTTCTCAATTTTTACCTTAAAGCTATTTAACAAATCCTTTATCAATAAAACTTCGCTTACTGCTTCTGACAGTGCAACATATTCTGCAGCTGTTAAAGACTTTGTTACACTTCCTTGTTTCCTTAATTTTCAATAAATCACATTTCCATATAATCTTACAATACAACCAGTCGTTGATTTCCTATCTACGCTATCTCCTGCCCAGTCTGCATCTACATAGCATTCAAGAACATCTGCTTTATCATTTTTCTTATAACTTAATTTTAAATCTTTGCATATTTATAGTATATATTTATAGTGAGTCTCATCGTAACAGTTTTGGAATCTACTTAAATAATTAACACTGTAACTCACATCTAATCTAGTTCCTGAACTAATATACAAAAGTGCTCCTATCAAATTTCTCTCCTTGATAACCTGAAACTCGACCCTCCAACTCGCAACTCGACTCACCGCGCTTCCTGGTGTCCTTGGAACTCGACCCCGTAATTCACAGCTCGACCCCCGACGCAACAACCAGAACAACCCAAAACCTCAACCCCAACTCCTCACTCGACCCACGACAAAACTCTCAGCAAGCCACAGCTCGACTCGTACAACTCCTCTGCTCCAACCTGGAAAAACCTACACTTACGCATCTAAACTCCTTCGTGATCAGCAGTCACTTCCTTTATACCCAATCTTTCGGCAACACTCACACCCACTACGTACTTTTAACTCGTCGAATTAATCAAGAGAGAGCTAACTACTCCTTCGCTGGTCGGTGATCAAGAGGGCGATGGCCTCCGGCTTCGCGACGCTCATCCTTTCCTCGAGTTCCCTCCCCCCTTTGAGTAGCACCGCAAATGATTGGCTCTGGCCCTCGCTCTGATACCCATCTTGTCCACATTACATGACTCGCATATAATTGGAGTCGTGATAGGTTCGCGGGAGATCATGCGCGGAACCTATATCACTATGCGCGCCGCGCGTCGGCCCAGTTGCCACTATTCGCTCCCCCCGTCTATCTCTCACTTTGGTCTATGCCTATACACTACACGCTGGCCGGCTGCTATTCCCTCTCTCCCTCCCACTCTATCATCCGCGTCGCGGCCCGTACTCATATAGGTACTGTATGCGCTGGCCGGCTGCGACTCTCTCTCTCCCTCCCACTTACAGCACTATCAGCGCGTCCCTCTCTCTCCTCGGCGCGCGCCGATAGTTGCGGATAGCCTACACTCTCGTCCGTCGGCTGCTCGTCTGTTCTCTCTCTCTCTCTCTCTCTCGCGTACGTTACGTCTCTCCGCGCCGCTCTCTCTCTCTCTCTCTCTCTCCGCGCCGCTCTCTCTCTACACTGCTCTCGCGACCGCGCTCCGGGTTGCGCGACTCTCCCGTGCGCGACCTCCTCCTCGACCCTCGCTCTCTGCGCGTTCTCTCGACCCGACAATGATAGTTTGTGTTTGTGTTTGTCTTGCTGATCATCCTCGACGCTGGCAATAACAATAGGACAGCGCTCACTAAACAAGTGTTCGCGTTCTGCCAGCGCCGAGTAAGCAGTTACATGTGACTCTGTCACAATGTGTCCAGAACCACCACATACATAACATGCCTTTTCTTATCTTCTTTCTTTCTTCGAAAAATAAAAGCGTTCGACTTCAAATTTCCACTTTCACTTTTTTCTTTTAGTTCAGCCATTTTAATTTTATTTTTCACATACTCCACGTTCTGTTCTTCTTCTTTCAACACATCGATTAAATCTCCTATATGACTCATCGAATCCGGCAATGTCCTCAAAATATAATTTATTTTTTCTTTCTCTGTCACATTTGCACCAGCTGCTTTAAAATCGTTCACTGATTTTTCGAAATCGTTAAGAACTTCCATAGAATTACTATAGTCTCTTAACTTCATCTTTTCCAATTTATTTCTGCAAATTATTTGGAGGGTTATCGATTTTTTTAAATACGTACTGTCAAATTTTCTCATAATAGAGGAGAAGTGGCTTGGTTGGCACAGCGGTTTCGATGGCGTATCTGATTATTAGAATTATTATTCAGATTTTCGGCATGCAACCTATTTTTTCTTAATTAAAAATACAAAATTAATGAACACACACAAAACCATTAATATTGGAGCCTATTCTGATAAAATATTAAGAAAAGTATTTTTGAGTCACTTTTCATGTGGTTAGTATCATGTTCGAAATTGATCAATTGACAAATCTGAAATGCTATGATATAAAGACAAATACGCCATAACATAGTTTAATTTATTTACTTTCATATAGTAAAACATTATTACATTTATTTATAATTAGGAAATAAGTTGAAATAATAAAAAAGTCCGAAGCGGCTTGATTGGCGCAGGCATAAAAATACACCTCCTAGTTTTTATTTATCAAAATGAGTGCATTATTATATTCTCTTGTTATAATGTTTACGCATTAAGTGCATTATTTGATATTTTTACTCGCGCAGCAAGTGTGTATAAAGTAATATCGTCCTTGAGAAAATATTTTGAGGGTATGATTATTTAGATTGCCAAGATTGCAAAAAAATACAACCAGTGGGACAAACATAAGTTGGAAAGTGCTATAAATGATGTTAAAGATAGAAAGTCTATTCGGGCAAGTGCAGCATATTAGTTTGCGCAAGAGATCTAAAGCTATATACGTGTGCACCAATCAATCCGCAAGCGGCGGGTTGAATGACGCAAATTTTTTTTTAATAAATCGTTTATATTCAATAAATTGTAAATGCTATGCTGTAGAAAAGATTTTAGTTTGATACAGTAGATGTTTGGCTATCTTCACGTATAGTTCATTTTATGTTTTAACTATTTTTTTATTTAAATAATCAAGGGCAAAGGTTAGGTGCACCAATCATAGCGCTTCTCCCCTATCAAAAGCCGTTTCTTTATCACTTATCAATTCCATTTGTTTGTTTGAAATTGCACTATATATAATTTATGGCCTGTAAGTCTTTCTCGTCGCAATCAACTTTATCCCCTTCCACTTTTGCACATGTAACTACAATATCACACTTTTTCATTTTTAAATACATCATCAGGTGTTTCTTCCAACTGCTGTACTCTTGTCCATCAAAAATCGATATCTTAATAATTTCTAGCATGCTTTCTTCCTTTTTTACTTCTTTATTTTCTATATCAAAAAACTCTTCTTCACTTTCTGTGTTTAGAGACTCTTCGTCCGAGTCAATGCGTTTTCCTTTGTTCTTGCGCTTACCACACGCATAACTTAAAAGCACTTTCTTCTTCGCAGAATTTAAGTATGTTATTTCTCTTGCGAAAGGCAATAACATTACTGACTACAAACCAGGCACTCTGCTACCTATTGAAATAGTTGATAGGTTTGTTTAAATAAACCACTCTATATTAACAGACAAATAATAACGAACTTTATTAACATATTGTACATCTCTCTTTTCTTGATACAACCGTCTCGTACGGAGGACTCTCTCTATACGCTTAATTTTACTTGTGTAAGGTGGCGCTACTCTCTCATGCTATCTGGCTCTAATATAAATGTACCTTATATATTAACATTTCCTTTTTCCTTTTGCGTGTAATGGGCTTTCCTGTAACTGTTCCTGTTCCGCATATATATAGATTTATTACGCAATGTTATTTTGTCACAGTTACAGTTACAGGAACAGTGACAAAATATCGTTGGGTAATATATCTATACTAGTGGGGCTTGGCCCCCCTGCTCGTTCCGCTCGCCAACCCCCGATTAAGAAAATTGTAATGATTTTTATATATAAAATTATCGAATAAGGATTAATTTAATGGCTGATTACTTTTTTTGAGAGAATAAATCTATAAATATATGGTCTATGATAATTTGTGTTAATGTTGTTATAAATTTCATGGCAAACGTCATTTATAATACATTTATCAGGAATCAAAAACGGATTAATTATACCTTCTCCAATATTTAATAAAAATGCTGCAAAATCTTTATTCTGTGAACGAATATTTACTTTTAAATTAGGAATATTAAATAATGGCCAAAGGTATGAACTTTTGACAGTTTCTTCTATTCATCTCTCTATTCATAGCATCTAACCAAAAACTAGACTCATCACTTTCAATAGCCTCTTTCAAATTTACTGGACTATCAGCATTACAATAATTTATATATATGGGAGCGTCCAGCAGAAACGGGCCACCGAGCGCGCGCGGTGCCTTTTTTCGCGTAAAAGGCGCTCTGTTTAACTCGTTCATAATCGTATGCTGCGTCTTTGAAAAAAAAAACCAAGAACCTGTATCGATAGATTTTTTCCTGCTTTTTCCAATGGTGCCATTGTTTTTATTGCGAAACACTTTCTTCCGGACGAAAACTCGTGTTGAATATTGAAAGCCATTTTTCTCAAAGTATATCATGTTTTTTTTCAAAATAAACTACACCATTGGAAAGTACAACTCTTAAGCTTCAAAACCCTATCTTGGAGAAGTTGGAGAAATAAAGGGTTTAAAAGTAACAACATGAAAAAGACAGCGCCGAGGGTCCGCGCGAGCCCCTCGCGCCCGTGCGTACGGCACGTTTAAGTGCACGCTCTATTCAATACGCTAATAATCGTGTACCAAGTCTCTGAAAAAAGAACTAAGGACATATATCGATAGATTTTTTCCTGCTCTTTCCAATGGTGCTATTATTTTTATTCCGAAATGCTTCTGTTCGGGATTAGTACCCGAAGTGCGAAATAGCACATCGCGTGTATTAATCCGCCCTTGAGCATAGCGTAAAAAGTTTGGGCAGCCGCTGTCTTTTTGATCTTACTATTTTTGAACTTTTCATGTTTCAACTTAAAAATATAATATTTTATAGTTTAAGACTTGTACTTTTGAAGAATATAATTCATTTTGAAGAAAAGACTGATATTTTATTGAAAAAATAGAGTTTAAACATTCAAATGGAATTTTCAACTAGAAGGAAGTATTTCGGAATAAAAATAATAGCACCATTGGAAAGAGCAGGAAAAAATCTATCGATATATGTCCTTAGTTCTTTTTTCAGAGACTTGGTACACGATTATTAGCGAATTGAATAGAGCGTGCACTTAAACGTGCTGTACGCACGGGTGCGAGGGGCTCGCGCGGACCCTCGGCGCTGTCTTTTTCATGTTGTTACTTTTAAATCCTTTATTTCTCCAACTTCTCCAAGATAGGGTTTTGAAGCTTAAGAGTTGTACTTTCCAATGGTGTAGTTTATTTTGAAAAAAAACATGATATACTTTGAGAAAAATGGCTTTCAATATTCAACACGAGTTTTCGTCCGGAAGAACGCGTTTCGCAATAAAAACAATGGCGCAATTGGAAAGAGCAGAAAAAATCTATCGATATAGGTTCTTGGTTTTTTTTTCAAAGACGCAGCATACGATTATGAGCGAGTTAAACAGAGCGCCTTTTACGCGAAAAAAGGCACCGCGCGCGCTCGGTGGCCCGTTTCTGCTGGACGCCCCCATATACACCCACTGTATACAAAGTTATCATCATAACTACTTGGCCTTTTAATATTTCTTTGAGACCTTCCTGTTTCAGGGACTTCTTGTACTTCGTTTTCATTATTTTCAATAAAACTTTCTAAATTTTCATTTTATTTATTGTTTACATTTTCAATCTTTTCCTTTCTAAAATTTTCATTTAAATCCTCATTTTCTAAATCACTATCACTTAAACCAATGCACTTTACATCTTCCTAAACAACATTGACATGCCTTGAAACAATAACTCTATTGTTTATTAAAACTCTATACCTTGTCACATCATAGCCTATCAAAATTCCTAAATCAGCTTTTCTATCCCATTTTGAATTTCTTTTACTTTCAGGTATTCTAACAAATACTTTACTACGTTACATTTTCAAATACTTTGCATCTGGTTTCTCATTAAAAAATATCACATAAGGAGATTTATTCCTTACTAACGTGTTTACAATTGTTTTATCCTATTATATCTCCCTGCTGTACCGTTAAGGGGATGCCTTACTCGTACTATTACCGACCGAGCAATTGACACAGTTTCAAGCTGATTAAAAATAAAATACGTCGAATCACAAAAAATCAAGAGAACACTCTTCTGTGTTTTTTAACGTTCTATCATCCAGTCAAAGTTTGGAGTCGAAATATCAAGCCGTTTTTTCAAAAACTTTGAACGAAATTAAATTTCGTTTGTTCAAAGTTTTTGCAGAAATGACTTGATATTTCGACTCCAAACTTTGACTGAATGATAGAACGTTAAAAAACACAGAAGAGTGTTCTCTTGATTTTTTGTGATTCGACGTATTTTATTTTTAATCAGCTTGAAACTGTGTGAATTGCTCGGTCGGTAATGGTAGGACTATGGCACCCCGTTAAGCTCATGAAAGTAAGGTGGACATGGTTCTACTTGAATTCCCTTTTCTCTAAATAATCTATACATATCTTTATTCAAATATTCAGTGCCATTATCGCATCTCAATTTCTTAATTTTCTTTCCAGTTTTGTTCTCAACTAAATTCATATACCCAATAAATTTGTCATATACCTCATTTCTTGTCTTAATCGGATAAACTTTAGCTACCCTGGCGAAGAAAATTACGTGATTAATCAAATGATTTATCACTTGATTTCTCAAGTGATTTCTCACTTGATTTGTCCCGTGATTTCTCACGTGACAATACAAACATAAAAAAATAATATATGACGCTTATTCGTTAATGAAACTTGTTTCCTCAATGGATAGCAAATACATTATCGCAGAAAAAAATGATACATAAAATTTCCGACCCAACCGAGAATCGAACTCACAAACTTTGGGTTCCTGCGCAGGCCCCCTATCCATTACGCTATCACTCGTGGGAAAGATTGTGGTCATTTTCACCTACATATGCTGCATTCTCCATATTTATAAATAGAATAGCATCATTTCTACAACACAATTATGGAGGGTGAAAAAATCTTCAATTCCTTCTCCATATTTATTGCTATTTCAGTTTCATTATTTATATAAAATATCAATAATTCATAAAAATTATATATTTATGCACTATTTTAATAAAATGCGTAACTTAGATTAAACCATTAATTAATTAAATTCGAATAACTTAAGAATGTAGTGCCTGTAAAGTAGAAATCAGGTAACTACAAAATTAATTTTTTTTAAACAAAATACCGAATTATTTTTGTAAAATCTTATGTATGTAAAATTGTAAATAATGATCAGTACGTTTTTAAAAACTTTTATTACTTTTGAAAAAGTTATTCGAATTTAATTAATTAATATTTTGATGTAAGTTACTCATTTTCTTTAAATAGTGTATAAATAAATAATTCTTAGAAATCATTGATATTTTAGATAAATAATCGTCCTTCATATTTATTTAATTGCTGTTTAATTTTGATTATTTAATTTGCTATTTAATTTGCTATTTAATTTTGATCATTTTGAAAATAAGTAATTTATATTGAGATATCCTCTATTCTATTAAGGAGAATTATTTTCCCAACCAAAGGGTTAAAAAAGGGTTAAGTAAAGGGTTGAAAAAAGAGTTAAGTAAAGGGTTAAGTAAAGGGATAAAAAGGGGTTAAAAAGGGTTAAAAAAGACCTAAAAACGGGTTGAAAAAAGGGCTGAAAAAAGGTTTGATAAAAGGGTTGAAAAAAGAGGTTGAAAGAAACGGTTGTAAAAAGGGTTCAAAAAAGGGTAGAAAAAAAGGGTTGAAAAAAGGATCGAAAAAAGGGTTCAAAAATGCTGAAGTAAAGTGTTGCATATACGTGCGTTAAAGTGCATCCATGCATAACATTTTTTCCGTGCACAAAAGTGCATAGTAACGTTCCTGTTGCAGTTTTCCACGCCACCATAGAGGTACTGCTAAAGGCGTGTTGGATTAATATTTAAAGTGGTATCCTTCGCCAATAGTTCTACATAACCACAATATGAGTAATAATTATAAAAAAAAAACTCAGAAATACTTACTCGAAAAACCATTAAAATAATTTATAATTTGTTTGTAAAGTTCTTAATAATTTTTATGGCAATTATATATGAAGAATCTTGAAACGATTCTTTTGTTTTCTTTTCTAAAAAAAATATTGTTTCAGAATTTACATGAAAATAAACTATATGGTTTTATTGTAAATATAAATGAGGTATAGTTTAAATTAATCTTACAAGGAGTGTATCTCAGATCCGGATTAAGGATTCTCACCAGCTGGCAAGATCTTTCTTCTTTTATCTAAAAATGAAAGCCTGTGCTATACTAGACCCTAATGCTTTGAGGATTCTGAGATGCAAGCCCTTCAATTATTTAAAAATTGAATTGTATTTTCCACTAAAATTACAGTTTTAGCGGGTGAACCTTCCTCTAATACCTATAAACAAGCATACAGACATGATTACTAGCTTGATTATGGTATTGACATGATAAAATGTATAAAAATCTCTAATGAAAGTATCCTTAATTATTTTACATTACCTTATTTGATGACATAAAAGTCCTTAAATTACTTATTTCGCGATAAAACCTTGCATTTATACCTGTAAATAAGCATTCAGACATTATTATCACTTCAGTTATGGTTTTATATGGTAAAATATATTATAATTTAAAATTAAAAAATGTTATTTGCATATAAAGTAATTTAAAAAATTTTCTTTAAAAATTACTTTATATGCAAATAATTTTTTTAAATTTTAATTGTAGTAATTAATTTAGTTCTTATTTAAAAAAATATTTCATTAATAGTTTGCCACCTTGTACAGACTTCATAAGTATTGATTTTTATATTGACTTGATATTGGTGACACTGGTGTAGTGCCGTGTAATCGATTATTCGGCTCAACGTGCATGCAAGGAGCCATGGGCTTTGAAAACACACGGAGCAGACAGCAATCGTGTCGTCTATCTTCTTTGGTAACATGAACTTTAGCTTTTCTCTCATTATTTTTACGATTGTACTTTCAAGTAGTGGTGTTTAGGGTAAAGTGTAGTGAACAAGTGAAAAGAAGAAAAGAAGAAAAGAGATGACGGGAAACGCGGGTCCAAGAAGACGTTTTCAAATATGATGAAAGGAGCAAGAGGCAAACTACACCATGAACAGGATATCCAAGGATTTCGATTATGCTTATATTAGATATGTATAACCTCGTTATTTATATTAACTAGCCTTTAAGCTCAAGCGCGCTATGCGCGCAGAGGGCACTGCGAGCGTTCGATCTTCCCCCAATCCACCAATAAGAATTGATTTTATCATCTCACAATATGGCCGCCCTTCAATTTCAATATGGCAGCCTCTATCTCGTCATGGTCCTTTTACAATAGGACATAATTCTTTAAAAAAAAAAAACCGCTGCTAAGTCATTGGTACGTAGCTTCCTCCAAATTAATTTATCGTTCTTATATGTACAGCATATAGTTCAAATATAATATATATTTATTCATTCTAGGTGTTTTGACGTGGAAGCTTGCAGTACCGTCAACTGCGAACTGTGCTTAATTTTTGCCGATAGGATAGATCCCGCGAGTGCCTCTATCTCGCGTTAGTTTAAATTAGAGACTTAATAGTAATAGTATTAAAGAAAGTTGATTAGCTGCCGCGAGCCGTAAACGTGCCTTTCTGCCTCTGGGAGAGACCAGTTCATAATCTGAAGCGGTAAGGCTTTCGCTAATTTTACAACTTTCCAAATGTTGATATGGATTGCCTAAAGAAGGCTATTAGTTTCTGCGCCAGGATGCCTTCATCCCTGCGCGTTATATTTAGTTAATTTTCTAGATTCACGCTATCTTTTTGTCACGCGGATTGACGATTTATAGGTAATTTGAAATTGTACACTGGTGACTCGCGGTAATATCAATATTATTTTGTAAAGGTGAAGTAAATCACTGGAAAGTAGAAATCATTGTAAAATATCCGTAATTTCTAGACACAAACTTCGCTGCCTCGCAGCGTATCAAATTTTTCTTGTCTTTGCCTCTGCGAGGCTAATTGAACTACGTACTTTGTTGAATTAAGCCACCAAAAATTATACTGGTGGAAAATTAAAGCTTTATATTTACATTTATATTTGCCTATAATCTATTGTTTTCATTTATTTATGTAATATTGGATAAGTTGAATGTTATTTGTGTTGTTATTGTGATTGTCTGAACGCGTGAATTACTCCAGCCGTCTGAACTCGCTCCTCTGCCGCGAAGCTGTCAAGCAACCATTAAGATTTTGTAAGTAATTAACTCTAATTGATACTTCGTATAGTGAGAGGCACTGTTCACTTTAATTTATCCGTAAATTTGATTATTAACAGTGCCTGGCGCCCAGTAAATCGCTAAATGCCTTCAGCATTGCGATTTCTTTATAAAATCATTTTAACTGCCGACTATCGAATAGTCGCAATTTTTATGTGCCTTGTTCTGGCTATCTATTATATTAAAAAAAAAAAAAAAATACACTATATAATTGACAGATTCTAATGATCCCCACCAATTTAGAATTCTCCCCGTTATAAATGGCGCAGCCAACGTGTGGCACAGAACGGCATTTTATTAACTATAAAAATATTAAAAATTAAAAAGATAAATTTTCGTTGAGTGCCTGTAAATATAAAATTTCATTTTCGCCTCAACGTATTTAAAGTTAATAAATTAAAAGAGAGTAGTGGGATTAACCACGTTCAGACTGCAATACAATCATAACTATTTATAAAACATAACATTTATTATTATGGGTCTATATTTAAGAAGCATTATTTACGCTTCAACGAGTAAAATTTGCCTATAGCAAATACCTCGCAGTGCCGTAGTTACGGCAGCGTCGATAATTCAGCGATCTGTAGTGCCGTCATCCACGTGGTCCTCATATACCTACGCGCAGTCGATTTTCGCCTAGAAGCGCGAAAACGGGGTTCACATGCATAGTCGCAGGGAGTACCCTCGTGCGTGGAAAATGTACCGCGTGAGGATTCCCGTCTATAGGGCGTGCGGCAGAAAGGGAGAGAGAGTCGCGATCGCGAGTATGTGCGTTGCCGCGCCGCGACGCTTCCCGATTATCGGCAACGCCGACGAGAAGGTTCAGTGCGTTCGACGCTTGCCTACCCCGCGCGTCGCACATCTCCCGCTGCCTTGCCTGCCGTTGTGCGTTTTGTTCGTGGTTGGTTCTCGCGCGCGTGTGCCGAGATTAATTGTTCGCAAATTACCCCGACATCATTTTGCCTATATGCTTGTGTTCCCGAACTTTAGAAGTGCCGTAATTGCCTCGTTTCGGTAAATTAAATAATCATAAAGCAGAATTGTGGCAGTGAAAATTGTGATGTGTTCGAAATTTAATTCAAGTCTTCGGGCCATTATCATCGTTTGTCGGTTGTCGCAATGTGTATGTATTTTACCGCGGCTCGGTGTGATGGCATACGAGAGAAATACGTGATGCGCGAAGCTTAACTTAAATGCTCGTGATTGTTTGCCTTGAGTCGCGTTCTTTTATTTTTGCTGCGGACTCGGCGCGATTTTACTTGAGCGTCGCTTAAGTGTTATAAAATTTCAATTCTAAGTGTCATTTGCCTTGAGTCCCGATGTTCGATATGTTGCCGCGGACTTGGCGCGGCACTTTTTTGACAATTTAGTAAAATTAAGCATTTTCATCGAATTTAAAAATTTAAGAAAATATAAAAATCGCGACAAAATTTTCGTAAATCGCGTGTTTGTAAAAATTTGAACGACTAAAAATTCGTATAGGCTATTTAAAAATTTAATTTAGTTGTCGATTTCATAGGCTATATAATTTGCCTTATATTATATTTCAAAAAGAAAATCAATTCCATACGAGAAACATAGACACGTGCGAACGTAAACAACGCGTTGAATTCCGCGAACTCGCCGGTCTCTCAGACTCTCGCTCTCTGCTTGCCGAGAGCTACGACGTTCATCGTTGCCGAAAAGCACTCGGCCGACGACAAGTATCAGTAATGTTAGGGGCACGTGCGCTCGCCGCACCCATTGTGTAAGGGAATGGGAGTTACGGCCTTATAGCGTTTGAGTTGATTTATCCTCCGCTGTATGGTGCACGATGCCTTCTGCCTCTCTTGCAGAACTTGACAGTCATCGATCATCGTTGTTTATCTTCTCGATTAGTATTGTTTTCTGCCAATGGACTGTTGGATATTGAAACATGGCCCTGGCTGCTTGATGTCGGTAAGGTAGTTCCCAACAGCTCAAAATTTGTATACGGACGACAACATGGAATCGTAATATATCGAATTTGCTAGTTAGTTTTTTCACGTTTTAGTACCGGAAAAGTAGTGTTTATAATTTTTTTCGTGAGAAAATCGTTGCGCGTAGAGTGATGACAATAGGTTTCGGTGAATATTAGATGTGTAGGTGAATTCTCGCGTTTTTAAAACTTTTTCGTTTGAGAACCTTGCTTATAACAAGGAGACCATTTGATTGTTTTTCATGCCATGATTTTCTAGGGTATCACTTAGAATTTAAAAGTGCCTCTACACTAGTCATAATTAGACTGCCGCGCGCTAATGAACTATTGTCGATAAAGCAGGTTACTGCTATGGCTCATGTGTCGCGCGTACTAATCATTCATTTGCCGTCGGATGTGAGTAGTCCCGGACGTGCAGTACCTTATCTCCGCTTGAGATACATCTTGCGTTGAGTTTAGTATATTTCTTTATAGTGGTTATTCTCGCATTAGTTTTCTTGTAATTTCCGCTTGAGATTTTCATTGTGTTAGGAAATAGTTCTGGGTAGGAAATTGGATTTATTGCTGAAAATATGCAATTCTGCCGAATTATTCCCGATTAACCCATTTATTTGCCTTAGTTGCAAATTAGCGTAACACTGGAATATTTAGTACGTGTACGCTGTACTGTCCTACAGGGGGAAATGGACGTTAAACAGCCCTCAGTCTTCCAGACGCCCTATACTGCAGGGAGAGATGGACGTTGAACAGCCCCTAGTCTTTTAGACGACCTGCGAGAGAATCGTTTCATTTAGTTGTAGCTAAGCATATTTTATTTGCTAGCTACATATTGTCTCTATTTGCCTTTCGGCATTTTAACGTAGAACAGAAAGGTTAGTACGTCTACGTTTCTTCTGTCCTGCAGGGGGAAATGGACGTAAAGCAGCCCCGAGTCTTTTAGACGACTTTTAAGAGAATTTATCTCTCATTTAATTTTAGCTATGCCCATTTTTTGTGCTAGTAACTTGTTTTCTATATTTGCCTTTTGGCGATTTAATGTAGAACTGGAAGGGTTAGTACGTCTGCGTTTTTGTCCTGCAGGAGGAGATGGACATAAAACAGCCTCCAGTCTTTCAGACGAAATACTTAATTTATATTAATTTCATTGAGTTAAGCAACATATATTAAGTCATATTTGTTGTATTAAGAGATAATAATGCCCCAAGTAAATAGAGGTAGCTTCTAAAATTTTTTTATTTTAAAGATTGGAATAATTAGTACATCTTTTATTTTTCTTCTCCAGTTGAGATTTTTTACTCGTGTCGAGAGGAATAATATTTAAAGTACTTTCGGAGAATGGAATAATTAGTACATCTTCTACTTTTATTCTCCGCTTGAGAATTAATAATCTCGCGTTGAGAGCACAAGTATCAGGAGCGTAATATTATTTTTGCCGTATTCTTCATTGGAGATATTTTGCCTCGCGTGGAGATGTAAAATGTTAATTGGGTACGATAATTTGGAAATCTATTCCGATTAGGTATCGAACCCATGTACTTTAAAATATATCATAATCCGTTCTTATTATTAAATTGCTGATAGAGGTTTCGATTTATTGTCAAACCCATGAAGACCTCTAAGGAATAAATATCTTTGGTTACGGTGCTTATTTAGTGTAATTCTGCTTCAATATTCAGAAAGGAAACCTGCACAGACTGTTGACTAGGACGCCTAATTACGATAAGGCTGAAAGAATGCCTTGAATTCAATTTGGTTGCGATGTTGAATGCCTTTTTTTGTATTCTGAAACATGAACGTACTACGTCATCATGCATACAGCTCTAGTTGATTCTGTAAGTATCTTCACGTGGTACTAATATCCATGATTAGTGAATATCAGAAAATTCGACACCTGTATAATGTGGTTTTCGACTGGTAGCTTGTCCATGGCCTTCGCGCCTGTTTTATGAGATGTTAGTCAATCATCGTGAAGTATCTCTTTGTTCCTTGATGAGTATATGCCTTCTCCAGGATTGTAGGATTTGCAGTGTCTAACTGATGGCTACCGTATACACGATGTATTCGAGCCATCGTCGTCTCATCGCCGGCCGCCTCGCCATCGTCCCGATGCAGCCTCCAATATCAGCTGATGATCATCGCCTCCAGCTGAGACCATTTACCGAAGCTACGTATTAATCTTTAGTTGCCTTCGTGAGTTAATTAATTTAGTAATTAACTTCGCATTTATCTTATCTCTCCCGTTCATATAATGCATTAATTTGTTCGATATAATGCATTAATTGGTGCCTATAAAGATGCCTTTGCATCTCGCACGCTTTCATAAAAATGCCGAGTCGAGCATTTTCTATAATTCTTGAATAATTTCTCTGCCTCGAAGCATGGAAAAGTCCATTTCTACAGGCACTCCAGAATTCTGCTAGACTCATCAACGAAGAGAGAGAGAGAGAGAGAGAGAGAGAGAGAGACAGAGAGAGAGAGAGAGAGAGAGAGAGAGAGAGAGAACAACATACCCGGCTTTCGACGCATCTCCTCGGCTGAGGTGATCTACGCTCAGCAAATCAGCGACGTCCGCGTCGACGGTGGTCGAGGCACCGGCGAGCAGGACGACGCGGCGCTCGAGGATTCTTTTCCTGGCCACCATCGAGGAACGACGTGGAAGCTTGCAGTACCGTCAACCGTGAACTGTGCTTAATTTTTGCCGATAGGATAGATCCCGCGAGTGCTTCTATCTCGTGTTAATTTAAATTAGAGACTTAATAGTAATAGTATTAAAGAAAGTTGATTAGCTGCCGCGAGCCGTAAACGTGCCTTTCTGCCTCTGGGAGAGACCAGTTCATAATCTGAAGCGGTAAGGCTTGCGCTAATTATATAACTTTCCAAATATCGATATTTATTGCCTAAAGAAGGCTATTAGTTTCTGCGCCAGGATGCCTTCATCCCTGCACGTTATATTTAGTTAATTTTCTAGATTCACGCTATCTTTTTGTCACGCGGATTGACCATCTATAGGTAATTTGAAATTGTACACGAGTGATTCGCGGTAATATCAATATTATTTTGTAAAGGTGAAGTAAATCACTGAAAAGTAGAAATCATTGTAAAATATCCGTAATTTCTAGATACAAACTTCGCTGCCTGGCAGCGATCAAATTTTACTTGTCTTTGCCTCTGTGAGGCTAATTGGACTACTTACTTTTTTGAATTAAGCAACCAAAAATTATACTGGTGGAAAATTAAAGCATTAGATTTACATTTATATTTGCCTCTAATCTATTGTTTTTATTTATTTATGTGATATTGGATAAGTTGAATGTTATGTGTGTTGTTATTGGGATTGTCTGAACGCGTGAATTACTCCAGCCGTCTGAACTCGCTCATCTGCCGCGGAGCTGTCGAGTAACCATTAAGATTTTGTAAGTAATTAACTCTAATTGATATTTCGTTAGTGAGAGGCACTGCTTACTTTAATTTATCCATAAATTTGATTATTAACAGTGCCTGGCGCCCAGTAAATCGCTAAATGCCTTCAGCGTTGCGATTTCTTTATAAAATCATTTTAACTGCCGACTATCAAATAGTCGCAATTTTTATGTGCCTCTTTCTGGCTATTTATTATATTAAAAAGAAATACACGATATAATCGGCCGATTCTAATGAACCCCACCAATTTAGAATTCTCCTCGTTACAGTATTTTGATTCCTAACACCTCGGAAAACAATTATAACATGTTTTTACAACAACTCAAAAAATTACTATCACAAAGCTTCCTCTAAGAGGAAGCAAAATTTTGTACTTTGTGTTTGTTTTTTTACTCTGTTACAGGGTATCTTCAGGAGACAGCTTATTATAGTGCAACACGGCACATCAACATTTTTTGGATTGTAGATATTAGAATATCGTCACAACCATTTTCCAGCGAACTATAGATAAAGAGGCCTCATTGGAACATGAATATATTAATTATTCTTTAAGTTAGAAAACTAAGGATGGACTGAAAATGTAAAAAAGACATGCTCCAAGGCGACAATTGCTTACGTTGTAATTTAAATGAGAAATATTGGAAAGAAAGGCATTGTATGACTTCAAACAAGGTAATATAAATTTAATCATAGTATTTTTGTGAAAAATTATAATATATTTTACCATATAAAACCATAACTTAAGTGATAATAATGTCTGAATGCTTTTTTATAGGTATAAATGCAAGGTTTTATCGCCAAATAACCCTTTAACGCTCAAATGCACTGTGAATATACCCTCATGTTCGGGATCATAATAATCATAGAAAAAGTATTGAAAATTATCTCGTAATGACATGTCTTTATGTTTTCGAGGCCGCTTTTTCGAATGGTGCAGTCAGAATTTTCGAAAAAGATTGTTTAACTATTGTTTTTTAACAAAAACCGTAAAAAAATGCAGATTTTTTCGAACAAAAATTTTTTAAATCATGATTTAAATAGTGTTATTGGCATTTTCATAACTGCAGAGTCATGACAAACGTGCACCCGAGAGTTGTACTTAAAGAATCACCAATCAGAATATTTTGATTTGACCTTTTCCAATGTCAAAATGACCAAAAATGGCTAAATTTATAGGGTCAAATTTCACTTCTCAGACTTGTTTCAGGATACAATATTAAAATGTATAATTTTGGAAAATCAGCGGTGATATAAAGGTTTTTGGTGTCGCTGATCACGATTCCGATGTCAGAATCACGAAATTCAAGATGGCGAATCCAATATGGCGTCCATTCAGAATGAAAACCACGACTTTTAGTTTATTTTGGAAAATCAGTGGTGATATAATGGTTTTTGGGGTCGCTGATTACGATACCGATGTCAGAATCACGAAATTCAAGATGGCGGATCCAATATGGCGTCCATTCAGAATGAAAACCACGACTTTTAGTTCATTTTGGAAAATCAGTGGTGATATAATGGTTTTCGGGGTCGCTGATTACGATACCGATGTCAGAATCACGAAATTCAAGATAGCCGATCCAATATGGCGTCCATTCAGAATGAAAACCACGACTTTTGGTTTATTTTGGAAAATCAGCGGTGATATAAGGGTTTTCGCGATCGCTGATCACGATGTCGACGTCAGAATCACGAAATTCAAGATGGCGGATCCAATATGGCGCCCATTTAGAGTGAAAAACACGACTTTCTGCTTATTTTGGAAAATCAGCGGTGATATAAGACTTTTCGGGGTCGCTGATCACGATCCCGATGTCATAAGCAATTTAAGGGCTTTACGTAATCAAATAAGGTAATATAAATTAATTGGGATACCATACGATACCATAATCAAGCAAGTAATCATGTCCGTATACGAATTTACACAGGTTATTTTTAAGTAAAAGAAGAAAGATCCTATGTGTTGACACAGTTGAAAAGGTAATATATCATTTTTAGGCACCACCGTTATCCAGGAGAGCCTTATAATTTCACCATAGCGAAAATTGTCTGACTTCAAAAACTGACAATTTAATACAAGAAAAGCCTTTTCCACTCAAAATGAGTGCGTTTTAAGCGTTTTCTGTGATGTACGTGGACTGTTCAATATGTCTGTGACTTCTCGAAAGATGATGCTGTTATCGTAAATACGTTACTACTCTAAGAGAATACCATCTAATAGCAGTGCGTATACAAACTTTCAAGTCAGTACGTTGGTTAGAAAATTTTTTACAGTCATTTGAATTTAGTGTTTCATTGTTAAAATAAAACGATGGAAATAAGCGAGTTGCGCGTGCTTATTAAACATTATTTTCTACGAGGAAAATCAATCAAGGAAACTGAAGAAAAGCTCGCAAAATATTATAAGGAGTCTGCTCCATCGCATGGCATGGTTCATAAGTGGTTCACTGAATTTCGTTGCGGCCGTATTAGCACAAGTGACGCTGAGCGTCCTGGCCGTCCAAAAGAGGTGACTTCTCAAGAAATGATCGATAAATTCCACGACATTGTACTCAACAATCGTCGATTGAAAGTGCGTGAGATTAGTGGGACTGTAAACATTTCAGTAGGGCGCACATTGTACATTTTACATGAATATTTGGGCATGAGGAAGCTGTCTGCAAGATGGGTGCCGCGTTTGCTCATAGCTGAGCACAAGCGGGCTCGTGTGGTTGCGTCTGAGCAATGTTTGGACATTGAATTTGTGAGACGTTCGTAGTAATGTTAATGTGTAAAAAATGAACCTCAACGGATGAGTTAGGGCAAAATTAATTTTTATTGCCGACGTTTTGAAAGTGAAAACTTACTCTCCTCTTCAAGGCTACAATCAATAATTAGTATAAAAACATATACAGAAACTAATGTAGTAATAGAAACAAGAGATAAATACCAAATAGAGTTACATTCTACCAATTGGTGTTGTTAACGAACAAATTTCGAGATAATTATGAATAATACATATACATATACATAGTCGGTTGGACCAAATTGCTGAAAAGATTACGAAAAATTAAAGTCGGAATGAGAAAATAATGACAATTAAAAACCAAAAACTTACATCCTTCCTTACGTCTCACTCTCATTGTCACCTCGAGTACATTTTAGGCAAATGGAACTGGAAAAAACACTAAGAGAAAGAAGGCATTAATAGATTCAGTAAGCTATGAATTATGTAGGAAAAAGGGGGAAGAGGAAGCGCCAAAGGTGGGAGACACAGTCGCAGATCTCGCCCGAGAATATCAGGAGAACACGATTAAAGGAGGTGGGTAACCACATACTTACGTCTCTAACGCTAATAGAGCCACGCGAAAAACGTCACACGTAACACCTCTCCATCGTATGTCTCCCGGATTCCATCCAACGAAACCCAACCATGCCATAGAAAAAGAAGGAAGAACTTGAACCGAACATACATAAACAAATTGCTAGGCCAAAATGCAGTGCTTTTTTGGTAAGTCTATCGTTCTTTTGTAAGAGTTTTTGAGAAATTGCGTATCTTCTATATAGTTAAGGATATTCGTATGAAAGTAAATATTAAGCATCTCAGAGAAAGAACGTTTGAAAAAATTAGTTTCATTATCTAAAATTTTAATATTGTTGAAATCAATTGTGTGACCAGTTTCTTCTGCGTATACAGCTAATGCAGAGGTGCTTGAGCAATTTTTTACGGCCTTGATATGTTCACTGGCCCGCTTTTTTAATTTTCTTTTGCACATGCCAATGTAAGTGGACGAGCAACTTTGGCAATCAATTTTGTAAACAATCCCATTAGTATTTAGCTTATCGAGTCGGTCCTTACCTAAAGTTATTATGTTGTTAAACTTATTAATGGTTTTATTTATCGGAATTAAATTGTGGTTATTTAGAATATGGTTAATTTTTGGAGTGAGATGTTTTATGTATGGGAGGACTATCTTGTCTTTAACCACTGGAAGCATGGTGGTAACTCACGTTACCACCTTGATTTCTTTAGATTTTTGTTATTTACTTTGTTGTTGACGTATTCAGATCCTATTTTTTGCAATTTTCAGTTACTTTAGTGATGAAAGAACATGAAAATATAGTTTAATTGACAAAATTGTTTATAATAAATGATTTATAAATAAACAAACATAAAAAAAATCATGTTTTTTCGGTAAAATTCATTTTTTAAGAATCTGTTGAAGATAGTAACTTGAAAATTGGTATGAATAGGTTTTTGGGGTCGCTGATTACGAATCCGATGTCAGATTTGCAAAATTCAAGATGGCGGATCCAAGATGGCGGACATCAAAATTTAAATCTTCGAGAATGTCGATGAAAATTGTTACTCAGATGTTTTCGGGGTCGCTGATTACAAATCTGATGTCAGATTTTCAAAATTCAAGATGGCGGATCCAAGATGTCCGACTCCAAAATTTAAGTCTTTGAGAATGTCGATGAAAATTATTACTCAGGGGGTTGTTGGGATCACTGATTACGAATCTGATGTCAGATTTGCAAAATTCAAAATGGCGGACATCAAAATTTAAATTTCGGTGTCCGCCATCTTGGATCCGCCATCTTGAATTTTGCAAATCTATCATCAGATTCGTAATCAGCGACCCCGAAAACCCCTGAGTAATAATTTTCATCGATATTCTCGAAGATTTAAATTTTGGTGTCCGCCATCTTGGATCCGCTATCTTGAATTTTACAAATCTGACATCAGATTCGTAATCAGCGACCTCGGAAACCCCTGAGTAAACTTTGTTAGCTTCAAATACACTATTTTTAATTTTTTCGTCCGCCATCTTTTGTCCGCCATCTTGGCTTTGAAAAAATGAAAATTCTGATGGTATATTCGTACTCAGCGACCCCAAAAAGCCCCGAGTAAGAAATTTCAGGCCAAAATAGTGAATAGAAAAATGTGTGCTTCAAAGGGTTAAGGAAGATGGCACGTTTATTAATTTGGTTATTCGACGGAAGATTGTTATCTATAGCCTTGAGTCTCTTAGTGATGTATTTATTAATAATATGTTCTTGGTGAAACTGTGAATGCGAAAGTTTAATGGATTTATCGACCAAATTATAGATGACAGCTATTTTTTGCGATTGGGGTGGTGTGAAAGATAATTGATATTGTTAGAATATAAGGTACATTTATGTAAGAGAGATGGGAAGAGTATGCGCAGCGCCATCACACGAGAGCGAGTGGGAGCAGCACTCGGCTGTCTTCCTCCGTCGTGAACGGTTGTACTTATTTAAAGAGAGAGCTGTGCTAGAGTATAAAGAGGTGAATAACGTTTTCTATTGTTACTGTTAATTTGAGTGAGGTTTATTGAAGAATCCCTGTTTAATCCTAACATGGTAGCAGTGCGCATGGTTCTCATCCAGTGTCGGTACTGTCTCTCTCGAGAGCAATAAAGCACTTTAATTCCACGAAAGGGAAAGTGTTTTTAAGTTGAGCGTGTGGTAAGCGCAAGAACAAAGGAAGATGCATGAGCATAAAAGAAGAGCCTCTAGAAGTGGAAAGTGAAGAAGAGTTTTTTGATATTGAAAAGAAAATAGATATTAAGGAAGAAAAAATGCAGGAAGTTAAAATACCGATTTTCGGCTGACAAGAGTACAGCAATTAGAAGAAACGCATATTAATGTACCTAAAAATGAAAAGTGTGATATTGTAGTTACACGTGCAAAAGTGGAAGCAGACAAAGTTGATTGGGACGAAAAAGACGTGCAAGTTATAAATTATATTTATAGTGCAATTTCAAACAAACAAATGGAATTGATAAGTGACAAAGAAACGGCTTTTGATATTATGAGAAAATTTGATAGTACATATTTGAAAGAATCGACAGCTCTCCAGATACTGTGTAGAAACAAATTAAAAAATTTGAAATTAAAATATTTTAATAGTTCAACAGATTTCTTTAGTGAATTTGAAAAATCAGTGAACGGATTGAAAGAAGCTGGTGCAAATGTAACAGAAAAAGAGAAGATGAATTATATGTTGAGAACATTGCCGGATTCGATAAGTCATATAGGAGACTTAATCGATGTGTTGAAAGAAGAAGAACAAAACGTGGAATATGTGAAAAATAAGATTATAATGGCTAAACTAAAAGAAAAGAGTGAAAGTGTAAATTCAAAGTCGAACGCTTTTATGTTCGAAAAAAGGAAAGAAGAAAAGGAAAGGACATGTTATGTATGTGGTGGTATAGGACACATACAGTACGACTGTCCTACGAAAGCGAACGCCGGGAGAAATTCCTGGTACAGCGGGACGCCGCAGCGAGGAAGCGGGAGAGGCTATAACGTGCAGCAGTAAGGAAGCGCCAGCGAACGAGGAGCCAATCAACAGCGAGGATCGAGTTCGAACCGGCGTGGAAGGAGTGGTTACAGACAACGCGGACGAGGCGCACGAGGCAGTGATGACAACAACCGAAGTTATCAGAGCGCTCAGAGCTTCCTTAGAAGCGTTTGGCAGTTCAGTAGAAATAAAGTCTGCGAATACAGAATACGGTAATGTAAATGAAAACAAAATAGAGTGGATTCTAGATAGCGGTTGCACAGACCACGTGATTAATAATGAAAATTATTTTAGTGATGCGATTGTATTAAAAGAACCGATTAATGTTAAAGTAGGTGATGGTAGAATTTTGAAAGCGACAAAAATTGATCATGTAAATAATAAATTCAAAACGTTTAATGAAGAGATAGAAATTGAATTGAAAAATATATTTTACGTTAAAGATATGGATAGAAATTTAATAAGTTTTGCTAAAGTAACTGATAATTACAAAGTAGTATCTATCGGAGATTTTTAAAATCTATAATAGGAATAATAAATTAGTAGCTATAGCTTGGAAAAAGGATAGAGTTTATAAAATGACAAGTTATTTAGAAAAGAATATAGAATCTAATATGACAATTAAAAAGGATAAAGATAGAATAACGTTAAAAGAAAAATAGCACAGAACATTGGGGTACGTTAACTTTAATTATTTGAATACTATGTGTAAAAATCATGTTTTGGAAGGTTTGCCTAATGAGATAGAGTCAGATTATTTTAAGTGTGCTACGTGTATTCAAAATAAAATGCATAATATTTCATTTGATAATAATAGAAAAAGAGCGAAGGATATACTAGAAATAGTACATACAGATTTGAATGGGCCACACAATACAGTAGGTTATAGAGGAGAAAAATATTTTATAACTTTTATTGATGATTATAGTAAATTGGCAAAAATTTATGCAATTAAGTCTAAAGATGAAGTGTATGATCGTTTTATTGATTATATCAATACAGTTGAAAATAGAACAGGAAAAAGAATAAAGAAAATAAGATGCGCTAATGGTACCGAGTACTTGAATAAAGATATCTATAGATTATTTAGAGAAAAGGGAATTGAAATAGAACCATGTCCACCTTACATACATGAGCTTAACGGTACAACAGAGAGGTACAATAGGACAATTATGAAAAGTGCAAGGTGCTTATTAGCTGAATCTAAAGTCGAGAGAAGGTACTGACCAGAAGTAGTGTGCGCTGCAGCATATTTAAAAAACAGAACCATCACAAACACGTTAAAGAGAAATAAATCTCCTTATGAGATATTTTTTAATGAAAAGCCAGATGTAAAATATTTGAAATTATATGGAAGTAAAGTATTTGTTAGAGTGCCTGAGCAGAAAAGAAATTCAAAGAAATATTAAAAAGCCTAGTAGATTTGATGATAACTTTGTATACAGTGGATGTCTATATGTAAATTATTGTAGTGCTGATAGTCCAGTAAATTTTAAAGAGGCTATTAAAAGTAATGAGTCTAATTTTTGGGTAGATGCTATGAGTAAAGAAATGAATAATTTAAAGAAAAATAAAATTTGGATAAACCAAAAGATGAAAAAGTACCAGATTTTAAATGGATTTATACTAAGAAAAGTGGAAATGTATATAAAGCTAGAATTGTAGTGAGAGGTTATCAACAGAAAGATGTGCTGGATGATATTTATTCACCTGTTGCGAAAACCCAAACTTTGAAAGTATTGTTATCTTATTATTGTCAGAATGGATTGTTAATTGAGCAGACGGATGTAGAGACTGCGTTTTTAAATGGAAAAGTGATGTCGAAAGTATTTGTAAAAACAGCCTGAAGGGTATGAGAATGGTACTGAAAGAATGTGTAAGTTAAATAAAGCGTTGTATGGTTTGCGAGAAAGCCCGAGAGCTTGGTATGAGTGTCTTGATAGTTATTTAAGTTGTTTAGGTTTTGTAAGAAGCGAACATGATTATTGATTGTATACATTAAAAGAAAAGGATGAGATTACATATTTGATTATATTTGTAGACGATATTTTGATTTGTTGTAAAAGTAGTCAAAATTTGAATTTTATAAAAGGTTTGTTAAAAGAAAGATTCCAAATGAAAGATTTAGGAAAAGTAAGTACATATTTAGATATTAATATTGAATATGACGAAAAGAAAAATGAAATGGCATTAGATCAGGAAAAATATATAGAGTCCTTAGCTAGGAAATATCAGATTGAACAAGCGAAATTGTATGAGACTCCTATGAAACAGAATTTGAAATTAGATCCTGCTCAAGAAATAGATGAAAATTTAAAGTATAGAAATTTGATTGGAGCACTCTTGTATGTTAGTTCAGGGACTAGATTAGATGTGAGTTACAGCGTTAATTATTTGAGCAGATTTCAAAATTGTTACAATGAGACGCGTATAAGTATGCTTTAAGAATTTTAAAATATTTATACTTAACTAAAGATTTAAAATTGAGATATAAGAAACATGATAAAATAGATATTCTTGAATGTTATGTAGATTCAGACTGGGCAGGAGATTGCGTAGATAGAAAATCGACAACTGGGTATATTTTAAAGTTTATGGAAATGTAATACACTGGAAATCTAGGAAACAGGAAAGTGTTACCAAGTCTTCGACAGCTGCGAGTACGTTGCATTGTCAGAAGCCGTGAGCGAGATACTATTTGTTAAAGATTTGTTAAGTAGCTTTGACTTAGAAATTAAGAAACCTGTGAATATATATGAGGATAATTCTGGCGCTGTGAGTATAGCAAAATATGGAAATTTTACCAAGAGATCTAAGTACATCGAAGTACATTATCATTTTGTGAATGAAAATTATGTAAAAGGGTTGATTAATATTGTAAAAGTTAATTCAGAGAAAAATATAGCAGATTTATTGACTAAGGCTCTTGGAAAATTAAGTTTTAACAAATTGCGAGAACTATTGAATTTGATTTGAGAATTTTGTATCTGCGAGAAATATAAATGTAAGGAGGCGTGTTAGAATATAAGGTACATTTACATAAGAGAGATGGGAAGAGTATGCGCAGCACCATCACAGGAGTGATGTATAGTAAGCGTATAGCGAGAGCAAGCGGGAGCAGCACTCGGCTGTCGTCCTCCGTCGTGAACGGTTGTACTTATTTAGAGAGAGAGAGAGAGAGCTGTACTAGAGTATAAAGAGGTGAATAAAGTTTTCTATTGTTACTGTTAATTTGAGGGAGGTTTATTGAAGAAACCCTGTTTAATCCTAACAGATATAGCGTCAGATGCAGTATCCTTCCGGTACCAGTTTGTTATGATGCTATTGTTTTCTGTTCTTATGAGTTTAATGTCTAAGAAAGTTATGCTATTGTTATTTTCCTGTTTGATAGTGAATTGTAGATGTTCGTTGTAATTATTGAAAGTAGAGATAATTTTGTTTTTTTTTGTCTTTGTTAGTGATTAAAAAACAGTAGTCAACATATCTTGTAAATAATAAGGAAGGATACTGCATCTGGGCGCCATATCAATTATCTTTCACACCATCCCCAATCGCAAAAAATAGCTGTCGACTATAATTTGGTCGATAAATCCATTAAACTTCCGCATCCACAGTTTCACCAAGAAAATTTATACATAGTAAAACATTATCTCCGCTGTAATTTCTATCCGGAACACATTATTAATAAATACATCACTAAGAGACTCAAGGCTATAGATAACAATCTTCTGTCGAACAACCAAAGTAATAAACGTGCCACCTTCCTTAAAGACAAAATAGTCCTCCCATACATAAAACATCTCACTCCAAAAATTAACCATATCCTACATAACCACAATTTAATTCCGATAAATAAAACCATTAACAAATTTAACAACATAATAACTTTAGGTAAGGACCGACTCGATAAGCTAGATACTAATGGGATTGTTTACAAAATTGATTTCCAAAATTGCTCGTCCACTTACATTGGCATGAGCAAAAAAAAATTAAAAAAGCGGGCCAGTGAACATATCAGGGCCGTAAAAAATTGCTCAAACACCTGTGCATTAGCTGTACACGCAGAAAAAACGGGTCACACAATTGATTTCAAGAATATTAAAATTTTAGATAATGAAACTAATTTTTTCAAACGTTCTTTCTCTAAGATGCTTAATATTTACTTTCATACGAATACCCTGAACTATATAGACGATACGTAATTTCTCAAAAACTCTTACAAAAAATGATACTTAGCAAAAAAGCACTGCATTTTGGCCTAGCAATTTGTTTATGTATGTTCGGTTCAAATTCTTCCTTCTTTTCCTATGGCATGGTTGGGTTTCGTTGGATGGAATCCGGGAGACATGCGATGGAGAGGTGTTACATGTGACGTTTTTCGCGTAGCTCTATTAGCGTTAGAGACGTGAGTATTTCGTTGCCTACCTCCTTTAGTCGTGTTCTCCTGAAACTCTCGGGCGAGATCCGCGACTGTGTCTCCCACCTTTGGCGCTTCCTCTTCCCCCTTTTTCCTACATAATACATAGCTTACTGAATCTATTAATGCCTTCTTTCTCTCAGTATTTCTTCGAGGTCCATTTGCTTAAAATGTACCCGAGGTGACAATGAGAGTGAGACGTAAGGAAGGATGTAAGTTTTTGGTTTTTCATTGTCATTATTTTCTCATTCCGACTTTAATTTTTCGTAATCTTTAATAGTCGGTCCAACCGACTATGTATATTTATATGTATTATTCATAATTATCTCAAAATTTGTTCTTTAACGACGCCAATTGATAGAATGTAACTCTGTTTGGTATTTATCTCTTCTTTCTATTACTACATTATTTTCTGTATATGTTTTTATACTAATAATTGATTGTCGCCTTGAAGAGGAGAGTAAGTTTTCACTCTCGAAACGTCGGCAATAAAAAGTTAATTTTGCCCTAACTCGTTCGTTGAGGTCCATTTTTTTACACATTAATGTTTGGGCATGTTTCAATGTAATTCAATGGAATTTTTGCAACGTTATGTAACTATTGATGAAACGTGGATTCATTATTATACGCCAGAAACAAAAAATCAGTGGAAAATGTGGACTGGGCCTGGGGAATCTGCGCCGAAAAACGCGAAAATGGTTCCATCAGCTGGTAAGGTAATGGCCACAATTTTTTGGGACTCACGTGGTATAATATTAATCGATTACCTCCAAAAGGGAAAAACTATTACAGGAGAGTATTATGCCACATTATTAGACCGCTTTGATGCCATACTGAAGGAAAAGCGGCCCCATCTGGTGTAAAAAAGTGCTTTTCCACCACGACAATGCACCAGCTCACACGAGTGTCATTGCAACGGCCAAATTATTTAGTTTACGCTATGAAATACTTCCCCATCCACCTTATTCTCCAGATTTGTCCCCTTTCGATTATTTTTTGTTTCCTAACATGAAAGCTTGGCTTAGAGGTAAAAGATTTTCGTGGAACGAAAATATCATTGCTGCGACAAATGAGTATTTTGAGGAGTTTGATTAAAATTACTTTTGAGAGTACATAAATAAGCTTGAGTACCGCTATAATAAATGTTTACGGTTAAAAGGGGACTATGTTGAAAAATAAATTGGAATTTTTGTTATAAATAGTGTTTTTCATTTCAAAGTCACGGACTTATTAAACCGCCCACGTATGTATGTCTGTACGCCAGTATGTACGCATGTTGCCCGATTATCTCAAGGAATTTTCGACCGATTTCTTCGGGATTCCGGGAAAATACTCCTCTAGTTATATCTAAGTGCTGGTTCTCTATTGAGAAAGATCGATGAAAATTTTTTAAAATGCGAGTACACAGAAATATCTCAAAAAATTGATTTTTAAGCCTAATGTCTAGAAAAATTAATGTTAAGCTAATATCTATACACTGAAAAAAATTTGGCACGGCATTTGTTTCCATCATAGTTCGTCAGCGCCCTCTTCGCTGCGTGCGTCGGTGCGTGAGATCTCCCACTTTTGGCACAGCGTTTGTCCCGAATGTTCAGAGATTATACGGCAGGAGACATCCACCGTGCGTTTACAGAGAGGAGCTGTGCCAGTACGGGACAGGTGTACCGAATCGCGGTAATCACATTTGACCCTACTTTTGGCACAGCATCTGCGTACTCATCGGGTCAGCTGGAGTGCCAAATTTTTTTCAGTGTAGATCTATCTGCTAAAACTAATTAAAATACACCTTTTCTCTGTTAGACACTTTTTTCTACGAGCAATATTTGTCAAGATAACTGCGAACAATTACAAAAAAGGTCAAAAATGGATGATTTTTTTACTATAACTTGAAAGGATTTGATTTTACGCAAAAATGTTAAATACAAAAGTTTTAGATAATATTTAAACAAAACTTTTTTCCATTTAACATTTTCATCTAAAATCAACTCCTGACGAGTTAGACTTATAAAAACGATTTTAAACGCCAAAATATACATAAAATGGACGATTTTGGGCTATGACTTGAGAGGATTTGATTTTACACAAAAATGTTAGATGCAAAAGTTGTAGATTATAATAAAACAAAACTTTCTCCATTTAACATTTTCATGTAAAATCAACACCTGACGAGTTAGACCTATAAAAACGATTTTAAAAACCTAAATATACATAAAATAGACGATTTTCCGCTATAACTTGGCAAGATTTGATTTAATACAAAAATGTTGCATACAAAAGTTGTAAATTATAATAAAAGAAAACTTTTTTGCATTTAACATTTTTATATAAAACCTATGCCTCACCAGTTACCTTATATAAAAACGATTTTAAACGCCTAAAGATACATAAAATGGACGATTTTCTACTATAACTTGACAGGATATGATTTAATACAAAAATATTGAATACAAAAGTTGTAGATTATAATAAAAGAAGACTTTTTTCCATTTAACATTTTCATGTATAATCAATGCCTAACCAGTTAGACCTATAAAAATGATTTTAAACGCCTAAATATACATAAAATGGACGATTTTCGGCTATAACTTGACAGGATTTGATATAATACAAAAATGTTGAATACAAAAGTTGTAGATTATAATAAAGCAAAACTTTTTCCCATTTAATATTTTCATGTACAATCAATGCATGACCAGTTAGACCTTATCACGGTCTGCTGGGGATCAGGGCAAACCGTGGTTGAGAAGACGCAGAGACCTCTCAGCATCAACCTCGTCCACGGGGACAGCACATACACCAGCGAGGAACGAGGCGCTTCACTTCAGCGCACTTGAGCGAGTGCCGATCGTAAACCGGCCGGCGCGCTGTAACGCTCGTCTCCCTTCCGCAGCGGCGACGGCAACAGCGCAGCAGCACTCCTCTGCTATAGACGGTGGCGACGGCAACTCTGGAGCCTGCCATGATAGCTGGTTGAGAGAGTCCCGCAAGGCGACGGTGCTGCGAGTCGTCGATTTCGGCTGCTACCCTGCTCCAGCGATAGCTTAGAGGAGATAGGAAGGGAGGGGCGGACTATAGAAGGACTCGGCTTCTCAACAACAATAATACTGGAATGCGTGTGCGCGCATAAAATTCGCGTTCTACACGGGCAACGCTATGTTTTTATGCGACGAGCAATCTGCCACGTCACAACCTATAAAAATGATTTTAAACGCCTAAATATACATAAAATGGACGATTTTCGGCTAGAACATGACAGGATTTCATTTAATACAAAAATGTTGAATACAAAAGTTGTAGATTATAATAAAACAAAACTTTTTCTCATTTAACATTTTCATGTACAATCATTTTCTGAAGAATTCGACGTTTAAAAACGATTTTCAAAGCCTAGATACATCTCATATAGTGAATTTTCGCCTATTATTTAACAGGATTCGATTTGACACAAAAATATTCGATACAATAACTAAAATAAGATCGGAAAAATCGATATAACATTCCAAAGATAATATAATTACAGAAACATAATAATAAGATACAAAATTGCATTTGATTACAATATTTAAATATTAAATAATTATTTTGTTTTGTGTCCGTTTTCTATCATTATGAGAAACTAAACATTAGAGATAATCAATTAATACAAGAAATAGAAGTGTATAGATGCTAATAAAAGAAAAGTAAAACAATAAGTAACAAAAATTGTTACATAGAAGCTGTCAGAACTTATAATTCTTTGTCGAATGATCTAGAGAACTTAGAATGTAGTAGGATTAAAATTAGAAAAATGTATAAAAATTGGGTTGGTAAAAACATATAATTATGTTATCTTACTGTTTTGATAACAAATTTGAGGAATTTAATATAAGATTACACAGCTTAACCTGTTAACTATTGTTTAGTATGATGATGAATGGGATCGTGGACTGGAGAGGTTCAATAATTGAAGGCGTTTCGTGTGTAGATGAGTTGGCTTTATTAAAGTGCCGTTGTGTCTCTCTTGCTGTCGCGAGCTGAACTGAAGATGGAGAGTTGGTAGCGAAATAATTTGATCGCCTATAGAGCCAGTGGAGGGAGAAGTAGAAGGGCGCTCCCTAGCGGGCTCGCCTTGTTGAGTATCGAGCTCGCGCTTGCTCGCCTTGTGTCTCGAGCTCGAGCATGCTCGCCTTGATTCAAGCTCGAGCATGCTCTCCCTGATTCAAGCTCGAGCAAGCTCGCCTTGATTCGAACTCGAGAAAGCTCGCCTTGATTAGAGCTCGAGCATGCTCTCTTCGGTCCGAGCTCGAGCGTGCTCGCCTTTGGAGAGGAATACTCACATTCCGCCCATCTTCGCCAAACTGGCGAACGGTTCTCAATCCTGCGGTTGGAGGCGTATGACCTTGGCGATGGGGCGACGTAGCGTTGTGGTGGCCGTGTGCAGATCGACCACGTGAGTGATTCCATCACTTTCTGGATGGATGGCGCTGACACGGGCGAGAGGCCACTTAGCTGGAGGTGTGAGCTCATTGCGAATGAGCACCAAGTCCCCTACTGCAACTGAAGGATGAGGTTATCTCCATTTCTGACGGGATTGCAAAGACGACAGGTAGTCCGTCGACCATCTCTGCCAGAAGTGCTGAGCCAGCTGGCTGATTAAGAGCCAGCGCTTTCCTGCTGGGACGTTGATGCTGGTGATATCTTTTTCTGGTACTAAAAATGACGAACGTTGTATAAGAAAATGAGAAGGTGATAAAAATTCAAGGTCAGAAGGATCGTCGGTGAGAGCAGTTAGCGGTCTGGAGTTAAGGCATGATTCAATTCGGCACATAAGTGTAGCGAGTTCGGAAAAAGTGAGAACTTGTTCTATAATGACTCGGCGCATATGATGTTTCGCCGATTTAACTGCGCCTTCTCAAATGCCACCAAAATGAGGCGCACCGGGAGGATTGAAGATCCAAGAAGTTCCTTCTTGAGCGAGAGAACTAACAACATGAGATGAGAAAGACGACGCAGCATCGACCATTTCTCTTAATTGAACGTCAGCACCTACGAAGTTTGTTCCCTGATCTGAGTATAATTCCCTGCAATGACCTCTACGAGTTGTAAATCGTTGGAAGGCTGCGATAAAGGCTTCACTGGAATAATCCTCTACTACTTCTATGTGGACGGCTCTAGTAGTCATGCAGATGAATATAGCAATATACCCCTTCATTGTGCCTTTACCTCTAGTTTTTGTAAGTCGATCGTTGATAGGACCGGCGTAATCGACACCAGACCGCTCAAAGGGCAATGAAGGGCGCACGCGTGATTTGGGTAGCTCGCCCATTAATTGAGTAGACACTCGAGCAGCATGGCGTGAGCATATGAGGCAGGCTCTGATGACTTTCTTAACCGCGGATCGTCCTTTCACTATCCAGTACTGACGTCTGAGTGTGGCAAGAGTTAACTGAACACCTCCATGAAGAGTACGCTGATGAGCGTCCCTAATTATTAGAGTAGTGAAATGACACTTGGCAGGTAGAATAAGGGGATGCTTGGCATCTTCTGCTAAAAGAGAGTGAGAAAGGCGACCGCCCACCCTAAGCAAATGATTTTGTATCATAGGATTTAGTGGTAAAAGTGTGCTTTTAGATGAAAGTTTTCCTGTTCCAGATAGTCGTTGAAAATCAGGCTTAAAATAGGCTGTCTGAATTAAGTGGATCAAACAAAATTTAGTGTTTCCAATCTCACTAGCACTAACCTCCTTAGAAATTGAAGTGTAATGGCATAGTAGGGATTGAAAGACAGAAAGAAGACTAACGCCTGAATTTGAAGACGTCATACGCTCTATTTTCGAGCAGACTCGATTAATGAATCAAAAGCAATACGAAGCCATTCCTAACAATTTATCCAATGAAGAGTACTCATTAATGAGACTCCAAACTTCTTGAGTACTCTCAACAGAATTTTGAGTGCTCTTACTAGGGACTAGAGTGTGATTAGGTTGAAGATTAAGACTATTAACGGTAAAATTGAGCTCGTCATGGCTATCAGAGAGCCAAGCGGGAGCTTTCCACCACAGACTTTGCGAGGCTAGCTTTGAGGGCTCAATACCTCGTGATATGACATCGGCGGGGTTGTCAGCTGATCGCACATGATGCCAATATGCGTCATGCAATAGTGTGTGAATTTCCGAACACCTATTAGCCATGAAAACACCCCATCTTGAAGGGTGGTCTTTCAGACAAAAAAGCACATCCGCTGAATCAGACCAAAGGTGCACACTTTCAACCTTTATTGGGAAAGATTCGATAAACATTTGAACGAGACGAGCTAGTAGCAACGCAGCGCAAAGTTCTAAGCGAGGTATGCTTAGAGTTTTAAGTGGAGCTACTCGCGTTTTAGCCACTTGAAGTGTGACTAGAACATCTTGGTTTTGGATTAAGCGCAGGTAGATAACTGCACCATATGCAAATTTAGAAGAATCAGCGAAACCGTGAATTTCAATGAGTTAATGAGTTCACAACCAGGTGGGAATCCACTCCAGCGGGGGATTTTGTTTTCAGAAATAGATGGAAGATCATACAATCAATTTTGTCAACGATTAACAATTTCATGAGGAAGCTCCTCATCCCAACCAACCTTAAGAATCCATAGAGACTGCATAATAATTTTTGCAGTGAAAATTTTGGTAAATCTATCTTAGGCAATGATTGAAATGAAACGTTAGTGGAATGAGGAGCCAAACAAGGAAAGTTGAGCACCTAAAAACCCCATATAATTAATAAATACATGACCCAGACAACATTTCTACGCCCAAGAAACAGTCTGCAGCAGTGCCTGTCGTTTACACTACTCTCGCTGCCACAGATACCTGCAACAAGAGAAAGTACCATCAGCTCACACATCAAACAGGATAGGAACGAGGAAGCGCTTACTAAATCTGTTCTCGCCGTTGACACACTGCCTTCCCATCTCCGACGAAGCATCGCTAATCGGCGGCGAACACGATGAAAGGGACGACATTCACCAGGGCGGCATACTACAGCAGCCAATGACATCACACACCATGGATACACGTGCGCAACGGCACGCCGCACTACGCAATATATAGAGCACTAGCAGAACGCAAACGCGCCCGCGATCCATACATATAGATATATGTTATACACAGACAGCGCTAGACGTGGCGTCGCGCGAGTCGCATCGTCGCATGTGTTTTTCCGCTGTACTTGGTGTGCGAACACAGCCTAGTCGAGGTAGCCGTTACGACTGCTGCAGTAGTATTCTAGTGTTCATGGATGCAGGTCGTAGGACTAAGTCAGATTGCCGTTACCGAATACATCAGTATTGAGCTTTCTCCTTTTGTTTTGCTCCTTTTCGCGGTATTAGTGTATATATGCATGTATGCCGCGAGTATTTTTTTTTTTGTAATTGAGATTGTGTAGGTAGATGTTGTTTGGAACACCCGTCAGTCCGTGAACAGCTTATAGTCTTCACCTTTCATTAAAATAGTATAAAATTGAACTATATTTTTTTTATCAAATACAACAGTTATGGATAACATTAAAACAAAATTTTTTTTCCATATAACATTTTCATAAATAAAAATGAAAACGATTATTATAATTATGATACAAATTATGAAAATAATGTTTTTAATTTGAAATATAATTGCAATCATGGTATTTATATTCAATATTCCTATGTGCACTTTAATCATACCAATTAGTACTTATTAAATTTATATACATAATAGACTATTTAAAAAGTTATCTAAATATATTTATATATGTAGAATTAAAATGTAAACCTTCTACAAAAAAGAAGAAATAAATGTGTAAAAGTAAATGGACAATTTTTATTTAAATTTGACTGCAGATGTATCTATGTTTATATTAATGATAAAAACGATAAATGAAGTATTAAAATTTTTGCAGTAATGAAAGTATAAGATTCTTCTGAGCACTGCGGTCATGTCTAATATGTAAAAACGAAGTTTTTACATAGGGAGGGGGCGGGCGACGAGCGAAGCGAGAAGCAGATGTGTGTGGGGGCGGAAGGGGGGGTGGCGTGTCGAGCGCAGCGAGACACGCAGGGAGGCTCGGCCCCCTAGTTAAAATTCATATTTGATTATGGTAGGATATTATAATAAATCGTTAATTGAAAATACTATAAAATCATTTATAACTCGTTTATAATATTCTTAACATTTTTTTAGAAATGATTTATGAAGAATCTTAAAACGATTTTTTAGTTGCTTTCCTAAAAAAATATATTTTATCAATTTACATGAAAATAAACTCTATAGTTTTATTTGAAGTATTAATTAAATAAATTATTTTGAATTAATTTAATCAAAAGCATAGTTTCAACTTGAATAATATTTTATAAACAAAAATTAAAATTTTGATTGTTTCACACTTCTTTATAGACGATATTTTTTGTATAAACTTCATTATTAGATAATTTTTTTTTTATATTTATGTTCAGTATTGACTTTTCTGTGAGCAAAATTTTAAAATTATCTTTGCTCATCACCCGAGAAAAGGCTACATATAGTTGACCATGGCTAAATATAGGATCGGGTAAGCAAACCCCAACTTTTTTAAATGATTGGCCTTGGGCTTTATTAATAGTCATTGCATGAGCAAGTCTTACTGGAAATTGTCTTCTTTTCATGTAAAAACGAACTTCTTCAGTATCAGGCGATAAATCAATTCTCGGTATCAAGACACTGGTTCCAGCCTTACTACCATTTACTTAGTATTTCAGCTAATATAGTATACTCTCTCAAATCATTTTACAATTCATCTGGTACCATTGCATAGTCCTTGATTTAATTAAGATTTCTTAATAACATTATAGCAGTACCAATTTTTAATTGTAACTTATGTGGTGGTATCATCCATTAGGTGATAAAGAATTTAGAAACTCTAAAGGTAATATTGAAGTTAAATTTATTATTTTCATCTTCAGCAGAATCTACGCTTAAATATTTTTTAGTAGGTCCATTCATTTTTTGTAAAATTTCGTTATTTAATTCACTAAAACCTACATTTTTAGGTGCTAAAATTATACTTTCATTCAACACCGGATTTTCACAAGAAATCATTTTATTTCCGTAAATTTCGTCAATTAAATTACCATTCGAAAGGATTTCTTTGGGAAGCTGAAGTACTTCATGTTCATTTTCAAATGTGCAAGAAAACTTTTCATCACCAATATTTAAAAGCCATATTTTAAAATTTTTATCATTATCTTTAATCCCTTTGTTTTCTTTTAAAGTCATACATTTGAATTGGCTATTTTTCACACAATTTTCTACTATTTGACCTCTATTAACATGTCTTACGACAGGTAAAATCATCAGAAACTATAATAACTTTACCTCCGAAATGTAAATCATTATTACAAATATGTTTTATCATCCGATCAACAGCTTCAAGTGTATCTTGAAGTCATAGTAATTTCATCTCAAATTATAATTTTTAGGTTCCTCATTTTGTCATCGTCTTTGCAATTTGGCTTAATAGTAGGTAAGCTATGAGGCTTCTGGCTCACTGGGCTAGAACGCTATGAGGCTTCTAGCTCAGTGGGCCAGAAGTCTCATAGTATTTTAGAGTCCTACCAGCCCCAAGTGAGCCAGAACCCTTAGAATCCTACCAGCCCCAAGTGCGCCAAAATTCTCAGAGTACTACCAGCCCCAAGTGCGCCAGAACTCTCAGAGTCCTACCAGCTCCAAGTGCGCCAGAACCCTCACAACATTTTAAGCGAGCCCAGGGAGTCACATAGCGCGCCCGGTATAGCTCCATGCGCTAGCGCATACTTAGATTAATTTGCATAATTTAATATTACATCCCCTACACAGAGCATGTAGTAGACAAAACGACTACTTTAATCTTTTATACTTATCGCGTTCGGCTAAAGAATTCGTATTCGTAGAATACTTTTGAGAATATTATATCCATTTCGAGTCCTCTTTCTTCTCCTGTTCCTCTTTCTTCCTAAAGAGGAGTATAAGGGATTGAACTTGAGTTTTGACCAATCTCGTACGATGTCAGAAACATGAATGAAGCCCTTACTCTCAATCCATAGACGTCACTTCCGCGCACGTTTCGTAGAATTTTTTCAGAAGTTTAACGTTATGAAGTGCGCAGCTGATTTTGTAGGTGCCCTCGTGGTTCGGACAAACTGTCACAAGCTTGATCTTGTCCAACGGTGGAAAACCTATCTCCGTTACATCGTGAACGTTGAATTTGAAACGTGCGAGCCATTTTTTCTTGATGGAGTCCATAACAAGTACCTAACTACCATCATGCAAACATTCTCGAAGAACACTTCTGATGTCGGTGTAGGAACGGTCACCTGATTTCCAAGAAATACCGTGATGGAACTTCTTCAGCCAAGTATTTTCTCCCTTGCACTTATCGGTAAGCCGTTTCCAAGGAAAAAGTTCCTTGAATAAAAAGACTAGAGGTTGGTCTTCATCATCCAACGGAACTATTGCTAGTCGTTCAAAACGAAATCATTTCCAGGCTGTTTGAAGCCCTGCATATCGACGATGAATTTCATTTTTACACAAGCTTCTTCAAGTCGCCACTGACGGGACTATACTGAACGATACGATTGTGTAGATGTTCCAATACAATACACGGATGTTCCAGCTGGAAAATTATATCTCGATTCAAGTTCTAAATGCACGTCCACGGGAGCGTTTTTCAAAGATTCGTTTTGTTTGGAACAATCGATCACTATCAATGGTAAGTATTTTATAAAATCTACTTTATTCAAAAGAGGTTCAGGATATTTCTCATAATAAGCTCTCTGAAAATTTGTATACATATCATACAGTATAGCGCACTGGTTACGATCTATATCTAAATTTAAATTTCCGTACGGATAACTTTGCGAAATTAAAAAGAGTTTAACATTACTCAAATGACAATGATCGAATTGACTTGCGTTTACTTGCCTTCGAGATTTTCTATTCGTTTTAAAGGCAAGAATAATGAAGCGTGGTTTTTCCAACTGATTGGATGTTTTGACAGTCCAAACGTGTTTCGGGGAAGATGGAAGGAGGGGATATTCGTAGAATTCCGAACTGGGATAGCTCATAATCAATGGTCTGTTTTTTTCAATGCAATTGAAGAGAGGAATCTTACGCTTATCGGAGAGAAATACGTATGCCATCAACCACTCTATTTTCGTCAGCTCAATTTTAAATTCTTTATAAGTATTGTCTACTGCTGTCTGTATCATGGCAATGATATCATTTCTCGATCTCGTGAGTATGAGCTCGTGTTTAACATTTACTAAAATTTTTCTATAATGTTCGGCAAATCCAAGAATAATACAGATGGGTATAGACAGGTCGAAGTAACCATCATCGTTGGTGATTTTCTGTGATTGTTCTACATCGAGCCAGACAGCGTTCTCAATGATCAATTATTGACTAGGATTGAGAGAAACCTAACCTTTCATGAGAGTAGTTAACCGCACATTTTTACATTTATCAATTTCAATAGCATTGACCTCGTATGTGATTGCTTCAAATATATGACAGATGGCGTTGTTGACTAACATAGAACGTTCAAGTGGTGTACCATCCGGTTTAACTAATTTACCACATATACGTAGTGAACTTTGTGATGGTAGAAGACATAAATCCTGATGTTGAATGGCGATGCGAATTTTATAGCTGTTTCCAAACGATGCCGTGGTGTAGGGCTGCTGTGAGTGAAGTTCGTAGTGAGCCACTGTCTCATCAAATGTTACAGGTGATTGAATGTTTAAAATTTCTTTTATCTTTTTGTAGGCGTCAGAAAAAAATACAAGTTATTTTCGACCAGCGACGACTCTTAGATTGAAACTTCTCAGGAACTGAATGTTTTGTGGTATTAGTGCTCTGCTTGCTCGCGGACGACTGATGGTCTCTTGACATGTTGGCTTCTTTATATAGCCCTTACCAACCTTGCTATTGTAAACGATCCCAATCACTTTTGCTTGATATGAAGTCTGATTGTGATTATTTCTCCTCGAAAATTAACTAAACGCCCGTCTTGATCGACTATACGTATTTGCAAGTGATCTATGCTCTTAACTGTAACTGAAAGGTAAATGATCTGTGAAGGTACTTCAATGATCTTATATCCTGGCGGGATTGCTGGAAAGAATTCGTGTATCGCGTGAACCTTAGAGCCGTTTCTATATGCGCCTGAAGTAATATTACGCTCGACTCGCAACGCGTTGATCTTGAGGATAGTTACAGGCAAATCTAAATTATGTATAAAATTAGCTTCTAGAACACGTTTGGTAAAGCCAAGTAGTTGACCAATAGAATCTGGAGGGCGAAAATCAATAGGCTGACTACACTTAATGACACTGCGAAGTGTATTATTGTTTGGCTTCAGACTGAATGAAATATCTTTGGGGGTTAAAGATTCACGGAGAGAATTGGCTATATCCTCTATCTCGTAACTACCAAAAAAAATTCTTCTTTACCCACGTAAAACTTGTTATTGTCTGTATCGATATTTGGTATGGAATTGAAGGTTAAAAGTTCAACTAAACCGAGAATGTAATTTTTCTTTGGTGAAAGTTCAATAGGTGGAAAATACTGCACTTCGAGAACTGATGAATTACCGGAGAGACTTAACGCCAATGAATTCTCCATGACTATTAAATGTAGAATAATTAAACTATCATTGCGCTCGCCTTTATTTAGCCTGACCTAGCTTGTTACACAAGAACTTGAGGCAGAGGTGACCACAGTTGAATGTATTGTAATCTTGATATCTCTCGTGATTATATTTAACTTCATTCACTCGCAGATAAAGCGTCAAATCAATAGGTGGTTGAAGATCTCCAAAACTATCAAAGTAAACTACATTCTCACCGCGTTTGCGATATGCTACCCAGTGCATTCCAGACCCATCTTTATCATTTAAATTTACAATAGCTGATTAACGATCACCAGGCCCGCTTGCAGGTAAGCCATTTCGCATAAAAACACCGCGAAAATATGGAATTTTGAAGATTTTAGTATACTTAATTATATCGAGATCTGTGAGAGCTCTGTGGTAATTTCACTTTGAGATTCTTTTTTTTCTTCAACCTGAATTTTTTTTGTTACCACCTATATAAATCATCATTTTTAGATTTATATAAGATAAAGGAGATTATAAATCACAGACTCGCTACTCTGGGTTCTGGAGTTCTTGAAGTGGATGATCAAGAAAAGTGAAAAATTATTCATTCAAAAATAAATACAATTCTTACTCTAATATCTTACTCTAAATTTAAACAAGTGAAATGTTCACGTTTTAAAATAATAAAATTTCGCTATTTTAATATGTTAATATACACTACTTCAAATATTCAATATAGATAATCTATTTCGGAGTGCATATTCACTTTTTCGGTAGTGACGACCTTTAACTTTGAAGGGCGGGGGGCAAAGTTCAGACGATTATTATTTCATTAACAGAATTTTAATCAGGATGTAATAAAGATATTTCGAAATAAATCATTAGAAACAAGTTATATTCGTTTTAAAATAGTATTAATGAAATTCCATGTTTTGGACAATAGGTAAATCTACATATCTTATATCGAAATGGAAAACATCTATGGTTTACTTCAATTCCAAAGTGAATCGTCTAAACTTTGTATCCCCTCCCAAACTTTGAAAAAGTAAAAATTTCACTTATTTAATGCAAATCAAGTGTAGATTGTAATTTAAATTTTGGATTAAAAAGTTGATGGATGGTTCATTGTTACATTACAATATAAATTTATATTCTCAGGTAAATGGCTGAGAAGATGACCTTATTGGTACGTCAAATTTCATGACGACATTTCGACTGCATTATAAAAATTATTTTTTTTAACGGAGTGTGCGAAACTCGCCTTTTCGTGGCTGTTTTGCGTGCGCGAAGTAGTTGTTTCACACACGGCGTGCGCGAAGTACGCACATGCGCAGATTAATTTACTTCGCGCACGCTTCTCGTAGGAGCGTGCGCAAAGTAAGTATGCCGCCTCCAGCGCTCTATTTCTAATCTCCTTATCTTGTCCTTGACTCGTGTGATTGTCGCTCTCGCTTCGCTTGACAGAGAGGATAAAATCACTTTGACGCACTAGTATCAAAATGTACTATTTCCTACCATCGTATGCAAAGCTCGAGTTTGCACACGCATTTACGTGTGCGCAAACTGCCACTTTTTTACACGCTCATCTCAGCATGTGGAAGCGTGGTGGTTGTGTACGCAGGTGTGTGTATAGGCTCGAACTTTGCACAACTTGATAGGAAAAATACTATACGATACTCATACGCTACGTAGGTGTACCCGCACTCGCTTTTTTGTACAAACTCCGCTCGTGCGGTTATTACCTACTTTGCGCACGCGTATCATAATGTACTATTTTATCACGCCTGCTCGAAAAATTCTCCGTACACTAAATGGCCAATTACACACTGCATGCGTTATTTTCTCTAAAACACGCTCCAGCGTGCGTTATGACAATAACGCACGTAAAAGCGTCACGTGAGATCTCACGCCAAAATCTCATGTGAAATTCTGGTCCACGAGTTGCTAAAATACCTTTAATGATAAAAAATCAGTTTCTGGGAATTAGGAGTCCCCTATTAAGTTACGTCAGATAATTTCAGAAATCTATGTTTTGAAGCGTTTTAGCCATTTTTACATTTTTAGAAATTTTATACATGAGATCTCACGTGAGATCTCACGTGGAATCTCATGTCTCAAATTTCTCACGTGAGATCTCACGTGAGATCTTTTAGTAGGGAATAAAAATAACGCACGCTCTAGCACGCATGCAGCGTCCTCACGGTGTACCGATGGTAGAGAGGTTATAAAGGTTATATCATATCCACACAAGAATTTTTCGAGAACGCGTGATGAAATAGCAAAGATATACTATTAATTTTATTTACACTTATAATTACACTTATAAGATTATCTAGATCAAGTTTTACAAGATATTTATAAGATGACTTCACCATAGTGAATGAACAAATAAGGAAATTTCAAATTTTGCATTCAGTTAAGAGAATTAAAATAGATTAAAAGGAAAAAATCTTTTTTGATTAATATTTTTAAATGTTTTAACTTTAGGTCAGTATAAAAAATTTAATTGAAGAATAGAACTAGAAACTTTTCTTTTTTTTTAAAGTCTGTAAATATCTCCTGAAAACCAGTAAATGAACATGCAATCTTAGTATCTAAATACGTTTCGCCAGTGAATAAATACTTAATAACTTCGATTTTATGATTTTATTCTCAACAAGATAATCTCTTTTATGCAGAATCTTTACATAAAATGAAATAAAAATTTTCAAGGATTCGAAAATTACACTAAGAAAAAAGGCGTTGGTACTGTTAACTATATTGCACAGTGTATCGTTATGTTACATAAATAATACATAGAAAGCTTGATATTTTCATATATTTGAAGAAAATGTTCATTAACTGATGACTGTTCGGATTTTGATGAAGTCACCCTAATAGTTTATTATTATTTTCATGAATTCGCCATATTTAATTTAGCCACCAAAACTACTTAGAGGTGAGAAAAGTAATATACCATTTGTCACGGCCTGCCATACCGACGTTGCGGATAAGCCGTAGTTGAAGTAACTCATGCGCGCGAACGCGAGATGGCGCGTCGATGCAGAATCTGAGCTGCATCGACGTGATGACTAGGAGACGCGGCGAGCAGGCGACGGCCATCATATAGTTGACGGGAAAGAGAAAGAACACGCACCCGAGTACGCTCCGCTCTTATTTCTTGATTAAGAAGAAAGTATTAGTTTCACCTCTCAAAAAGTTTCGAGTGATAGTGTCGTGTACACAGAAGCCTTCCGCAAGCTTTTATCTTTCGCCGAGGAAAACTTGTGCTGCTAGACGAGGAGATTTCAAGTATTCGTGCGACAGGCAGGATCAACCTACCGCACAGTCTTCATCGTCGCAAAATCTCGGCTACGAGACAGCTGAACTGGCCAAACTGCTGCTACAGAGGGGAGAGCTCGCTGCTAGTCCAAATAGACTGCGCTATAGTTTTCGATAGAAAAGGTAAGCGTGCACGCATTCTTCCGCGCCGCGTATTAGCTCCGCGTAACCGTTTGTCCAGGCTCATCGTACCTGGACATCGGCTCCGAGTAGGCGTTCTCGTGCGGTGAGAGCAAGTGCGAGGAGAGAGTGTAGGCATCGGGTTCGCACTTCATCAAGGACAAACGTGAGGTCAAACCACCGGCTTTTTCAAAGCCGGTGAGTGCGCACAACAGGTGCGCACACGTGTAAAATCGCCGTCTACCCTCTCTCTCACACTTATAGTTGTGTGCGTCGCGCGGCGATCGCGACTGCTCTCACACCTCGTCGCATTACTCGGTGAGCGCGCACGTAGAATACCGCTCACGTGAGGCGTATTATACCTCTCGTGCGCGGCGTAATTTACCGCGAGCGTGACGTTAGTCTCCGAGGCAGCTGACGTCAAAGGTAACGTGCTGACGCACCATTTAGATAGAGAAGACGCGAACTTAAATTCAATTCTTTTATATTTCTGATTTATTATCAAACCACAACCTCTTTTATTTAATAAACCTTAGTCTTTTGTTATTAACTTTAACCACTCGAGTTATTATTTCGCGACCTTAGTCATTCCCCGCTCCCCGCCGCCTCCGCGGTCGTTACGTAAGAGAAAACGTATCGTTTCATCTGAGCAGCCGGCACACGAACCAGTGAACGAGAGGAGAGTTCGAGTCACTGGTGAGAAACAAAGCGCAAGTCTTCGACTTGTGTGTTGCACGGTAAGTCACCAGTTTAGGTTAACATTGCACGACGTTGTAGCGTCTGTTACCTAATCTGGCTACTCAATCTCCGGGAGTTGAACCGAGAGATACGGAATTGAACCGCTAAGGTACGCAGGAGAAACGTGCCTTAGCCTGAAAATCCCCCCCGTGACAACTGGCGCCCTATACGTGTGTGTGCTTGGGAATATCGTGAAATTTTGCTTCGAAGGAGCAAAGTTCGAATCCCAAAAATTTCTTTTTGCGTTTTTCCGATTCTTTTTTTAATTTTTAGGTAGGAAGCGACTACAGAACATTAATTAACCAATAGCAAACCCTCTAGTGGTGGAAATTTGAAGATTTTTGCAGAAAATCGAGAAAATGGCTGTTGATAAGTTCTAAAAATTTTTACAAGCTTTTTTACTAGTTAGGAACGGTGCGCCTAGGCGGAATAAAATTGCGAGCGAGACTCTTATTTGTTTAAACAATAATAATAGTTTGTTTAAATAATAATAATTTGTGAAGAGAAGCACCAGGGGATTGAACACTCGACTAAATTTGTGACGAGCGTTCAATCGATACCAGTTGCTAGCCTAGTGGAGGCTAGTATAGACAATACCCTCAGGGGATTCGAACCAGAGACAAAGAATCGAACTGAGGGGTAGATTCGAACCCGCGGTGACCTGGCTGGCATTTATTTTTTTTACAGGGTAAAAATTTTAAAACAGCTGAAAAGCAGAGACAAACCAGTAATTCGTGCTAAATCGGGATCGAAGCACCAATTACTGGCAAATTAATAAGAAAACCAGCCAGGGCGTTTTGAAACCGAGCGACTGGTATCTAACCCTCTGCAACTCGAAGTGAAATTCAGAGTGTGGATGTTAGGTAGAACTATAATATATTATAAATTATTTATATATATTTATTTATTTGTAAATTAAGAGGTGCGCCTTAGGGAACGATCCCTTAAATAGAAACCGCCACACAACCACACTCTGAAATACACATTCAAGCGCGTGTAAAGAAGGCTACAAGCGAAACAAGAATTAAAAATGGCGTAGAATTTAGAGGAAGCCATCGAGAATTGGTGCCAATGTTTAACGGCAAAAGATGTAGACGATCATCTACAGACATTGAACTTGAAAACCAGCGGCTCCAAATTTATAAAGATGAACAGGATGTCGCAGTGGCTACTTGGAATATACCAGGCGGAGGATTTTCAGATGGAAGAAGGGGAGGATGAATATTCCCTGCTCATAAAGAGAGAAAACCTCGGGACCAGGTTCATTCAAGAACACAGCACAGAAGACCTTCCACCAGCATGGGAGAACATAACGGGTGAAACCACGGATGAACCACACCCGTTAACCATGCTGACAGAGGACGATGTGACAAAAGCCAACCTTGAGGCAACAAGGTTGGCAATAAAAGAAACCGCGCCGCCACAGAGGGCAGAAAAAGAACTAACAGGCGGAAAATCCAGAGAAAAACCGAGCCAACAGGACTCTGGCAACTTAATAAACCAGAGTTCTGAGGTAGACGACACAATGCTGGCACAGTTTTCCGAGCCGATGGCGGCGATGACATCCGCATCCGGCATGAAGTTCCTGGTGCCAGAAGCATTTTTAGAGTTCTGCGGTAACATGATGGAAGACGACCGGACCAGATTACGGAAGGAACACGTGCGCTTACAAGACACATACACGTGTCAGTATCCCGTCGATCCGAATCGGGACGAAGCATCGACCCCCCAGGCGCATTTAGGTGACAGGACCCAGCCACTGTTAGGCAACCGTGGCAGAACCTGGGGGGAGGGGGGAGGATTCTCGAGGAACGAAACCTCCGAGAACCTCGGCGCCAGTGGAGTCGAAGATTCATTGTTGAGAAGGCGAAACTTCCCCATTGTTGACGTCGGACTCACTGTCCGGAAATGGAACGTGTCCTTCTCTGGTGAAAAAGGCCAGAGTATATAGGTTTTCCTCAAAAAGGTGGAAGCGTGTCGTGGATCTACCAGTCTGATGGAACCTGAGGTATTCCAAGCCCTGCCTGAACTCTTGAAAGGAATAGCAGCCATGTGGTTTCAAATAGAGAAACACAGATGGAACACATGGTCAGACTTTCGTTCAGCAGCTCGTCGTTGGTATGGAAACGGAAGAGGTTATCAACAGCGGTTACTGGCCGAAGCGACAGCCAGGATGCAAGGAGAAGATGAGTTATCGAGAGACTTCGTAACTTGCCTCCTGGTAATAATTAGAAAAATGGAGCCGATCCCGAACCAAGAAATGCAGCTCGACATGCTGCACAGGAATTTAAGGCCGGATATCCAGAAAATGGTAAGGAGAGCTGACTTCCGGGACATCGATGAGTTACAAGAGCTGTCTCGGGAAGCAGAGATGATCCTCGAAACGGAAAGGCTTTTCCGACCTCCACCACCTCCGGATTTAACCATGTTACCGGAGGCGGCGTACAAAGCTAAAGCCTCAAAACCTGCGAAACCAAAGCTCTCCGGTGTGGGTGCCGGAGCGCATGATGGTTCCGCAGGCCAAGAAACGTCCCCAGATCAGTCGACAATGGCGTCGATTTCGAGGTTGGAAGCCGGTTTGAACGAGATGAGAAATAAGCAGAGCTCTCATCAATCCGGTAAGAGTTCAAGGAGAAAAGGGGATTACCGTCAAGATAAGGGCAAACCGCCATCGACAAAGGCTAAAGAGAGGAAAAATGAAGGAAAAAGACCCCCAACCGGTGGCGGCAAGAAAAGTGAAGGTGGCGGAGAGACGAGCCACAAACCCAGCGAACCTGCCGAGCCGATTAAGTGCTGGGGCTGCGTTAGGTTAGGATATCGCCGCTCGTTTTGCTCCGAGTGTTCGGGAAACGAGAACCGGCGAGATTAAATGGGTCCAAATCCGCCGAGACCAGTATAGAGGCCCCGAAAGTGACAGATGAAGAGGTTAGTCGACCAACTGACCTGGCAGTGACGGCTAGCCAGGTCAAAGCCGAGCAATGCTCTGACGAAGGGAAAGTCGAGCAGGGGAACAATTCGGTGTAGGAGTTCGAACCAAGCTCCAACCAGATCCCAGTACAACCCGACGAGTTGCGTTGGTGGGTACAAGTGGGAATCCGAGGATTTCGCATTCGAACGCTGTACGATACCGGTGCATCCCGAACAGTGATGGGATCAATTGGACTACAGTTAGCTACCGAATGTGGGAGAACGTTCCGGCGAGCCTCTGGCGCGGGAGCCAGAGGAGCTGGTAATCATTTGCTCCGCGTGACGAGACATGTAGATCTCCCGTTTGAGTTGGGCGGGGTCAATCGAGACATTCTGGTGTCGATTATACCAGATTTGGAGGTTGACTGTTACGTTGGCTCCAATTTTATCCGTGCATTCGAGACAGTGCATGACCCCGTAGAGAACAGGTTAATAGTGGGAAAATCCGGTGTGAGTATCGGACTAGAGCTCGCCTGTGTCTCTACGACAGATTCAAAAGATCCGACACAGATCAGGATTGCCTCTCTCGACACAATGAAAGCCTCGTCAGCTGGTTTAGCTGATATAACTCTAGAAGAACACCAGCGTTTACAAGCTCTTCTAAATAGAGCGTTACCACCAGCTGACGCTCCACTCGGATGTACAAACTTGGCCGAGCACGAGATAGACGTTGGCAATACTCGACCAATCCGGCAGAAACAATTTCCTATTTCTCGAAAATTGGAAGAAGAAATGCATCGACAAGTGCGAGAGATGCTAGCAGCCGGATTGATCGAACCTTCGTCAAGCCCATGGACGAGTCCTGCATTCATGGTGCCGAAAGCTGGCAATAAACATCGTATGGTGATTGATATGAGGAAAGTGAATGCCGCTGCGAAGGGAGATGCGTATCCGCTGCCAAATATGGATCAGATCTTGCGAAAGCTCCAAGTTGCTCGCTATATATCCACCCTGGATCTGAGCAGCGCATACCACCAAATCCCTCTGAACGAAGAATCGCGGAAGATTACGGCATTCTCAATACCCGGTCTAGGGTTATTTCAATTTAAAAGAATGCCATACGGATTGTCGAACGCAGGAGCCACCTTTCAGCGCTTGATTGACAGAGTCATAGGGACCGAACTAGAGCCATACGCGTTCTCCTATTTAGATGACATTATCATCGTCACAGAGACTTTCGAAGAGCATCTGGCGATGTTAGAACGCGTATTGGCAAGAATCCATGAGGCAGGCCTCACGATCAACCGAGAGAAGAGTGTATTCGGTAGGTCTGAGGTAAAATATCTGGGTGATCTCGTCAACCGAGATGGGTTTAGACCAGACCCAGATAAGATAGCTCCGGTTATGCAATACCCTGCGCCTAAGAACCTAAAACAGTTAAGGCGATTCCTCGGTATGGCATCGTGGTATCGGAAGTTTCTTCCCGATTTCACCACGATTGCCGACCCACTCACATGCCTAACGAAGAAAAACTTCAGGTACGTGTGGAAAGAGGAACAACAACAAGGCTTCGACCACATCAAGGCACTTATAGCCTCAGCCCCGGTCCTACACCGTCCGGATTTTGCTTCGCGCTTTGTAATACAAACTGACGCAAGTGACTCTGGGTTGGGAGCAGTTATGTTCCAGGTGATAGACGGCCAGGAGCGAGTCTTGGAGTTTGCGAGTCGCTCGCTCTCCAAAGCTGAGCGAAATTACTCAGTAACTGAGAGAGAGTGTCTTGCTGTGTTATGGGCTATCGAGAAGTTTCGGGCATACGTAGAGGGATATAATTTCCTCGTAGTGGCCGACCATAGCAGCTTGCGTTGGATTCGATCAATGCGTAGCCCGACACGTAGACTAGCAAGATGGTCACTTAGGTTGCAGATGTACAACTTCGATGTTGAGCATCGCAAAGGGAGCCTTAACTGCGTACCGGATGCTTTGTCCCGAATGTACGAGGAAGACGGGGATGAAGAACAACCAGTCGTAGGCGCCGTCTCGTGGGCAGTAACCACAAATGACGAGTGGTACCTCGGCTGACAGAAAAAGGTATTGGCAGAACCTAATACTTATCCTAGGTGGAAAGTATTAGGCGGCCAGCTCTACATGTATCGTCCAAATCAAGATATCGAGGAGGATTTAGAAGTAGATGACGATGCATGGAAACTGGTAGTTCCTGAGGAGGAAAGGAAGAAAGTTCTCTTAGAATGTCACGACGACCCTACTGCTGGACATGTCGGAAGGGAGAAGACCTTCGCGAGAGTATCCCGATATTATTACTGGCCGAGATACTACAAGTCAGTAAAGGAACATGTCAGAACATGTTTGATATGCCAGCAGTGCAAGGTAGAACAAAGGCCACCCCTCGGTCTGATGGGACGGCGAGTTATTCATAGGCCTTGGAAAGTCGTCGCGGCGGATATAATGGGTCCTTTAATCAGAAGCAAAGCCGGATTCGAGTATATATTGGTCTTCCAGAATTTATTTACACGATGGATAGAGTGTATCCCTATCCGGAAAGCCAACGGCAAGACTATTGGAAAAGAACTGAAGAATAGGATAGTCTTACGATATGGCACACCCGAAGTCTTCCTTTCCGACAACGGAACCGAATTTAAGAACCAGGTAACAGACCAATACCTGGCCGAAATAGGAGTTCACCACTCCCTTACTCCCCCTTACCATCCTCAAGCAAATCCGGTTGAGAGAGTGAATAGAACCCTCAAGACCAGTATTATGGCATTTGTGGAAGGGAACCATAATACTTGGGATGAGAAGCTACCTGAACTGGTGTTCGCGCTAAATAACGCACCCCATAATGCCACTGGTAAGTCACCGGCCATGTTAAATTATGGCAGGGAGCCAGTGCCTCCCGGGACTAAGAGGAGGGAACAAGATCAGGTAGTCGAAGAGACTGTTGTTCAAGAGGACGAAGACGCCTGGTTAGAAAGAATGAGAAATCTCAGCAATATGCTAGATGATGCTGGTCACCATTCAAGAGAAGAACAAGAGAGGCATGCTGAGATATATGATGCCAGGCGGAGAGAACCGAAGTTCGAGGTCGGAGATCACGTGTGGAAGAAGAATCGCGTGTTATCCTCGGCAGCTCAAGGAGTGATGGCGAAGTTGGCACCGAAATATGTTGGCCCTTACGAGATTTTGGAGAAGAAAGGGCCCAACACGTACAAACTGGTGGATCAGGAAGGAGATGTTGAAGACTTGGTCCATGCAGAACACTTGAAGCCATACTTCGCTGGAGAAGAGCCCGAGGATAACGAGGAAACACACGAGCGCGATATAACTGAAGGAGAGAATGACGTTGCCCGATCACCGGGGGAAGAAGAAGAAACGGCGAAGAGCGACCCGTCACTTGCGAGAACCCAGCCGCCAGCGGGCGCTGGGCAAGATCAGGACGAGGTTGGCGTGACAACGCAAGCTCGCGGCAGAGGTAGGCCGAGAAAGACAGCGATAGTCACGAGAAGGCCAGGCGAAACTTCTCCTGCACCAACCAACCACGTCCCTGTTGCGAGCGAGCCCCTAAAACGACCTCGTGGCCGACCGAACGGTTCGCGGAATCGCCTACTAACCTGCGACCCCGTCTCTACGTTCCCCCGGAGAACACGTGCGAATCCGAACTACGGTTCCCGAGGATAAACGTTATCGTCTCCTCTGTCCGCAGGATGAGTCTTGGACAGCTGAACCAGCAACAGCTCCTCGAGCTGGTAGGCCAGCTGCTGACGCAGGTGCAGCTGCTGCCTCCGACACCTATCCGGATGATACCAGGTGCCGGAATACCTGCCATTTTAGGAGGAGTCACGGAGGGATCCTCCGTAACTATAGAGGAACTACCGGCAGGGGAGCCAGTAGTTCCTTCATCAACGCGGTCGATACTAAGACGACCGAAGACCGCGATAGACGTCACTACTTTGGTAGTTAGCCAGAGTAGCGAAGTCAAAGAGGAGTCGTCGACTCCACAGGTAGTGGAGCCTGTGGAGCCAGAAAAACGGAAGAGTTGGGCCAGTGAGGAGAGCCTCGCCCACGATACTCCGCAGGTAGAGGAGCCTGCGGAGAATAGCGAATCGTGTGAGTTGTCAGGTCGCTCCCCCATGTCGGTCGCTTGGATGAAACTCGAAGCCAACTTGGTAGCATCTCGAGAGCTATCCCAGTTGGCTAGAGAAAAGGAAGAGGCCGTCATGAGGGAGTGGGATAACTTCCACGACTATGAAGGGGCGAGGGTCCACTCAGAAAAGTGGTTTAACCTAGTCCTGGGCCGCAAAGAAGAGCTCGCGGCGGTAGTCGAGTTTCGCCGACAGCGAAGCGAGAGTAAGGCTCGCGAGGCTCGCGAAACTCGCGAAGCCTTGAAAAAAGCTCGACGCCTCCGCGAGTCCAGGGAAAAAGAGATGGCCCGGGTCCAGGCCGAACTCGCAAGGGCCAGGGCAGAAGAAGAGGAGGCAGCCAGGGGTAGCAGGAGACCTGCCCCTGGTAGGGTAATAACACCCGTAAAAGTACCCGGTCCGAGTAGAGCGAAAAGCCGCCAGAGGAGTAGCTCCAGGAGACGACCATCGAGGGGTCCCCAACAAGATCGGGCGTCCACTCCAACGGACTCAACTGGGCCTCCAAGGGCTCTTTCCTCTCGTCGGTGTCTGCCCGGAGAGGCGAGACAACCAAGACGTTGCTTCTTTTGCGGGCACCTCAACGTCCGCAACCCAGCTACCTGCCCTGGAGCCGCCAATCACGACCCGCTTCAACCCTTTCTATTATCGGCAAAAATGCCAAACAAATTTTGGCCGATGAAGGGGCATTAGATTTTTTTTTATTATTATTATTGTTGTAATAAAGTTTTTTTTATTTTCCTATAACAATCGAGTTCGCTTGAGTATTCCTAGAACCTTAGCCCTTTTCAGGTATTAGCGACGCCGGATTGAGTTGCAGAGCCCTTTATCAGGAGATAAGTGACATCTGGGTGGGGGGTGTCACGGCCTGCCGTACCGACGTCGCGGATAAGCCGTAGTTGAAGTAACTCATGCGCGCGAACGCGAGATGGCGCGTCGATGCAGAATCTGAGCTGCATCGACGTGATGACTAGGAGACGCGGCGAGCCGGCGACGGCCATCATATAGTTGACGGGAAAGAGAAAGAACACGCACCCGAGTACGCTCCGCTCTTATTTCTTGATTAAGAAGAAAGTATTAGTTTCACCTCTCAAAAAGTTTCGAGTGATAGTGTCGTGTACGCAGAAGCCTTCGATATTTAGATAGAGAAGACGCGAACTTAAATTCAATTCTTTTATATTTCTGATTTATTATCAAACCACAACCTCTTTTATTTAATAAACCTTAGTCTTTTGTTATTAACTTTAACCACTCGAGTTATTATTTCGCGACCTTAGTCATTCCCCGCTCCCCGCCGCCTCCGCGGTCGTTACGTAAGAGAAAACGTATCGTTTCATCTGAGCAGCCGGCACACGAACCAGTGAACGAGAGGAGAGTTCGAGTCACTGGTGAGAAACAAAGCGCAAGTCTTCGACTTGTGTGTTGCACGGTAAGTCACCAGTTTAGGTTAACATTGCACGACGTTCGAGCGTCTGTTACCTAATCTGGCTACTCAATCTCCGGGAGTTGAACCGAGAGATACGGAATTGAACCGCTAAGGTACGCAGGAGAAACGTGCCTTAGCCTGAAAATCCCCCCCGTGACACATTACGTCGACTTGAGCGGAATGATGAACCAGTACAAAAGAAAATAAAGAAGGTAACATATGAAAATAGTATATTATGCACCAAGGAAATAAAGTGGGCTTTGTGCTCCTTGCGCGTGAGTTATCGCACGAGCGAAGCGAGGGCGACAAACGTGCAGGTTCGCACAACCCACTATATTCACGAGTGCAATATACAATTTTACAATATTGTGGAATGCAGCTAATGGTAGATTTTTCTTTGAATTAATTATCTTGCAGCTAACGGCCAGTTTCCTACCAATATGGTGTTTAGTATTCAAGGTTTGGGAATAATAAAATGACACCATCGTCAATTTGACGAGCGGACTGTTTTTCCGTTATCAACTTTGACAAGTTATGGAAATAATTATTCCTGAAGAGGGACATATAAATGTCCGAAACGTTGAATAGTAATTAAAAAAAATGGTGTCATTTTAGTACTCCTAAACCTTGAATACTAAACACCATATTGGTAGGAAACTGACCGTTAGCTGCAAGATAATTAATTCAATTTTACTATAGTTGTGTTAAAAAATTTTATGTTAAAACGTCGGTACTAACCCTAGAAAAACTCGTCAGGAGAGTACACGTCACTTTGGAGTAGCGACCGCCAGCCTTTGGCACACTGTGTATGCCAATTCTCACGTGATCGTGCGGAAGTGGCAGTCTGTTGTTTATGCCACCCTAACCGAAAAATATAAACTTTTATATGATTTTTAAGCTGTAGTAGTGTACAATACTGTATCAAACTCGTGTGTAAGGCACTCATTTACCGCAGCAGATGTTTTTCACACGAGCGAAGCTAGTAATATTAAATAATTACCTCCCACACCAACTCATAATATGCTATTTACGCATTTACCGCTCCCGATCGAATGGCATACTCAGTGTGCCAAATTGGCAGAGCCATTATAGAAATCCATGGTGCCACTGCTCCAGCAGTTGTGGTTAGATGAGTCCCGGAAATTTCTTTTCCGTATATTCTTTATCGATTTTTCATAAGGGATATATCCGCTTTGCTCGAGTCTCCCAATTATTGTTATTTTTTTCTACGGAATTCATTTTAATATTAAATATCTAAGAAATTGCGTTAAACCTTTTATAGCACTGTGTGACCTAAATCCGCACTTAAGTCACGGCTAGCTGTGACTTAAGTAGCCCCTTATTACACTGTGAAATAATGAATTTACTTAAGTCACAGGCACGTAATTAACGCCAATTATCTACTAAAACTATTCAAAAATACGATTTTACATATAAGAATGAACAGAAAAAGAAGTAAAACTTCGTTAATAGTTGACAAACCACAAAGAATAAATAAAAATGATGATAATAAGGCTTGTCTATATTATAGGTTAGTTTCATCTACTATGGGATAGCAGACCGCGCGCTTTTTAAATATTCAATATTAAATTGTATGGATTTTAGTTTTAAAAAAGTCTTTCTCTTTAATGATATAACGTATACAAATCTTTCACTTTCATAAACTTTAACTTATTGTTAAACCCTTCTGAAAACGACCTATTGAAACCAATTTATTCCTCATTCAATTTTGGTAACACTAAATGGTTATCAATACGGGTTCAATCGGGTTAATTGGAAGCCCGATTAAGAATTAATCGGTTTTAATGTCAAATTAATTGGGATAGGGTTAAATATGAATTTTCCGTATTAATTTCAATCGGGTATTATTGGTTTTAATTGTAAATGTGCTTAATCGGTTTTAATAGGAATATTTTTTATTCGGATCGAATCGGATTGAATTGGATAGTTAAGTATATTTTTATATTGGTTTTAATATGACATTTTCATATTAATTTCAATCGGATGTTATTGGTTTCAATTGTAAATTGGTTCAATTGTGCTTAATCAGTTTTAATAGAAACATTTTTAATTGTATTGAATCGGATTGAATTGGATAGTTAAGTGTATTTTTTTATATTGGTTTTAACATGACATTCTCATATTAATTTCAATCAGAATTAATTGGTTTCAATTATAACGGTAACGGTACTGAATATACAAGTTCCAGAATTTGATGATGCATATGTCTCTGTAGGTATAGTACATTTCGACACTGTTGCGGAAGGTGATGATTAAAACCGATTAAAACTATAATTTTCTGGTCATAATCGGTTTTTATTGTGATCAATCGGTGCAATTGTTAGCAATCGGGAAATTGCGGATCAAGATTCCCGATTCATGCCGATTAATTTTTTATGAATTGGTTTGAATAGGTCTTTTTCAGTAGGGAACTACTACATTCAATAATAACCATATTCTAGATTCAATAATAACCATATTCTATATCAGGTATTCTATTATTTAAATAACGTTTTATTAATTTTTTTCAGGGCGGGGGGCTGCCCCCCCCCCCCCCCGCCTCCGCCCCACACTTCTCCCACCCCACTGCCAAGTTTCAACTACCATTATAAATAAGCACAAATAAATAAAATAAGAATATGGCGGATTTATGTCACACGAGCTATAAAATAGTATACGATACTCGTGACTTAAGTGGCTCATTATTACACGGCGTTTAGCGCCCTCGCTGCGCTCGAGCGCTAACCTCACGCCGTGCAATAATGGGTCACTTAAGTCACACGTATCATAATATACTATATTGTTTTAGATCAAAATAAACAAAGGGTTTGAGCCCATAACATTCGAGATCACAGAAAACATGATAAAAATGTGAACAAAAAAGATTTTAAGACATTCATGAGTGATATCGAGAGTGAGCTGTTCACTAAGGAAGAATTGGCGAAGTCATCAGTGACAGGAGGTTCCAGTAATGCTCTAGCTCAGATAAACCAAACATGTCGACCGGGACTGGACCCGAATAAGTTAGCAGCTGGGCGGAGTAAATATAAATTATACAAATATTCAAATAAGGTAACTTGGGGTAATTCGGCCACCTTAAGGACGTTCTCCGGGTCGAAATAGCAATTTTAGTTTTTATATTTTTAAATAATGTTTTATTAATTTGATAATCCAAGAGTAAGTGCATGTAACAAATATATACTTGAAAGAACATAAGACAATTTTTTTCAGACAAATTCAGGCAATAGTCACTATACTATTGTTACAATTAAAGACAAAAACTTCAATAAGTTCTTTAAATTTTTTTATTTTTCATCCGATCTTAACGAAATAAAGCTTATTTTGTTCGTTAAGAAATTTCAGGGCGAGTATCGATGGGAAAATTTATGATACGAGTTACCAGTATGGCGCAATATCAATTTGTTTAAGAAAGTTTTTATGAAAACTTAACTTGCTTTTCTTAAACAAATTGATATTGCGCCGTACTGGTAACTCGTATCATAAATTTTCCCATTGATACTCCCCCTGAAATTTCTTAACGAACAAAATAAGCTTTATTTCGTTACGATCGGATAAAAAATAAAAAAAATTAGAGAAACTTATTGAAGTTGTCTTTAATTGTAACAATAGCATAGTGACTATTGCTTGAATTTGTCTGAAAAAAATTGTCTTATGTTCTTTCAAGTATATATTTGTTACATGTACTTACTCTTGCATTATCAAATTAATAAAACATTATATAAAAATATAAAAACTAAAATTATTGTTTCGACCCGGAGAAAAATGTGTTGGGAAAAAATTGTAAAAGAGGGTTTAACCCTTTCGTACCGAGACCCCTTTCCCGGGGAAAAAGTGACTTTTTTTTGTATACTATAATTGTGGAGGCTTTAACTAAGATCAATCGACAGTTTTTTTTTCTCCAAAAGTGTCGATAAGTACTATTTTCCAAGTGGGTCCTGGAGGACCCATGCAACCCATACCCGCCAGTAGAATTATTTTATTGAACTCGGATAGTAATAAATTCTTAGTACGTTGTCTCATTAACAAGATCCATCACTCAAAATAAAAAAAAAAATAACCATTAACCATTTTTTTATTCTAAAATAAATCATTCAAGATCCGAATTTTCGTCAAATCCCAATTTTCAATGCCGAGCCCTTTTTTAATGTACTAAACAAAATGGAAAAAAACAAAAAAATTTAATTTTAATGGCCAGAGGGGCTTCCCCTTGAATAAGAGAACACGACTAAATAAGTAGATTTAAAAAATTAGTAAATTTCAGATTTCTACAGCATGTTGAACAAAGTGGGTCCTACAGGACCCATACGGTACGAAAAAGTTAAAGTTACTAAATATACTACCAAAAAATTAGGAACGCCCTAAACGTGATATTGGCTTCGTAGGGTGCAAAATGTGCGTTTTGGCCAAATTAGCTGACACTTTAAATAATTCGGCCAATAATGAAAAAAAAAGTACAAGGAAACTCATCAACTACCTAAAAATGAAGCTCAGTGCTCGCAATTTCGTCAAATAGGCCATTTTACTTGAGATATGGGCCATTTAATCTCAAATATCCTCTATTTCGTTAAAAAATTGGTTTTTCTTCTATTGACTGGCACATTGCAAGTATTTAAGATACCAAAACAAGCAAAAAAGATAATAAAAGTAGACAGTAAAAGTTAAAATTTAAGCCCTGATTCATAAAAAAAATTGATTTTTCAGGAAATTATAAGCAATCAAAGGTAGCTTTATTTTAAGCGATTAAATGGATCGTATTTTTAACCATTTTTAACGAATCAGGGCTTAAATTTTAGTTGTTACTGTCTACCTTTATAATCTTTGTTGCTTGTTGTCGTATGTTAAGTACTTGCAATGTGACAGTCAATAGAAAAATCATAATTTTTTATCGAAATAGAGGATATTTGAGATTTATGGCCCATATCTCAAGGAAAAGGAGCCATTTGGCGAAATTGTATGCACTGGGCTTCATTTTTAGGCACGACCACTACTCGGGAGAGCCTTATAATTTCACCAGAGTGAAAATTGTAAGAATTAAAATAATGAAAATTTAATGTGTAAAAACCATTTCCACTCAGAATGAGTGCGTTTTAAGCGTTTTCTGAGATGTATGTATTTCTGGACGTCCGTATGTAATCAAGTTTCCAGATTATCCCGATGAATTTTCATTCGATTCCATCGGGATTGCGGGAAAATGCTCCTCTAATTATACCTAAGTGCTGGTTCTCTATTGAGATAGATCGATGTAACATTAAAAAAATGCGAGCACAAAGAAACATTTCAAAAAATCGATTTTATGCCTAATGATTAGAAAAATTAATTTTGAGCTAATATCTACAGGCCTATTTGCTAAAACTAATTAAAATACACCTTTTTTCTGTTGGACACTTTTTTGTACAAGCAATATTTGCCAAGATAACTGCGAAAACGGCAAAAAAGGTCAAAAATTGACGATTTTCGGCTATAACTTGACAGGATTTGATTTTACTCAAAAATGTTAAATGTAAAAGTTATAGATAATATTAAAACAAAACTTTTTCCTATTAAACATTTTTTGTATAATCAATTCCTGACGAGTTAAATCCAAAAAACGATTTTTAACGCCTAAACATACATAAAATGGACGATTTTCGCTTATTGTTCAAGGATTTGACTTTACACTAAAATATTAAATACAAAAGGTATATAGGCAATATCTAAACAAAACTTTTTCCCAATTAATATTTCCATGTACAATCAATCCTGATTATCTAAACCTATAAACACGATTTTTTAACGCTGCACTTTATATAGTCAATTTTAGCTTATTATTTAACATGATTCAATTTGACAGACGATTATTAAATGCAATAGCTTTAAATAATATAGGAAAAATCAATATAACATTCGAAAGATCATATAATTATAAAAATATAATAATAAGATACAAAATTACATTTAATTACAATGTTAAATGAGATATAAAAAAAACAATTAAAAAATACAAGAAATAAAAGTATACGGATACCGATAAAAAAAACTAAAACAATAAATAACAAAAACTGTTAGATAGAAGCTATCAGAAGTTATAATTTCTTGTCAATGATCTAGAGCACTTAGTATTTAGTAGAATTAAAATTAGAAGAATGTTTAAGAATTGAGTTGGTAAAAATCTATAATTATATTATCTTACTGTTTTGATAACAAATAGAAATTTGATATAAGATTACACAGCTTAACCTGTTAACTATATTCACAGGAACTAAGTGATTAAACTAAAAGAATCAAAATTGTCTAATATTATATAAGTACATGTTAAAGTAATATCACATTCACAAAAAAAACTCTAGTGTAATGTATGTGCTATAGATTTTGTAATATGGTAAATTTCAATGTATAAAGAATGCACTGTTCTAGCTGACTCTGTCAGTCTTACAGTGTGCTCGAAAATAATTAAATAGGCAAGTCTTACTGGGTAGAAGTCTGAGAAATACATAAGCATGTATTTTAATACAAGAGATACCCTGAGGAGAGTTCTTGTACCCTGACTAAACTTGGAAATTAACCAGACGAGCTAATATTACCAGCGACAATTATCTACTCATATCGCATTTAACCACACACACAGCACTTTTCTAATATCCTCCAGTTCCTAATTACCTATCCCCTCACATTCTAAAGCACTAACACTTGAAGATCACTGATATACCTACAGAAGCCGCAAAATGAGACTGGATGGCCCAGATCGGGCACTACTCCATGGATGCCAGTCTGCTCAGAATCATCTAACAGCCATCTGGGAGCTAAGTACTGACAGAGACCGTAACTTGTGTCTCAATGTCAGGGACTGCCTCAGCCTAGGGATCAACAAAGCACATGAGCAAATCAGTCACTGATCTGGGAGACAAGCTACGAAATTTGAGCACCTAGAAACCACATATGACTCATAAATAGATGACACAAAAAACATTGACATATAAGAGAAAAATCTGCAGCAGTTGTTGTTGTTCACTACTCTTGCTACACCAGCTACCTGTAACAATTAGAGGGGAAGGACTGGTGGAGCCTTCACTCATTGTTTCATTGCTGGAAACACCTCCAGCTTGAGAGTCGCTGAAGACACAGACAGCAGATTAATTGTACACAGAGTCACTAGTATAACAGCCAAACAAGGAAAGTTGAGTACCTGAAAACCACATATGACTAATAAATAAATGAGCCAAGCAACATTACCACACTCAAGAGACAGTATGCAGTAGTGCTCGACGTTTACTCTTGCTGCCGCACAGATACCTGCAATACCCTGGAGAAAAAAATCACGTGATTAATCATATGATTTATCACTTGATTTCTCACCTGATTTCTCACGTGACGATTTGGCGCGATTTCTCACGTGACTAATCAAGTGAAAAATCACGTGACAATACAATTCTTTAATGAAACTTGTTTTCTCAATGGATAGCAAATACATTATCGCAGAAAAAATGATACATTAAATTTCCGACCCAACCGAGAATCGAACTCACTAACTTTGGGTTCCTGCGCAGGCACTCTATCCATTACGTTATCACTCGCTTGAAAGATTGTGGTCATTTTCGCTTACATAAGCTCCATTCTCCATATTTATTGCTATTTTAGTTAGATTATTTATGTAAAAATATCAATGATTTGTAAAAATTATTTATTTATACACTATTTTAATAAAATGCGTAACTTACGCTGAAACATTAATTAATTAAATTCGAATAACTTAAGAATGTAGTGCCGGTAAAGTAGAAATCAGGTAACTAGAAAATTAATCTTTTTTCTTTTTAAACAAAATACCGAATTATTTATATAAAATATTATATATGTAAAATTGTAAATAATGATCATTACGTTTTTAAAAATTTGTATTACTTTTAAAAAATTATTTGAATTTAATTAATTAATATTTTGATGTAAGTTACTCATTTTCTTTAAATAGTGTATAAATAAGTAATTATTAGAAATCATTGATATTCTAGATAAATAATCGTCCTTTATATTTATTTAATTGCTGTTTAATTTCGATTATTTAATTTGTTACTTAATTTTGATCATTTTGAAAATAAGTAATTTATATTGAGATATTAAATAATTAAATTCGAATAACTTTTTCAAAAGCAATAACAATTTTTAAAAACGTAATGATCATTATTTACAATTTTATATACGTAACATTTTATAAAAAGTAATTCGGTATTTTGTTTAAAAAAAAAAAAAATTAATTTTGAACTTACTTGATTTCTACTTTACTGGCACTACATTATTAAGTTATTCGAATTTAATTAATTAATGTTTTAATATAAGTTACGTATTTTATTAAAATAGTGTATAAATAAATAATTTTTAGAAACCATTGATATTATACATAAATAACCAAATTGAAATAGCAATAAATATGGAGAATGCAGCTTATGTAGGTGAAAATAACCACAATCTTTTAAGCGAATGATAGCGTAATGGATAGCGTGCCTGCGCAGGAACCCAAAGTTCGTGAGTTCGATTGTCGGTTGGGTTGGATAGGAATGTTGCATAGGATATTTTTTGACATAGTATGTGTAAAATTCGATTTACACACTGTTTCCCGCATACTAAACGTAAAAATGCAGCTCTTTGCACATTGTTATCAAAATTATAATACTATTAGAACGAACCGTGAGTGGAAAACCTAAAGTGTGAAGATTCATAAAGTAATATATTGGTAATAATTAATCATAATATTTTTATTAGAGATTTGTGTCACAAATATTTTAGCAAAAGAGAGGGATGGTTTGGCGCATTCAACTACCACCCTGCTGCCAAATGCTCCGATGCCCGAAAATGATTATAGGAATAATTACTAATAATTTGTTTAATTTTTTGTTAGTTTGTTTGATTGTTCATTACAAATTTCATAAACAAAAGATTGATAAATTATTGTTTAATTGTTTATTATGAATTATTAATAATACATATCCTCTCTTAAAAAAGTGATGGATGAATTCTGTCATCACAATAAGACTGTTTTGATTGGTTGTTGTTAGCTCATTGATTGGTTTACATAGAATAGGCACCAAAATCTAATATGTTTGAATTTTGAAGATAGAATTCTTGAGTTTGAGTATTTAAAACTGAATAATTAAAATCATGTTCATAACATAAAACAAAAATAAATACATAAATAAATAAATAATATGCGCGAAGCGCGTTGAATGCAGTTAGTATTTTATGATTGGAAAAATATATTTTTTTCACTACAAAGACTCCGTTTACAAAACAGGCATATAGGGTACGTGATTGTAATAAGAAAATCATGAACTGACCATGTGTGAACTGTCGATCATGGATTGAGCCAGTATACTGACTTTTCGGCCCTCTAAAGATAGATAAAATAATGTGTTGAAATATTATAGTAGTAATCGAAAATATAGCTTAATTAAAATATATGTATTATAACGGTCTACTTACCTTCGACCAGGTACAGCGCTAGTGATGATTTCTCCGACAATGAAGTTCCAGATTCACATATGGGATATTTCAGGTGAAGTCAGCAGCTCAAAATTTTAAAATCGCTCAAAACTCGTTTTCTTTTAGTTTTTTATGAAAAAAAAATGTTCCTCAAATTTTAGGTCGATATTTGCAAAAATAAAAAAGCTATGCAAGATTGAAAATTCATTTTTTTTGCAATTTTTGGTTAAAATCCAAGATTATTCATTTTTTAATTCAAAATCTTGAAACTTTTTGTATAGAACATTAATTGGCAAAAAGTTTGCATTTTTTCTGTAGAATGTGCCAGTATTTATTTTATGATCATTTTTGAAAGCCTCTGATTGGCTGCTTCTTAGTATACCTTCATCGAAGGATATTGAGGCTGCGGCCAAATATTTTTTATTCGACAAATTCTTTTTGTATTCTTCTTTGAAAACCCTTCAAAATGCTTTTCTGATCAATACTGACCGAGCAAAGGGAAAAAAGTTACAATTTTTTAAATATCAAGAAAAATCCATAATTTCAATTTTTGATAACATGATTAATGAAACTGAATATTATTCATACATCTTATGGCATGGACTGTACCACTGAATTTTGTTAGAGCATCAAATAGAACATTATATATATCTATTTTCAATAATATTAGGCTTACACAATAAGCGATACCTAATTATGAATTAATAATAAATTAAGCTATAGAGGTTAATTACTATAAAGCTGTCAAAATGAAATCAGGCTACAGACTCATAATTTCATTCATAATTAGGTATCGCTTATTGTGTGAACCGAATATTATTCAAAATAGATATTTATAATGTTCTATTTGATGCTCTAATAAAATTCAGTGGTACGATCTATGCCATAAGGTGTATGAATAATACTCAGTTTCATTAATCATGTTATCAAAAATTGAAATTACGGATTTTGCTTGATATTTAAAAAAATTGTAAATTTAAAAAAAATAAAATTACAAATTATAAATAAAATTATAAATAAAATTATAAATAAAATTTATAACATAGCAGTATTTGTGTCTTGTTATTGGAATATACACTGCATAACTGTCTGTTGCCTGATTTTATTTTGACAGCTTTATAGTATGTAACGGGGTGCCCGTTACAAGTAATTAACCTCTATAGCTTAATTTATTATTAATTCATAAATAGGTATCGCTTATTGTGTAAGCCTAATATTATCGAAAATAGATATATATATATAATGTTCTATTTGATGCTCTAACAAAATTCAGTGGTACGGTCCATGCCATAAGATGTATGAATAATATTCAGTTTCATTAATCATGTTATCAAAAATTGAAATTATGGATTTTTCTTGATATTTTAAAAAATTGTAACTTTTTTTCCCTTTGCTCGGCCAGTATTGATCAAAAAAGCATTTTGAAGGGTTTTCGAAAAAGAATACAAAAACATTTTGTCGAATAAAAAATATTTGGCCGCAGCCTCAATATCCTGCGATGAAGGTATACTAAGAAGCAGCCAATCAGAGACTTTAAAAAGGGTCATAAAATAAATACTGGCATATTCTACAGTAAAAATGTAAACTTTTTGCCAATCAATGTTCTATACAAAAAGTTTCAAGATTTTGAGTTAAAAAATGAATAATCTTGGATTTTAACCAAAAATTGGAAGAAATTGAATTTTCAATCTTGCATAGCTTTTTTATTTTTGCAAATATTGACCTAAAATTTGAGGAACATTTTTTTTTTCATAAAAAACTAAAAGAAAACGAGTTTTGAGCGATTTTAAAATTTTGAGCTGCTGACTTTACCTGAAATATCCCATATGTATATATTGCACGCATAGGTTATTATAAATAATAGATGAGCGTAAGGATAGGGAAAATGCAGGGGCATGAAATGACTACTCACTGCAATTAACAATAACTCTTAATATTTATTAATAACTTTAAATTAATGAAAGTATGCAAATATATATAAGATCTAATTGGATTGAGCGCCAGCTGAGACGTTTCTTAGCAACCTGACTAACTACAACGGGGTCTACTACAAGTAAATGCTACGCGACGCAATGACTACGCAGTTTCGATAGAGCTGGACGCCAATTCAAGCGCGAACACGCGAGCGAATGTTTCGATACGATAATAATGCGGTTTCGGCACGTTTTCGACGCGGTACGCGGACGACACGCAGAAACTACAAGCTTACTCGGCTCTAGGTGACGGCTAGAGTCGGTACGCACGACGCGAGAGAGAGACGCTCATACAGGGTGGCCGTGGCCTACGGAACTTACCAGCTCGAAGCTCGAGCTACGGCACCGATGTCACTCATCGGTAACGACGCAGCGAGGTCAGGCTCGGTGCGGCTGAGCGACGGCGGCTGCGGTGCTGCGCGCCTCTCTGCTGGCCTCATCTGCGCGCGATACTGTAGCGTATGTATACGGAAGCGAACTTAATCGAGCGCGTGCTACGGTCCACAATGGAGTGGTCGAGCAGCGCACGCTGACGGACGGACGAGCCCCTCAAAGTCCCTGAGAGCGAGCGCCACCACTCGTTCTTGTTTGGTTACTACTCTCTCTCTCTCTCTCTCTCTCTCTCTCTCTCTCTCTCTCTCTCTCTCACTGTCCCATGACACAAGTGGCGGCAGCGCGCAGCCGGTTGTTTATGTGCGCGCATGCCCCAGTGTTCTGCACGACGACGACGATAACCCACACGCACACCCACGCTCGCACGCACATGACACGTACGCACACACATCCAGGCTCACACGTTTTTTCCACGTTCTTTATTCGGTGTAAACAAAACAATAGGTTAAAGTGAACCACATGGTAAATAGGTATTCGATAAAAAGAAATAAAGCACGTTTAATTTGCATAGGTATTTTTCGAATAAAATTATATTATTGAAGCGTATCATTAAGAAATAAAAACTAAGTAATTATTTAACTCAATAGATGAAAATAAATCATAACTTAATTATTTAATACATGCATTTTTATTGAATTATATTATGTAATCTATTAAAATGAAATTTAGTACGTGAAAATCAACTGGAAAGAACTTAGCACTTAGACAGGCCGTCGAAATATAATATACCATCCCTAACATACCTTCTACTAGGAACATAAGTCGCTCAGCTGTTAAGGTTTGATATTATTTTATTATGAAATCGCTGTCTTTCGTACGCTCGCGCGTCAACGCCTTCTGACGTGAAACTTGCGTCCCCGGGTAAAAATTTATAGCCATGTACCCGGGGTGGCGAGTTTCCCATAGAAGAGATATTTTGATGAGAGCAAGAGAGAAAGCGACATAATAATGAAAAATCTGAACGCCATAACCCGGGGGATGCAAGTTCCCAGTAGAAGAGGTAGATGCGCGTCCAGCAGCGATCAGCGAGTTCCTTGACAAATAAATATTCTCGTAAAAACACGACGAAGGATGCAAGTTTACTGTAGAAGAGCTGAACGCTCGGGCGTTCATTCGAGGGCGTACCCTCGTATTTGGCTTGCCATTAAAGTAACATTTTAAAGCGAAGTATCCGGGACACGCAAGCTTCCAGTAGTAGAGGTAAATGAGCTAGTAAGACAGATAGCGGCTTAATAATAAAAAATCTAAAACACATATACCCGGGGGACGCCAGTTCCCAGAAATAGAGGTAGATGCGCGTGTAAAACAGAAAGCAAGTTGGTAATAGAAAAAATCTAAAACTCAATTATCCGGGGGACGCGAGGTCCCGATAGATGAGGTAGACGCGCGCGTATGGCATAAAGCAAGTTGATAATGGAAAGATTCTAAAACCTAAATACCCGGGGGACGCCAGTTTCCAGAAGAAGAGGTAGATGCGTGCGTAAGATTGAAAGCAAGTATATAATAGAAAGAATCTAAAACCCAAATACCGGGAGGACGACAGTTCCCAGCAGGAGAGGCAGATGCGCGCGTAAGACAGAAAGTGGCTTATTAATACAAAAATGACAAACGCAAATACTGGCTCCCTCGGTATATGTGTTTCAGATTATTATATTATCAAGTCGCTTTCTTTCGTATGCTCACGTGTCAATCCCTTTCTACACAGAACTCGCGTCCCCCGGGTACTTGGCTTTAAGATTTTACTTTATTGGCAAATCGGATACAGTCGTACTCCCACGCGTTCAGCTCTTCTTCAGTAAACTTGCTTTCTCAGGGCGTTTTAGAATCTTTCTATTATCAACTTGCTTTCTGCCATACGCGCGCGTCTACCTTATCTATGGGAAGCTCGCGACCACCGGGTATTTGAGTTTTAGATTTTTTCTATTACCAACTTGCTTTCTGTCTTACGCGCGCATCTACCTCTACTTCTGGGAACTGGCGTCCCCCGGATATATGTGTTTTAGATTTTTTTATTATCAAGCCGCTATCTGTCTTACGAGCTCGTTTACCTCTACTACGGAAAACTTGCGTCTCCGAGATACTTTGCTTTAAGATTTTACTTTAATGGCAAGTCAGATACGGGGGTACGCCCGCGCGTTCAGCTCTTCCTCAGTAAACTTGCGTCCTCCGTGGTGTTTTTACGAGAATATTTATTTGTCAAGGAACTCGCTGACCGTTGCTGGACGCGTATCTATCTCTTCTACTGGGAACTTGGATCCCCCGGGTATTTGGCGTTCAGATTTTTCTTTATTATGTCGCTTTCTCCCTTGCGCTCATCAAAATACCTCTTCTAGGGGAAACTTGCGACCCCGGGTACATAGCTATAAATTTTTACCAGGGGACGTAAGTTCCACGTCAAAAGGCGTTGACGCGCGAGTGTACGAAAGACAGCGACTTCATAATAAAATAATATCAAACCTTAACAGTTGAGCGACTTATGTTCCTAGTAGAAGGTATGTTAGAGATGGTCTATTATATTTCGACGGCCTGTCTAAGTGCTGAGTTCTTTCAAGTTGATTTTCACGTAAATAAATTGTACTAAATTTCATTTTAATAGATTAAATAATGTAGTTCAATAAAAATGCATGTATTAAATAATTAAGTTATTATTTATTTTCATCTATTGAGTTAAATAATAACCTAATTTTTATTTGTTACCGAAACGCTTAAATAATATAATTTTATTCGAAAAATACCTATGCAAATTAAAGGTGCTTTATTTCTTTTTATCGAATACCCATTTACCATGTGACTCACTTTAACCTATTGTTTTGTTTACGTCAAATAAAGAACGTAGAAAAAACGTGCGAGCGTGTGTGTGTGTGCGTGTGCGTATGCGTGCGAGCGTGGGTGTGTGAGTACGTATAGGTGTGTATGCGTACGTATGCGTGTGTACGCGTGTGTGCATGTGCGTGGGAGCGTAGGTGTGCGTGTGTGTTATAGCATAGGTACGTGTGTGTGTGCATGTGCGTCCGCGAGCGTGTATGTGTGCGTGTGCGTGCGAGCGTGGGTGTGTGTGCGTACTTATACGTACACACACGCATACGTGCATAGGTGTGTGTGTGCGTGTGCGAGCGTGTGTGTGTGCGTGTGCGTATGCGTGCGAGCGTGGGTATGTGTGCGTATGTGTCATGTACGTGCGAGCGTAGGTGTGCGTGTGGGTTATATCGTAGGTGTGTGTGCTTGCGCGAGCGTGTGTGTGAGAGTGCGTGCGAGCGTGGGTGTGTGCATACATATGCGTGTGTGTGCGAGCGTGGGTGTGTGTGCGTACGTATGCGTGTGTGTGTGGGTGTGTGCGTGCGAGCGTGTGTGTGAGCGTGTGCATATGCGTGCGAGCCTGTGTGAGCGTGTGCGTATGTGTTATAGCGTAGGTGTGTGTTCATGTGCGTGCGAGCGAGGGTGTGCGTGTGTGTGCGTGCGAGCGTGGGTGTACGTGTGCGTGTGTGTGTGTGTGCGTGAGTGACCGTGAAAGAATGACAAAGCGTGATAACGAATGAGAGCGAGTGAGAAGTAGGAAAAAGAGACCGAAGGGAGGGAGAAAGCGAAGAAATCGAATGGTAGCGAGAAATTATGATGGAGAGTGAGAAAGAACGAGAGCGACCGAGGAAATACAAGAGAGAGTGTGAAAAAACGAGACCGACCGAGAAAGTACGAGTGCAACTGAGAAAGTATACGAGAGAGGGGAGAGAGAGGGGTCAAGAGAGCGTGCATGAAGGAGCTGGTAGGATCAGGAGAGAAGGATATCGAGCTGATAGGAGCAGAAGAAAAGAAGATCGATTGGGAGATACCAGCTAACCTTCCTTGCTGAGAAAGTGGGGGAAGTTGAGAAGGATATCGACCGTGTATAATCAGGAGAACAGGATATTGATCGAGAGATGCCAGCGGTCTCCCGCTAGCGGATGAAGCGCCAATGAAGCGCCTCTCCCACTTCTGCCTACCGCATCGCACGAGCTCCGCCCACTTCTCCGCAAACCGCGGCCACCTCATAGCTGATTGGCTGATTTGTTTATTTTTTAAGTATCCACAATTTCTTTAATACGCAAAATGTGCAAAAAACGGTAACGTTACTTTCGTCTTAAAATTTTGTGTTCTACCAGGTTCTGTTGAGTAAGACATACATTTCGAGAACATGTTGTATAAGGTGCGTCCCTCCAAAACAAATTTTCACCATTGTTTGTTTATATATCTATATAGCAAAAGAAATCAGAAACAGATTTTTCAAACTCTACAGCAGCTCTCAACTAAAACGTGTATGAAAAGAGCCCGTGACTTGTAACATTTCATAGCACTCGGTCGAGTTAGTTAGGACTTTTCTTAGTGAAACTTGGGTTAGAACTTTTCTTAGTGTACGCCGAGTTAAAACTTTTCTTTGCGCTCCGCCGAGTTAGAGCTTTTCTTACCAAAATAATAAGTTAGCACTTTTCTTAGCGAAATAACGAGTTAGAACTTTTCTTAGCGAAATCACGAGTTAGAACCTTTTTCTCCCAGCCGACGATATAACATTTTTTTCAGATTAGTGAAGAAAAATTGATGCTTCTATTACAACTGCCCACTATTATAAATATTATATCTGAGCTGTTTAAATTTTTAATTAAATCAGTTGGGATTTTGGCAGACTAGAATAAGATACTGAAGGATGAAATCCGAATTTTTTTGCCGATAATATTGAAAAGTTAGACATTAAATTGTTTAGTTGATGTAAAAGTCTCTTTCATTTTAATTTAAGAAAAGCACAAAAATACATGGTCAAGTAAAATAATGCATTACTTATACTTATAGATATCTGCTGATATTGGAAATTTATACATTTTTTTTATGAAAACTCATGATATTAATTAAAAAAAATATACTTTTTGGATTTCAGGAAGGACGGAAAAAAGATTTACTCAGAATATTTTACTTTTCAAGATAAAAGAAATTTTTCTTTGAAGGTTTATTTCGCAAAATCAAATATTTTAAACTTTGTCATAACTTTCTGAAGAGACCAGTTAATGAATTGAGCCCTCGGATCAAACAACTCGCTGAGCGCTCGAACGCAAGGAAAAGTATTGCGCGCAGGACTGATTTAGGAAATAACTCGAATTTGGATTTTGATGACTGATGTTTGTAGAGATACTCTCGTAGTACTTCCGAGATTTTCGACAAAATAAAAAGAAAATTCCCTGAAATGTTTTGAAAACCTCGTAAACGCTCTAATGCTCGTACAATTGATTAAAGAAAATTGTGTAAAAATTTCAGCAAGAAATTCTTACATTTTTCTTCAATAACTTGAAAACAAAAATAGCTGCGGATAATACTTTTCCTTACGTTCATTGTAATTATATTTCCAACTATTTTTTGAGATAATTTCCTATTTCACTGTAATTATATTTTCAACTATTTTTTTTCAGATAATTTTGATCTTAAGGTGATCTTCTATCTAATGGGTCCAGAGGACAAAATTACCTGCAAAAATTAATTAAAATATTATAACTATAAAACAAAGTATATGTACTACTAATACTAATATAAATTATTTGTAATACAAAATCCCGGGAGATAGGCTACCCGATCAGCATCAGGAAATTTAATAAAGATTTTAATGAATTCTTAATGAATGCTTTTTCCAATAGGTTTTTAATAGAATTCTTAATGATAGCTTCATGTTATAACGAATGTCCGCCTCTAAAGCATTCATAAAGAATTCTCAATTTTAAAATTTGATTTTGTACTTGCGCAAAAAAAAATTGATAAAGAAATCATAAAGAATTCTTTATGTGTTGTGACGTAGTGCTTTGTTATATCCACTATACAGAGCTCGTTTATCAAAACGACCCCAGAACAAGCAATAAACCACTTTACCTTCGTGACTCCTGACTGAGCCACACCCCGACTTAAGACTTATATCTCGATAAAGGGGGTTCTAATGGTGAGCAACAACTACAACTCCCGTTATGCCAACGATGAGACAGTATTGCGTTACTGGCTACCCACGCTGATGATTTTTTTTTTATTCCTGAAAATAAGACTCGAGGGACAGCACAACCACACTCGCAAATAATAACAATTATGATACTTGGAGATTATAACTTTATTAAAAGTTGAATTAAGTGAGAAACTCCCAAAAATGGCGGCTAGCTGCTGCGTCAGGCCCCTTTCTCTAGATGGCGTCTCCTTCCAAGTTCGTCTCGTAGCTCTTGAACATGTAAAGAGAGAAAATACCCGACCACAATAATCTCGAAAGTTGAATTCCGCCTCGACACACTCTGGAGCGATTCAGCCTCGCCGGCCAATCTGCACCTATACAACTCGCTATAAAACTACTCGACCCCTGGACGACACACGGACTGTTACTACTACCTCGATTCTACTTCCCTATTTTAACGAGCTCTCGACCCGTAGCTACTTACAAATAATCCTTGTTTCCTCACAACACGACTCTTAGTACACTACTAATACTATAGCACAGTGAAGCTAATGCGACTGTTATCTCTGTGGGTAATGCGGCTACTGCTGCTGCTGGTTGGAGAATAAGAGAGCGCTCTTCCTCGAAGGGATCAAGCCCGAGCCCTCCGTTCTGATTATTCTCCCTTACGTGGATATCATTCATTGGTCCGCGCCCCTGGACTTGCTCACTTTTGTCCACCAGGCCATGACTCGCAACTACTTTGAGTCATGATAGGTTTACGCGTGAACATGCGCGGCCCCTATCTCACTTATTGCGCCGCCCGGTGCTCAAATATCGTGCGCGCTCACCATTCTATATCGCTACTTACTCTATGCGTGAGCTATTACACAGCGCTCCTCTCTCTATCCTTTTACGTATTCATACCCGCGCGCACTAGTTCTACTCTCTCTCTCTCTCTCTCTCTCTCTCTCTCTCTCTCTCTCTCTCTCTCTCTCTCTCTCTCTCTCTCTCTCTCTCTCTCTCTCTCTCTCTCTCTCTCTCTCTCTCTCTCTCTCTCTCTCTTCTCCCAGTACACACGCCCTGCCTGACTATCCGGCGGCCGGTGCCCTCGCCCTTCCTACTACTCTCCCTCTCTCCCCGCACGGCACCTGCCTGCCTGCAGTGTCCTTGCCAGCGGCTTCCCTCTCCACTGCTTTCTCTCTCTCTCCCCCGCGCCTATCT